>CM060369.1:59963026-60563026 GCA_030545235.1 Helianthus tuberosus
CTCGGATAGTCCCTAGAGTGGATGACAGTTAATTTTCTCTGTTAAGTCAATGTAAAATTACGAAATTACCCCTAACTAAAAAAAAACTAATTAATCTTTTAAAACATAAAAGACAACTTTTATTTATTTGAGAGGTCCACCCAAACCAACCTATCTTCCACCATCATCATCACCACCACCACCACCACCACCACCACCACCATCACCACCTACTTCATCTTCAACCTCCACCACCGTCAAATCCCCCCCAATCACACTTTCTAAATTTCAATTTTCTTAACATACTATCAACATTTACTTACTGTGTCCAATCAACACAACGTCAACCCATTTATAACTTCCACATAGAGCATCGATAAATACAGATTTAAAACTAATCTGAAAGCAATTAGATGAGAAAGATGAGAAAGAACCTAACGTAACACCGGAGGTCAGAAATCTGATCTGAATACATTAGATACGGTAATCTATCAAAATGAACATATAATAGATCTATGCCAATCAAAACTGCCGGTGTTCGAAGATGGTCACAATCAAACAGCCGGTGGTCAAAGATGGTCATAGATCTGTACAATTGGTAGCGACGAGGTGGTGCCAAATGGTGATGGCGGCGGTGATACGGCAGTGGTGGAGGATGACGGCGGCAGTGATGGTAAATGCTGGAATGTTGACGTTGGTTGGGGCACTGGTGGAGTATGATGGTGACGGTGATTGTGGAGGGTGGAATGTTGACGGCGGTTGGCGGCAACGTTAAATGGCAATGGTGGCGGTGATGCAAGACTAACAGCAAACCATAGAAGAAGATGAACAAGGTGTTTAGGTTTTTATATTTCAGTATAATAATTAAATATTAAGTATATTTTTTTAAATTTTTAATTATTTTTTCTAATTAGTAAGGGTAATTTTGTCAATTCATATCCAGTTAACGCCACAAACTAACGGTCATCCACTATAGGGACTATCCGAGTAACAACCGAGCAAACCACAAGGAGCACGAGTGTAATTTTTAAAAGTTGGGGACTAAAGGTGTTACTTTGACAAACCACAGGGACTATCCATGCATTTTACTCTTTTGTAAATGAAATGACTAAAAGAGTCGTCCTTTTTTCAGTAACCCTAAAAGAGTTACGCCTCCATCATCTTCTCCATTCCTGAAACCCTAATTTTTCATGGTCACTCATCGCTACAAGCCAGGTACGTCTCCATTTTTAATCTACCTCTAATCTACCTCTGTATTTCGTCCAGCCTCTTTCAGAATCGACCCTGTTTTCTTCAGTAACCCTATAAAACCCTAATTTCTCTCGCCTAAAAAGACATGTACGCCTCTTAATTTCCGTTCCGCCTCGACAAGAAACGTCCGCCTCATACCTTTGAGGCGTACGTATAAAAACAAGCAGTGAGGCGCCGCCTCGGATTCCATTACTTGACGTTTCGCCTCCAGGCGCGCCTCAAAACGGACGCCTCGAGCGTTGTTTTAAACCATATATAAAACTTATTTATGCCAAATGTATATAAATAGATTGCGCCTCGTACAAAAAAAAATAGATTGTGCCTCATACAAAAAGTAATGCGCTTTTAGGTCTTGCGCCCTGGGTTTTAAAAAGCACGCCAAGGTGCGAGGCGCACTAAGGCGCGGGTCTCGGCGCCTCAGGGTACCTGAGACGCGCTTTTTCCACTAAGGGCAAGAAAAGCGCAAGTTTTTGGGTTTTTTGAGGTTTGAGGCGTGCGCCTTATGTATTTTGGGTGTTTTTATGTTGTTTTTATGCATGAAAGTGTTGGACAATAGGTTTTTTGACTTGTAAATCTAGGTAAATCATAAATAAACCTTAGTTATAACTATATTTTGGATAAGGGATGCTAAAAACCTATGGGATATATATAAAAATTTATATAATCTTCTTGCACTTCGGGTACGAAAAGCCCACCGTTTTTGCGCTTTGCGCTTCGCGCCTCATTTTTAGACCTCGTCGCTTTTGTGCGCCTCTCGCTTTTTAAAACCAAGCTTGCGCCTCAGTTTTAAACCCTATTGCTTCGGCGCGCTTTCCCCATTATAAAACCATGCAACCATAGCAGCTTATTCGGCAATATAGACACCAATAATCAAAGCCACTTACCAATTAAACAAGCAACAAATCATCTATTACAACAGACTAATTTAAACACATATAATCAACACATAAAAAATTAAAAAAAATTGAAGCTTACAGGAGGTTCTTCAAAATGAGGATGACCCTTAGACAGGTTAACAACCGCAAGAATCGAACAAGCAACGATTCCTACATAAGTAATTTTCTCCCATTTCGATGCCTCACCTGTGTACACACAAACAATTTTTACTCATTTATATCAACATATAACAAAAATTCAAACAAATTTTAACTCCACGTTAGAAAAACACACATAATAACAATATAATCAATTCACCTAAATCTCAAACACAAACCCTAAAATTCACAATTGAGACAAATTAACCATAAATCTAGCAAACAAATCGCTCAGATCGTAATATTATTAAAAAATTAGTACAAATAACTGCGTTTCATACCACCTAAATTTTAAAAGACGAAAAAATATTCAAGTATAAATGAAAATAGACTGAAAAGAAAAAGGATAGTACGAGCTTCTTCTTCAGCCGATGCTCCGGCGGAAAATGACCTTCTGGAAGCCGGATTAAAGCGAGCGCCACTGCGGACCGCCGTACGAAGAGTAGATCTCACAATCGCCGATGACATCTGTTACAGGTTGAATATTTCCGACTGGGAAAATAATTTGTGTTGTGAAAAATGAAAGATGATGAAACTAGAGAATATGGGTTCAAGTACGGCACGTGCAAGAAGCGTGCGAGGCAGTATCACTAGTTAATTTTAAAATAGATATATATATTTTGAAAAACTATATCGTACAATATGCCACCTGATGGCAAAATCACACATTATGTTATCAAAAATAAAAATATGAAGAAATTGCATGTTAGTGTATACAAAAAGCTGCAAAATCGCATGTTTGTGTATATGAAGAAATTGCATGTTGTGGTAAACAATTTCGCGTTTTGTGCAGAAATTGCATGTTGAAGCAAAAACTCACCCGTTGAAAAACAATCTCGTATGCAGCGTGCGTTAACCCCTGTTGTACAATAACATGCCTCTATATATTTTAGCATTACTCAACCGTAACATCTAAATATTTTCCCTATATTAGTTAATTTAAATATATATATATATAGGGAGGAGCTCATGCGAGAACCACCATTATTGTGAGAACCGCGAGAACCAATGTGAACACAACCTAAAATAGCTAAAAAAAACCTAACCCCCCCCCCCCCCCCCAAAAAAAAAACCTAACCCCCCCCCCCCCCCCCTAAGCTAAATGCTAAAAACTAAACCCCCCCAAAAAACCTAAAAAAAACCCAACCCCCCACCCCCCCCCCCCCCCAAGCTAAAATGCTAAAAACTAAACCCCCAAAAAACCTAAAAAAATCTAAAAAGAATCTTAAAAAATAAAAAAAAAATCTAAAATTTTTTTTTTAATATTTTTTATGTTAAAATCGCTACTTTTAGAAGCCAAAAAAAAATTATTTTTTTTTTTTTTGCTTCGAAAAGTATCGATTTTTTTATAAAAAATATTAAAAAAAAAATTTGTGTAATTTTTAGCTATTTTTAGGCATTTTTGGTTGTGTTCACATTGGTTCTCGCGGTTCTAGCAATAAGAGGTGGTTCTCGCATGATCTTCTCCCTATATATATATATATATATATAGGGTAAGGTTCATGCGAGAACCACCCTTATTGCGAGAACCAATGTGAACACAAAATAAAATCTAAAAAAATCAAAAAAGCACTAAAAAAAATTTTAATATTTTTTTAAAAAAAATCGCTATATTTTGTTACCAAAAAAAAAAAATTCGAGTAACAGTTATCCATGCACATGTGCATATGTATCGTTACTTCGACAAATTCGGTAATACGTTATCAGGAATAGACAATTGTACTTTAATTTACAATACCATTAGTAATACACTACTTTTTAAATTACCAATTTTCAAAATGCACATGTGCATCATTAGGCATAACCATGAAATAACGTGTTTTGGTACAAAAAGTTTGTGATTTTGAATAGAGAAGTAGGCCCATATACATGTTTTTTTGTTAGTTATATTTAGTGGTTGATGGTTTGGTTATAATTGTCAATTTATGATGTAATATGCTGATTGGATGGTATAAATGGTTTTTACATACATGTAATAAAGTGAAAATATTGTTAATGGTATTGTATTATGGATGGTAAGAGGTAATGGTATTGTATTATGGATGGTATGAGGTAAGGGTAGTGTATTATGGATGGTATGATAGATGAAAGGGAAAGTGTATTCAAAGTAGTGTACCAAAACACCTTATTTCATGTTGATACATATAAATGCACATGTGCATTTTTAATATTGGTAATGTAAAAAGTAGTGTATTACATATGGTAGTGTAAATGAAAGTGCAATTGTCTAATATGTGTAATGAATTACGAAATTTGTCAAAGAAATGACAAAAATGCACATGTGCATGCTTGTGTATTATGGATGGAATGATAGATGAAACAGAAAGTAGTGTACCAAAACACCTTATTTCATGTTGATACATATAGATGCACATGTGCATTTCTAATATTGTTAACGTAAAAAGTAGTGTAATACACGTGGTAGTGTAAATGAAAGTGCAATTGACTATTATTTGTAATGAATTACGGAATTTTACAAAGAAATGATACATATGCACATGTGCATGGATAACTGTTACTCGAAAAAAATTTTTATTTTTTTTTTTAATTTTTTTATTAACAAAATATAGCGATTTTCCCAAAAAAAAATAGTAAAAAAAAATTGGGTGTTTTTTAGATTTTTTTAGGAATTACTGTTTGTGTTCACACTGGTTCTCGCGGTTCTCGCAATAAAGGATGGTTCCTAACGGATCTTTGTATATATATATATATAAGTGACCGCTAAAATAATGAGAACCACCTCGAGTTGTAAGAACCGTGAGAACTTTTTGATCCGGGGCGAGGTGGACCAAATTTTTTTTTCATAAACGTAGATGCGTGTATTATAAACACATTTGTAAAAAAATTAAAAAAAAATGTCGTGTGTGTAGTTTTGAGCACCACAAGTTTGTGTTTACGGGTACCGTAAATTAAACCGGAAAATTTACGGTACCCGTAAACACAAACTTGTGGTGCTCAAAACTACACACACGACATTTTTTTTTTTTTGATTTTTTTACAAATGTGTTTATAATACATGCATCTACGTTTATGAAAAAAAAATTTGGTCCACCTTGCCCCGGATCAAAAAGTTCTCACGGTTCTTACAACTCGATGTGGTTCTCATTTTAGCGGTCACTTATATATATATATATATATATATATATATATATATATATAGGGTCGGGATTTAGAGAAAACGGTAGAAAGTGTGAGAACGGTGAGAACGCTTATGGATCGTCCAATTAAAACAATCTATGGACTAGATTGGCGCGGTGGCGTTTTCGTAAATAACATCAATTTTATTAGGTGGACGCGCCTCATTAAGGGTAAAAAGGTCTTTACACCTCTATACCAAAACGCTATACTGATGAATAAAACGCCATTACAGACCAAAACACATCGCTATATAAACAAAAACATCCAAGACATAAAAACACACCCGCAGAACCTGAAACGCCATATTTTCTACTATATACCATTTATCTTACAAACGCCAAAATCCCCAAAACATCAAACACAACTACTCAAAAAACGCCATATTTTCTACTATATACCATTCATCTTAGAAAACGCCAAAACACTCAAACATCAAAGATTCCAAAAAAATCGAAGGTTCTTTCAGATACACTATTTCCTTAGTAAAACACCAAAAATGCCAAATATCATTTCTTGTATATTCAAATATTGTTCTACGCCAAAGTTTCGGATAATGCATTCTTCCCTGAGGTGTTGTGACTCAAATAACATTTTGCTGCATGAGATGGACAAATCATAAACAAAAACATGTTGGGGTCAGACTTATGTCATTTTCTGTGTTTTGTTCTTGATGAATATTATAGTGGCATGAAAAGACGAATCACACTGATGAGTTGTTTGAAGATACATATTCAAACAAAAAACTTATGGCATTTTGTCTTTCCAAACGGCCACAAAAACACAAGCATGGCTAAGCCAAACCACCAGCGAACATGATTCAAAGAAGAAAGAGACTGATGACAGTGAAGATTTGGAAGATGAATTGTTTTTATTTTTATTTTTTTAATTTTCTTTTTCTGTTGTTTGTTATGTATTTTTCAACTTAGTTATATTAATGCCACTACATGGAAAATTAAAATTTATTTATCTTTTCAAAACGCCATAATTGTCTGTCACATTATAGGCCTGTATCCTCAATGGCAAAACACTTGATATAATAAAATCATGAAAATTACTGATGTTATTAAAATTAAAGGTCTGCATCCTGATCTAAAAAACAATAAAAACGCCAAAACAATAAAAATGCCAAAACAATACTTAAAACGCCAAAATATATACTATGATTCTGATTTAAAAACAATAAAAACGCTGCGTTTTTATTAAACGCCAAGAAAATGGAAAGATGAAGTGACACGCGTTAAAAAAAGAAATATGAAAGGACAAAAAAGCCCATCCGTCCTTCTCTAAGCGGCGTGACATGTGTTGGGTCAGGAAGCGTTCTCACACTTTTGGGCGTTCTATCCTGATCCCGTTTCTATATATATATAGGGAGAGGATCATGAGAAAACTACATATAAATCAGAAAACTACATATAAATGAGAAAACTAGAAAACTAACTAAAAAAAACCTAAAAAAAGCTAAAAAACATACCAAAAATGTTTTTTTTTACAATTTTTTATAAAAAAATCGCTAGTTTTTATATATAAAAATATTTTCAAAAAAAAAATTTGTTGTACTGCACATGTGCATTATATGTGTACTACACATGTGCACCATATCCGTAATAGTGCACATGTGCAATACAAAAAAAAAATTTTGAAATTTTTTTTCCATGCATAAAAAGCTGCGATTTTATTTATAAAAATTAAAAAAAAAATTGGTATGTTTTTTTTTTGCTTTTTTAGTTAGTTTTTTGGTTTTCTCATTTAAACTAGTTTTCTCATGATTCATCCCCTATATATATATATATATAGCATTACTCAACTATAACATCTAAATATAATCCCTATATTATTTTGTAATATTGCCTTTTTTCACTATTCAATTTTGTGTCATCACTATAGCTTTCTTTACAACTTATTCAAGGTTAGTCTTTCTTTGATTGACTTATTAAGAAGAGTGTCCCCGTCTAGTTATTTAAGCAATTATTGTTGGTATATCTATATATATATTCTTATGGTGTAAAACCAAAACATATAGATTTTTAAATAAGTACTTTTTTATAATCTAGGAACCAATACATATCAAAAGTAATACTAATATAGGATTACTTTGGAGCTGTTTGGGATTGAATATCAAAATTACTTATAAGATTATTGTATTTTGATGTTGCAAATAGTTATAAATAAACAATTTGGACGTCCTTTATATTCAAATCGTAGATCTACGAACATAAATCGATGGGTATTGTTTAATTATTACGTTACATTATTATAAAATCAAATCTAGAAATCCATTGGAAACACTATTCAGTTTGATTGTTCAATGGGTGAATGTCATGTGATATCCACTAATCTTTTTTTTTTTGTATAACTTCACAAGCTATATGTACAAGTCTTGATTCCATATGATATGTTTTACTATTCATCTCTTAGAGTATTAGTAAGAATACAAAATAACTCTTATTATTTAGTTTGAATTTTAAATTGGTTTGATTCGATATGGTACCGATACAATAAAGTATATTTCCTAAGATAATTGAGTAGATAAAATAAAAGAAATGTCATTTTAGCATTAATCATAACATTTATATATCAATTTTACGTCTACTTTTTTCAGTATAACAACTTTTCGGATATTTTAAATTTCGGGTTTTAATGGTCTACATTGTGTGAGTTAACACACTACAACGCACACGTGTGATTCAACGCTTTTACGTTTATTTTTTGTTTGATTTAACGGTCCTGCCGCAACGCACAAGTCATAACACTTATAATAAAATTATATCGTAACTAAGGGTGTATCGACTGCTTTTTCTTATATGATAACAACAAGAAATAATTACTTTCTACTTTGAGGACCTGGGCGCCAGTCCCTCTTAACAAACAATTGGCTGGAACACGGGGCGCGATTGCAAAGTTAGAAAATTTCCTTATATTCAACATTGTCTTTGGGAAATGCGATAAAAGGGGAGGTTGGTAATGGTAGAATCATAAGATTTTGGGTGGATGTTTGGTTGGAAGATAGACCTTTGAAGGTTGTGTTTCCATGCTTATTTGAGCTTGAATCAATCAAGGGGTGTGTTATTGCAGATCGATGTTACATGAGAAATGATGTGATGGGTTTCTCTTGGGCTTGGAAAAAACAACCAAGCTATGGGGAGTCCTTAAATGAGCTAAATAGCTTAAAAAGTAAGTTGTCTCAGATGCATTTTGGGAAAGGAGTTGACAAATGGCTTTGGAGGAGTGATCCTTTAGGTGTGTTCCCCAGCTGCTGCGGTTATGAAAGTCTTACTACCCAGTGATAGTAGTCAAATAAGATCTATTTTAGAGTTGAATAGCTGGATCCCCTTAAAGATAATATATTTGGATGGAGAACGTTGATGGAGAGGCTTCCAACGGCAGACGAGTTGGCAAAAAGGAATATAATTCTGAGTTCGTTTTATGTTGTCATTATAGGAATGAGACTGAATCCATAGAATATATCTTCACTTCTTGTTATATAGCTATAGTGGTTTGGCACTGTGTTAGTTCTTGGTGCAACCTTCCATCACTATTTTTCTTCTCCATCAAAGACATATTCGATTACCATAGGCTTTTATCGGGTCAAGGAAATAAGAGACGTCTCATCCAAGCAACCTTGTTGGTTTCTTGTTGGAGTATTTGGCGTGCGAGGAACAAAAGCTTATTCTTGAGTGAACCGGTAACAATAAGAACATTTTGGGGGAGATTAAATACCTTTCTTTTTTTTATTAGGAATCGGTCCAAATCGTTATCTATTAATCGGGCCAAGTGGAAGGTTTTCGATATATAATTCGGTTCATTTTGGTTTGGTTGTAGTTGTTTGCCTTTGCTAGCGGTTGTTTCTAATGAAAGTCGTCGTTCGAAAAAAGAATCACTTTTGAATGAGTTGCCAAGTTTTGATGTGTTTAATTAATATGCTCGCCCTTTAAATTAAGGAATAATGGATTTTAATAATCCCAACTATTCGTTGTTGGCCGCCAACAGTCCCAACTTTAAAAATAACTACTAGCAGTCTTAACTATTAACATATTGGCCTCCAATGGACCCACAAAATGTTTTTACCAAGAAAAAGGTTCCTAAAGGTCCACTCTAAGGTTACAAAGAGGTTTCAGAGGAAATGTTGAGTTTTCCAGCCAAAAAGTTTTCAGAACAAAACTCAAACGTCGTTAGTCTCCGGTCGCCAAAAAACATTTTTGCCAAGAAAAAGGTTCCTAAAGGTCCGCTCTAAGGTTACAAAGAGGGTTCAGAGGAATTGTTGAATTTTCCGACCAAAAAGTTGAGTTTTCCAGCCACAAATAAGTTTTCCGGCAAAAAAGCAGTTTTCCGACGACCTTGATAATTGGGTCTTTTACTAGAAAAGTAATAAGATTACAAAGAGGTTTGAGACGAAAAGATTGAGTTTTCCGGTCAAAAAGGAGTTTTCAGCCAAAAATGTTTTTCCGACGACCGGAGGAGATTAATGGCGTTAAGATTCCGTTAGTCAGGGTCCATTGGATGCTAATATGTTAATAGTTGGGACAACTAGTGGTTATTTTTTAAGTTGGTACTGGTAGCAGTCAACAACGAATAGTTGGATTATTAAAATCCAATACTCCTTAAATTAAAATAATATTTAAGAAGTGAACATTTTAAGTTGTGTACAACTCATTCCCCTATGTATTACCAGCTATTTTACACTATGTTATTTCAACGTGCTTTGCGTGTGCGTTGGATTTGTATCGGTTCAGTTCGTTACCCCTATTTATTACCAACTATTTTACACTAGGTTATTTCAACGTGCGTTGAAGCGGTAAGTTACTGTGTGCATTGGATTGGTACTGATTCAGTTCGTTACAGTACCAGTACCAGTACGATACATGTACTCGGTATACAATTCAACACGTATTTTACATCAACCGGAAATGATAAAACCGAACACAGGTCTCGGCACCGAGGTTGTTCGAACGACATCAATTGGTTCGGATCGTCAAAGTACTAGTTCGAATCTGACAACTCCCTTCCATGGTGATACCTTCAAAAGTACACGATTACCAACACTGAATTCAAGCGACTTTCATGTTTATCAGCATAGCTTTTCTGATGACTTTGAGCTGCTAAGTGGTTATTGAGAATCTGAAGAATCTTATCAGTTGTTTCTTGAATGAGTTCAGCTCCTATAATTTAAGCTTCCCTTACCTCGTGCCAGCAAACTGTAGATCGACACCTTCGAGCGTATAAAGCTTCAAATGGAACCATGTTGATACTGGATTGATAATTGTTATTATAAGAGAACTCGATTAACGGCAAGTGAGTATCCTAGTTCCGTTTAAAATCGATGACATGGAACACAATATATCTTTTGGTGTTTGTATAGTACGCTCGGACTGACCATCAGTCTGTGGATGAAACACAATACTAAGATCAAGTCGAGTGCCTAACGCTGACTGGACGGTTTGCCACGTGCGTGAAGTAAAATGTCTATCACGATTGGAAATAAAACTCAAGGAACCCCGTGCCAGCTTACAATTTCATTGATGTAGATACGATCTAGCTTCACATTCATGTAATCTTCACGAACTGGGATGAAGTGAGCGAACTTTGTAAAGCGATCAATGATTACTCAAATAGTATCATAACCACTGGAAGTGCAAGGTAACTGTTAGACCCTAAAGTGTGAGACTGACGCATCAAATTAACACAACGGGCTATGGTTATGAACTGGGCCTTACCGGGTTAGTTTATATTAGGTTGTGGACCTTTATAGGTCACTTGGGCCAAGCTATAGGCCATGTGGGCCAAGCAGGCCCAAGGGAAGCCCATGTGGGAAGTGGGCTTGTCTATGTATATAAACAAGTTTTCAACTTGTTTTAGGGTTGGAACCTCATTGTTACAATTTCTCTAGAGAGGGAGACGATCGATTGGTGTAGGACACTTGTACTAGACGGTTTTGCTTATTCAAGTAATAGAATCGTGTGCAAGTGTTGAAAGTGATTCCGGTATTGTTCTTCGTATTTCTTGCTTTTCGTGTTTATTCTTGAATCTCACCAAGTTTGGATTCCGCACAAACTTGGTGATTGTTTGATATCATTGAAAGATCCGTTTCACGGGACTTACAGTAACCCGGTAATAAAATCTATGGTAATATTTTCCCACTTCCAGACTAGTATTTCAGGTTGTACGAGTAGACCTGAGGGTCGCTGATGTTCTACTTTCACCTTTGAATATGTGAGGCATTTTGAAACAAACACGGCGATGTATTTCTTCATTCCAGGCCACCGATAAGAATATCATAGGTCTTGATACATCTTATCAATGGCTGGGTGAATCGAGTACCGAGTTTTGTATGCTTCATTCATTGAGAAGGTACAGAGGTCATCGCGATCAGGTACCTAAATATGATCCAAGTAATGTAGGCTTCCATTTGATTTTGATTTACACTAGGGATGGCAAAAAAGCCTGAGCCCGACATGTATACCCCAAACCCGAAACATATGAGCCACGTATACCCCAAGCCCAATAGGTATGGGCCGGGTATGGGATTAAAAATATAAAAAAAGTCAGGTATCAGTATGGGATTTAGTTGTACCTGGCCCGTTTATACGAATAATACCCGAAAAGTATATTTATTAATTTAAATTTAATTTTCCATTTATAAAAACTTTAGTACATACACTTGTTCATTATTCATAGATTTTAATCTGTTGTTTGTCTTCAAGACTTTAACACACACATACAAGATTTTATGTTTAGTTATGTTGTTTCTATGAAGATTAGAAATGTGTGTTAGTTTTGGGATTTTCTTAATACATTTCAAGTTGTTAGGGAGATTACTTGGGTCTTGATTGATGCTACTATTTTTCATGTCTGGTGTTTGATTAAATGCAAAATACATAAGCTAATTGATATAGGGTAAAATACACATATTTGTCCCGTGTAAATTGTATAGTTTTAGTTTAGTTTTTAGTTATTCTTTTTAGTTTTTAGTGTATATTATATTATTTTGTGTTTTGCCAGGTCCTGGTGCAAATGGAGCGAAAACGAGTAATATGGAAATAACCAGCCAGTTGGGCATAGTGGGGTGCCAGTGACCGAAGGAAATTTGCAGCTATTTTTTGTGAGCGGGCCGAGGCCACTATCTCTATTTTATAAGTTAGAGGGCTGCCACAAAAGATATCTATTTGGATCAAGAGAAAATGCTAGGCCCACATTAATATATAGTTTTATATATTGAGTTCATCTAATTTATTGATGTTGGGCCGCATAAAGTTTGGGCTGCTAAGATATTAGAGGGTTTTATATTAGAGGCTGGATGATTTAAGGAATCAAAGTGGGCCTTTTTACATTCATATGTACAAACCTATTAGAAAATAGGGATTACTTGGGGAGGATGTGCATACATAAAAAGGAGGCTGCAACAGACGAAAATTACATCTGGGGGACGAAAAGAACATTGTCATATATTATTTTGATAAATTTCCTATCAACATTATATACATCATGATTCTTTTGGAAGAAGTTCAGTGGGCCGCCAAGGACTAAAGTCCATTCGTGAATTAAATTATGAGAATTGGGCTTTGACATTTAGATAATACATTAATGAAACCCTATTCCACCAATTATATAATTTGGACATGTGATCGCATGGGGGAAGTCAGACGCACGCATACATAGAAAAAAAATTAATAGATTAAGGTTGGAGCCGGCTGGAGACGCACGAATTCAGAGCCGCACATCAGGAACATCACATTGGGCGAAGTTTGGACATCTGGAGGCTGTTTTGAAGGCTCGGGAACGTTCGGGAAGCCAAGGAATCATCTAGGAAGTTCGGGAACACTCGGAGTTGAAGATTTTCGGGTTCTATACTTCCATTTATCTTTCGGTTTCGTTTATTCTTAGTTTTTAATGATGAATTCTGTATTAATATTGATTGTTGCTATGATTGTTGACATGATTATTGGCTAAAACTTCATAAACTACCTAGGCTAATGACAATAGTTAAATAAAGTTTGGTTCTTTATTCGATTTTTTGCATGGTTGTGGATTTTTCTTGTATTGTAAAAGCTTCGGGAATTTAACTTGGTGCATATGCGTGCTTGACGATTATTTTATCACTGTTTATTGCTTCATATAATCCTTGGTGACGGTCTTTATCACATAATAGGGTTGTATTAGGGTTTCTTGATTTAGGTGACGGTCTTTATCACATAATAGATCATTAATCCTTTAGGGTGAAAATTGCATAAGTAACCTTAGAAGTAATATCCGGTAATTTAATAAAATCAAGTGTGCTGCTAAACTCGTCACTGTGAGGCTCGAGGTTATTAATAGGTCTCGGTTTGGTTATAAGTCCTTAACATTCCATTGTCTATTAAACCAAGATTAAAACCCGTAGTTGCTTTAGACGTTCGCGCTGAGAGGTAGAGCGTCTTATATAGGCACTTTCAAGAAACTAGAGGACTGAGAGGAAATCTAGAAAACCGGTGAGCGTAACAGCCTAGGTAGTGCCATAAGAATCGCCTTGAGAGTGTTTGAGGGGCTTAGTGGTGTCTTAATAGGTTTAGTATCCAAAGATCCCGGTTCCACACCACAAAATCATCGAATAGAGATCCATTCTGAGTTTAGCTTGCGTCTAGCCTAGGTAGTCTTCATCACCACTGGTCAAAGTCTTCGTTTGAGTTCGTGTTAGTTATTTAGCTAATCTAGTTATTCGTTATTTGCATTCTTAGGATTTTTAGAAACCCCCCCAATCAACAAACATTTAGTTAAGTCCGTGTCAGTCTAAGTCTAGATAGAGTCGTTAGCGTAATTTAGTAGAGTCTCTTGGGTTCGATACTCAGACTTCCTTAGGCTATACTGCATCGATCGGTATACTTGTCGGTCGTGTGGTTTAGGGTTTAGAGAGTCTTAGTTTTATAAATTTAAAACTTAGAGAGTCTAGTTTAGGGTTTAATTTAGTTAATTTAGTTAAACCACTTTTAGCACATCACTAATATTATATGTTCCAAAGTTGTAATACCTTAATTAGAGTAAAAAATACACATAGGAGTCCCAATGGTATTTTTAACACATTAACGGGTATACCCGATACTCGATATCCGATGGGTAATTACCCAACAACTACCCAACGGGTAACGGGCCAGGTATGGGACAAATAATTACAACCGGGTACGGGGTTGGGATTACCAATCCTCGGCCGGAACCTAGCCCATTGCCATTCCTAATTTAGACTCCACCTTTGTTTCTGCTCCATAAGATAACTCGTCGTGTAAGTCATTCTCAGTAACAGAAATATGTCGGGCCTCGTGAATATGACTCTGTTTGTCGGTTAAAATATGAGAACACACTAGATGAATGATATTTGTGTGTTCCTTTCGACTAAGTGCATCGGCTACAACATTCGCTTTACTAGGATGGTAGTGAATTTCACAATCATAGTCGTTTAAGATTTTGACCCATCGTTATTGTCGCATCTTTAACTAAAATTGGTCGAAGATGTGTTGAAGGCTCTTATGACCAGTGTGGACTTCACACTTAGTGCCATATAGATAATGCCTCCAAATCTTTAGAGCAAACACAACTGCACCAAGTTTAAGATCGTGAGTGGTGTAATTCTTTTCGTGGATTTTGAGTCGTCTCAAGGCATAAGCTATAAATTTGCCTCTTTGCATCGGGACACAACCATGTCCTTGCCCCGACACGTCACAATAAACAACGAAGTCATTACAATCGTGAGGAAGGGTAAGGATAGTTGCATCACATGTTTCTGCTTTAAGGTTTGGAAAGCCTTTTCTTACTTAGGCCCCAATCAAATGGTTTCCCTTTATGAGTCAAGGTTGTAAGAGGTAAGGCGATTCTATAAAAGTTAGCGATAAAACGCCGATAATAACCAGCTAAGCCAAAGAAAGATGTCACTCTCATAGGAGTGCACGGAGCATGCAAATTCTTGACTGCTTCACTCTACGTAGGGTCGACATGAATTCCTTTTTCGTTCACAGCCTGGACAAGGAACTAAATTTCTTTCAACCAAAACACACATATTGGGAACTTAGCGTAAAGATTTTCAGCACGCAATAGTTCAAGGATGAGACGAAGATTTCGTTCATGATCCGTCTTGGTTTTGGAATAAATGAGAATATCATCAATGAAGATGATGACATAACGATCTAGATAAGGTTTGCATACTCGATTCATTAAGTCCATAAAAACTGTTGGTGCATGGGTCAGCCCAAAAGACATAACCATGAACTCATAATGACCATAACGAGTGCGAAACATGATTTTAGGGATATCTTCTTCACGAACTCTAAGTTGATGATAACCCGAACTTAAATCGATTTTTAAGAAACAAGTAGCGCCTTGAAGTTGATCCAAAAGGTTGTCAATGCATGGTACAAGATTACAGTTCTTAATAGTTAATTTGTTAAGCTCATGGTAATCATGCACATACGAAATGAACCATCTTTTTCTTGAAAAATAGGAATCCCCATGGAGATGGTTGTGGGCGTATGAACCATTTATCAGTCAACTCTTGTAATTGACTAATCAATTCTTGCATCTCAGAGGGAGCCAGTCGATAAGGAGACTTCATCATCGGAGTTCCACCCATCACCACTCCTCCACTCGCCACCACCTGTCTCCACTCCCGTCGCATCACCACCACACTGACCACTCCACCTTCCATCGCAACTCTCTCCCATTAAAATAAACTCGTTACTTCTACTTTTGCATCAGATCAAGTTTCGCCACCATGAACCACGACACCTCAAAACATGTTGCCGAACCATGGTACTTGACGTAATGTCGTGGTCACAATCAAATTTAATCCAAATACTACTAATAGACAGTGGTAAGTGGGTATCGAACACAGGGAGTTTGTGGAAAATGTGTTATTTAAAAATGTATCTAACTTGACGAAATTAAACTAAATGCAAATAAAATAAATTCAAGAGTTGATTTGAGTGAATTGATTTTAGACTAAATTTAACTAATTAAATTGCAAGAGAAAAGTTTTGATTGTAAACAATTTAGAAACAAGTAACTATCTTTAGTTTCCGGTTTGCTATGACACTTATGTTAACATTCCACTAGAAAGAACTACATAGACATAGTTCATATGTGATCAATTGCAGTGATGAAAGGGAACTAAGTACTCAGATTCCTAGAACGTGAGATTGTTACCCGATGATCAATCAACCCTTACCCAAGTCTAACTATACCCATGATATCTCGATTGCCAACGGCACCAAGAACGTATGGTTTCTAATTAGTTCAGCACAAGAATTAACAATTTACCAACAAATAATCACATACCATAACAAGCAATTCAATAAAGAGAAGATTGTTATTATAGAAATATGGAAATAAACATAAATGTCTTGCAAACCTTCCACCAAAGATAGTCACAAAATACTTAGCCACTCATGGCTTGAACAAACATTGTCAAACAAGTTTTGATCTTCAAAAACAATTCAAACATCCAAAAACTAATGATCCAAGATTGTTTCAAGCCCTAAAAGTTCTCCAAGTTGCTCCAAAATTTGTGTACAAAACAGTGGTAACCGAAAACCAATGATAAGTCTCCATAAATCCCCTCAAAATGGTCATTAAATGCGTGAGTTACATGAAAACATCAGTCGGAGCCGTAACCTACGGCTTCAGCATGGCCATACAAGTCAACAAGGAGCCGTAACCTACGGCTCGCTAGCAGCTTTCCTTTACGGCTCTTCTCTCCTGTTTTACGGTAGTGCATCCGGACCAAAATGGGAGCCGTAACCTACGGCCCCTAGCCGTAGGTTACGCCGGTCAGTGTAATTTTTCCTTGTTTCCTTATCAAATCTCTAGCTCCTTCGCACTTCATTTCCAGCAACTCCCAACATCCATCCAATCCTTCTAAAACCTGCATCTTGAGCATTATAATACCTGCACATCAAATCCTCTAGTGATTACCATGTTCAAGCAAATAACCGTGTATAGTATGGGATTTTAATCATTTTAAGGCTCTTAAGGGTTGTCCTACGGACCACCCGTCACATCCCCACACTTACCCGTTGCTTGTCCCAAGCAACCCATTCAAAACGATTCAAAACCTAAGCGATCAAACATGCAAACCAAGCTAAATGTGCCGTCCTTTTACTAACTTTCAATCATACCACAAGACACACCCCTCACACAAAATCTCTCGGTAACAAGAATTATTAGCATAATGCTAAACCACTCAATGCGTGTGTGTGTGTGTGCGCGACAATAAGCTTGCATACAAATCAAGTTTCCTCCTAACAAATATCTAACATGCTTTAGAATCAAAGGGACTTGCGGGTTGTAACGGGGCTAGGTGCAAAGGTAGGAAAATGGTGGAATACATATGAAAGAGCTAATTGATTTGACCCGATTTTATTTTTACTACTAAACAAAGCAACATCAACTATATACAAGACATCTTCAACTTTTCAACTACTAATCACAACTAAATTCTTCTTTTTGTATTTTTCTCATATTTTTCTCTTTTTTTTTCTTTCTTTTTTTTTTTAAGCAAAGAACTCAAAAATATATACAAGAACATCAACAATCACAAACTAAATTCCTAAACCGGGTCATCTCAATAGGTAAAGTTTTTGTAAGAAGTAGGTTTGGGTCGCAACCGAATGGTATAAGGCTCAAACATGGCTTTCTAAAGACCAAACCCCCACCCCTCACAATACCAAGCTCATATATGTAACGTATGAGGTCCAACCCCCAATTCCCACACTCTCACACATCTAGACAAGGCTACCTAAAAGTTCCCTATCCTTTTCACAAGCATGCTAATTCTAAGATTTAACAAGAATTCGTACACAAGTTCTATAACACACGACACACACCGCCACTCAAACAAAGAAATATCAATAACAATAATATGTGGCTCAAATTCTCACCAAGAAAAGACTAGGAATGGGTGTCGGCATGTCATGCGGAACAATATCAAGTGTTCAAATTTCAACATTTTTTCGCTTGGTTAACAATTTTTTTAAATATTCTCAAAATTTTCCCCTCATCCCCACACTTGGGATACATTGTCCCACTGTATGGTTTTGAGAGAAAGATCGCTTAACACACCAAACTTTTTTTTTTTAACAACAGCAAACAAACTAACTACCATTATTTCAAAGTTAAAGAACATAACAAGACTAAGGAAAGAGTACATTGACCTGGCGAAGTTTGACACGACCGGTGTTAGAGACAATCTGACTTCCTATCACCACCTTCACACAAATATCTGCACATCTTCTCCACACTTGAATGTTGCCATAGCCCTGAAACATAGAAAACTAAAGAAATAACAAGATCAGTGAAGAACCTCGGGTTGCCTCCCGAGCAGCGCTAAGTTTTCAGGTCTTTAGCCAGACCGTGCCACCCCTATTTAAGGTGGCTCAAAGAAGCGGTTCCTGCCATCTCCATCACTTCCTCGTGCCATTGAGCAAAATGCATCCATCTTGTTTTGACTCGGTGGGTAATCAAATACGCTCTTGCTTGAACCCATATGCCTTTCTTCACGATCCGGTGGGTGATTTCTTCTCATTCTTTGAAACACCTTTTCACTATACCCGATATCCTTCGCTACAACAAAATCGTAATTAATCATCTTAGTATGAACATCAAATGACAACTTACGGTTCTTTTCGGTCATAGTAATGATTCCTTCTCTACAATCGATTTGAGCATTTGCCGTATAGAGAAACGGTCGACCCAAAATCACCCTTTGTTGTGACGCCATCATGGTAGTAGCATAATCTAAAACCAGAAAATCCACCGGGTATTCAAATTCTCCCAACCGCATCATAACGTTCTTAACCATTCCACGTGGACACCTCCAACTCTCATCCGCCAAACTCACCATGGTGTCTACATCTTCAAGCGGACCGAAATCGTACATGTCATATAGCTCACCCGGTAACACACTCATGCTCGCCCCATAATCCAACAATGCATGAGGAATTTTTAGTTTCCCCACTCGGATAGGCACGATTGGCGCTCCATACTCTTTATCATTCTCGATTTCGGCATCTTTTTCCAAACCTGCATTCACTTGAGACGAAGAAGTTAGCAATGTTTCATTAAATTTTGTACTAGGAACGGTGCTTACCACATTGATATTAACACTTTTAATGTTTTTGGGATTTATCACCGTGTCACTTGGTAGCTGGCCTTTTGCTTTCTTCAATATCGCCACTTCACTTGCAAGTTGACCCATTTGGGTGGTCAAAGTTTGAATCGCTTTATCACGGGCCTCGTCCTTTTGCATCCGAACCTCATCACGTTGATTCATTCGTTGCATTTCAACTTGCATCGCCTTCAACATCTCCATTACTTCGTTTCCACCCGAAGAGCTTTGACCCATTTGATATTGCCTTTGAAATCCTTGGTTTCTTTGGAAATTCGGGTTAGCTTGATTTGAAGGGTTCCCATACCGAAAGTTTGGGTGGTTTCTCAACCTGGGGTGGTAAGTGTTAGAATTCATATTATAGTTTCTACCACCCCCTCCTTGACCTTGAACCGCATGAACTTCTTCATATTGCCCTTCCACCATTGCTTGGCAATTTTCAGCCGCATGACCTATTTCATTACACAACGCACAAACATCATAAATTTGGTTAGTAGTTTGAACATTACCATCATCTATTGCGTGCACTTGAGGTCGGGCAATGGCCGGTCGTGCTCTCCTCGATGCTTGAGCTTTTCTTTTTGATGTAGTTGCCATGTTCTCCAAAAACTCCCAATCGTCATTCTCGTAATTTGTACCAAAAGTCCCACCGGTAATAGACATTAAATCACGAGCATCTTCGGCACTCAACCCCTCGTGGAAGGCATTCATTAATTCCCACAATTCAATTCCATGGTGAGGGCAATTTTTGATCATCATATTGAAACGCTCAAAAGCCTCATGAAACATTTCACCATGTTGTTGTTGAAAGCTCCTTAACCCCTTTCTAGCATCATTAGTCTTTTGGGCGGTGTAAAATTCGTCTAGGAAAATTTGTTGCATTTCCGCCTAAGTATAAATAGATGCCGAAGGCAAAGTGTAGAACCACTTCTTTGCCTTATCCTCCAAAGAAAATTGAAATAGTACCAACTTGATATCATCGGCCGAAAAACCTTGACTCCCAAGAGTATTGCAAATTGAGTCATAGGCCTCCAAATGAAAGTAGGGTTCCTCCGTTGCTAGACCCTTATATTTCGGCAAACTTTGCAAAGAATTTGTTCTCTCTTCAAAAGTTCTTCCTTGGTTATTGTGAGGAATAACCACCGGTGAAGGGTTGTGAGTAATTACCGGCCTAAAATGCGCTTCAATTCCCCTCGCATGTTCCCTAAGATGCCTTCTTGGTACACCCAATCGACCCCTTGGACGAATAGGACCCATTGGTCTTGGTATATGCCCTTGTGGTGCGAATGGTTGTTGAAATTGTTGTTGGGGCATCGGTGGGTGTTGAATTGGCCTTTGAAATTGTGGTTGAACATTTTGTGGCCGAACTTGTTGCAATGGTATAGGGCGTTGCATTGGTGGCCCTTGTGGCCTTGGTCTAATGTGTTGTGGTATGAGTTGTTGTTGTTGTGGAATTCCACCAACACTTGCCATTCCTTGAGATTGACCTTGCACATAAGCAAACTCCCCTTGATCACCATCACCCCCATAAGCATACCCGTCGTCATCATAGCCCTCAAAATCCTCATATCCTTCCTTATATCCATCTCCCCCTATACCCGAAGTTTGCCCAAATGGAATGGTCGAGTATTGAAAACCCGATTGGTTCGATGGTCTAAATGTAGAAGTTGCATGAACGACAGCTGAATCTTGGGGCAATGTATATGTTGAGGATGATTGACCTGAAGCTGGGAAAAAATGAGTGAGTGGTGGAATCGTAGTTGAAGGGCTAAAGGAAAGACTAGGTTCAACTTGAGTAGTAATCGGTTGTGTGGTGTTGGTTGGTGTAGTATCATGAAGTGGAGTAGGCATTGTAGTGATGTTTGGAATAGTGGTGTTTGGTGAAGGTTGAGTAGATGATGGTATGAATGGTGGTATGAGTTCACCCGTAGTGGGTGGTGGTTGTGGTGGATCCATGTATCGAATTGGTGTAATTGGTGTAGTTGGTGTTGTTGGTGACCCGCTGATTCTGTTCTCTCTTAGCAAAATTCTGTTTCCTCTTAATGTTCGCTCAATTTCCGGATCAAATGCCAAAGGTGATAGCTTGTGAGAGCTCCTAGTATGCATGCACCTGTCAATACCTGCACACTAACACACCCAGCGTAAACCAGAAAAATAACAAACTAAAAAGGATAAAAAAATAACACACGTTGCGCACTACTCCCCGGCAACGGCGCCAAAATTTGACGTAATGTCGTGGTCACAATCAAATTTAATCCAAATACTACTAATAGATAGTGGTAAGTGGGTATCGAACACAGAGAGTTTGTGGAAAATATGTTATTTAAAAATGTATCTAACTTGACGAAATTAAACTAAAGGCAAATAAAATAAATTCAAGAGTTGATTTGAGTGAATTGATTTTAGACTAAATTTAACTAATTAAATTGCAAGAGAAAAGTTTTGATTGTAAACAATTTAGAAACAAGTAACTATCTTTAGTTTCCGGTTTGCTATGACACTTATGTTAACATTCCACTAGAAAGAACTGCATAGACATAGTTCATATGTGATCAATTGCAGTGATGAAAGGGAACTAAGTACTCAGATTCCTAGAACGTGAGGTTGTTACCCGATGATCAATCAACCCTTACCCAAGTCTAACTATACCCATGATATCTCGATTGCCAACGACACCAAGAACGTATGGTTTCTAATTAGTTCAGCACAAGAATTAACAATTTACCAACAAATAATCACATACCATAACAAGCAATTCAATAAAGAGAAGATTGTTATTCTAGAAATATGGAAATAAACATAAATGTCTTGCAAACCTTCCACCAAAGATAGTCACAAAATACTTAGCCACTCATGGCTTGAACAAACATTGTCAAACAAGTTTTGATCTTCAAAAACAATTCAAACATCCAAAAACTAATGATCCAAGATTGTTTCAAGCCCCAAAAGTTCTCCAAGTTGCTCCAAAATTCGTGTACAAAACAGTGGTAACCGAAAACCAATGATAAGTCTCCATAAATCCCCTCAAAATGGTCATTAAATGCGTGAGTTACATGAAAACATCAGTCGGAGCCGTAACCTACGGCTGGGAGCCGTAGGTTACGGCAGTCAGCATGGCCATACAAGTCAACAAGGAGCCGTAACCTACGGTTGGGAGCCGTAGGTTACGGCTAGCAGCTTTCCTTTACGGCTCTTCTCTCCTGTTTTACGGTAGTGCATCCGGACCAAAATGGGAGCCGTAACCTACGGCCCCTAGCCGTAGGTTACGCCGGTCAGTGTAATTTTTCCTTGTTTCCTTATCAAATCTCTAGCTCCTTCGCACTTCATTTCCAGCAACTCCCAACATCCATCCAATCCTTCTAAAACCTGCATCTTGAGCATTATAATACCTGCACATCAAATCCTCTAGTGATTACCATGTTCAAGCAAATAACCGTGTATAGTATGGGATTTTAATCATTTTAAGGCTCTTAAGGGTTGTCCTACGGACCACCCGTCAGTACTCCATTCCCGAACTCCATCTAAGAGACCATCGTTGTACACAAACCAGATCTCCATGAGCCGGTTTGGAATATTTAATGTTTATATAGGGTATGATAAGGAAAAACAAACTGAAGAATTTAAAGGAGTTGTTTGGAGTTCATCTTCCACCTTCTCCCCACCTTTTTCTTGATTCCCATTCTATATAAGCTTTGATTCAACCTCAGTTTCATCCATTTACACATACACAATACCAAATTTAACTCCAAAAGGTCAAAATTATCACAAATCTCTTTAAACCCACTTTCCCAAAACAAGATTGAAGAGTAGAGCTTGAGTATGTTACACAAATTAATAAAACAAGAATCCAGAAATAATTATGGGTTGATAAAAAAATTCAACAAAAAACAACGTTGAATGAAGAATTGGGTATTCTTGTAAATTAGGGTTTGAGATAATATTCAGAAACCAGAGATGGATTTGGGGAAAAAGAGTAGGTTTACATGGAGTTTGATAGGGGTGAGATGAAAACCGAAATAACCGAAAAATCCAGACCGAAAAAACCGAACCGAAACAAAAACAGACGGTTGGGCTTTCGGATTTTTAATAACCGAAAATTTTGGTTCGCTTTTCGGATATTCATTTTCAATAACCGAAAATAACCGAACCGATAAGTTTTAATTGTATACCAAATTGATGTATTGCAAAATACATCCTTTATTCGTGTATAGTTTGTATAAATTTCTCGTTATATTTAGTTTAGTTTTCGTTAGAATGTGCATAATATTGATCAGATTGAGTTTTACAGGTCTCGGTGCTTACTTTTGCTGAAAATTGAGTGGAAACGAGCCAAAATGCTGAAATACCAAGTCTCGGAACAAGTTGGGAAAGAGTTAGAATTTATTTTGGAGTTTTTGAGAGTTGAAGCTGGCAAATTTCGTGCAAGTTTGTCTATTTTAAGCTGTCGCGCTACGCCACGGCAAAACATCACTCCTGTCGCGTGCCGCCATAATTAAAATAATGATTTCTTCTTTTTGTTGTCGTCGCGCTACGCCACGACGAAGAGGTATCCCCGTCGCGCGACACGACGGGGGTAATTTACGAGTTTAATCCGTTAAGCATTAGGGTTACGTATAAATATCCCAAGAAATCATTACAAAACCCTAGTTACGAATTGGGAGCATCTTAGGCGAACTTTGGAGCATTCATTGGGCGATTTCGGAGATCTTGAAGCTTACGAATCAGTGGTACGAGTTCGGGATGAAGGATTGAAGACTACACGGGTTTTCTAGTTCTTTGTTTTTTATTTTTCTTATGAAACGTGTTACCATGAATTCCTGTTTATACATCTTTGTTTTGTTTTCATTATTTAACATGCTCGGCTAAACTTTTAAGCCACCTAGACTTTGATTAATGGATTGAATAAAGTTTAAACTTTTTTTGTTGATTGCATGAATTTTATGGATTAATTGTGTTTAGTAAAAGGTTTGGTCTATTGATTTGATGTACATGCATACTTTAATTTGGTTTATTATTATCACTTGCTTCGTATGAGTCTTGGTGACGGTCTTTATCACATAATAGAGTCGTGCTAGGGTTTAGGATTTTGGTGAGTGTCTATATCACGTAATAAATCTTAACTCTTTAGGGTGAAATTGCGCAAATAACCCTAGAAGTAATTGTTAGTGATTTGCTAGATTTTAGTGTTCTACTAGTCCTTATAGCTTGAAGGTGCGGGGCTATTGATAGGTCTTACCCGGCGAATTGCTTTAGATAGTCCTTGGAAAAGGTCGTGCCTTAGTTGCCCTGTCGGTCTATTAGTCTATCAAGTCAAATTAAGAAACCTAAACTACCTTAGATCTATGACTGGAAAAGAGTAGGTCGACATTAGGGTACTTACACAATAATTAGACAACTGGAAAGACGTCTAATAACTGGTAGGATTAACGGTCCAGGTAGCGCCATAAGTTTCACCTCGAGAAGGGTTGAGGGGCTTAATTGGTGTCTTAATAGGTTTAGTATCATAAGATCCCGGTTCCATAAATCATGTATTTAACTTAATCGGTAATTACTTAAAATCAATCCAGGATTCTAGTCTAGGTAGTCTCGTTCATCATATAAGAAAAGCCTTTGCCTTATTTCGTATTAGTCTAGTTTTAGTTTAATTATTAGTTTAAATATATTTCCTTAGATTTTCCGTAACCCCCCCCCCCTAAAAAAAGAATTAAACATGTTAAGTCGTGTCTGTCAGTGTCTATTAGAGTCTAGTTAACGTGATAAATAGAGTCTCGTGGTTCGATATCCTATTACAATGATCGGTACACTTGCCGGTTGTGTGATTTAGGTCGAGTCTAGAATTAAAGCTTTTTAGTGTCTAGTTTAGAGAGTCTAATTTAGTTAATTTTTATAGTCTATTTAGCACACATCAAGTTTTTGGTGCCGTTGCCGGGGACTCTTGGCAATCGCGTTCATTAGCTTTGATAGACTTTATTGACATATACGTGCTACGTGTTTGTTTTGTTTTGTTTTGAGTCTTTCTTTTATTTTTATTTTTGAGTCGTAGTGACTAGTGTTTGCTTTTCTCATATCTAGGTTTTTGCTTGTAGTGGATGCCACATCTGCGATCCCACGGACCACCGAAGCCGCCAGTCACCGAGTCATCGTCTCGATTGGGCCAAGGTCCACAGGTTAGTACTTCATCCTCTTCTCAATTTCCTAATTTCGATTTCACTCCGTTACCCACCCGACCTCCAACCCCACCACCATCACCAAACCATTCACCTAAAACATCACCTAAGGTTTCCCCACACGATAGCCCCACCTCTAGCAATCCAAAAAACATAGAACAAATGGCCAACACAAGACAAACCGTCAATCAACAAGCCACCCAAAATTTCACCGGTCTTGCTTCACCCATCACCGTCCCACCCATAGTTAGCGAAAACTCATGGCATATTCCCTCTTATGCCATGCAAGCCATCACCAATAGCATCCAGTTCCATGGCCGCGAGGACGAGGACGCCCCGACCCACATAAACCGTTTCTCTCATATCTTTGCAACTTTTAGCCTTCACGGAGCCCCGAATGATGCTACCTACTTGCAGCTTTTCCCATTTTCATTAGCCGGTCGTGCGGCTACTTGGTTGGACTCTCAGCCAACCGGTACTTTTACCACTTGGGCGGGCCTTCGTCAAGCCTTTTTGAACAAGTATTTCCCGCCCGCTAAAGCCTCACGCCTTCGTGACCAAATTCACTCCTTCCGCATGGAGCCAGACGAGCCCTATTACCTTGCTTGGGAGCGTTTCCAAAACCTTTGTGCTCGTTGCTCCCAACATGGTCTTTCCGATTGGGCTCTTTGTGAAAAATTCTATAACGGTCTCACCCAAGAGACTTGTGATCATTTTGACACTAATGCGGGGGGTCACATGATGGGTATTCTTACTGTTGCCGAGTGTTTAGAGCGTTTCGAGGCATTTGCCCAATCTCAATCTCAGTCGCAAGCCAATCAGTGGTATCAAAGTGGTAATTCAAATACCATTACTAGTGCACCCGCCCGTGGGGTGAACCATGTCACCATGGACCCTAGTTTAGCCGCTGTGTTGGAAAACGTGACTAGGGAGCTTAAAGAGATTAAGGCTAAGGTAGATAAGTGTGAGTTTTGCCGAGGGGGTCACGATACGAGTGCGTGTCCTTTGCTAGTTGGTGAGGAGCAAGTTGATTTCGTAGGAGGAGGTCTAGGTAGAGGTCAACCTAGTGGGTTTGGTAATTTTAATTCGGGTTGGAGAAATAATAATAATTTTAATAATAATAATAATAATTTTCGCTCAAATGAACCTCCTGGTTTTCAAATAGCTCAAAATCCAAATAGGGGTCAAGGTTCATTATTTGGTGGGGGTTATACTGGGCAGTTCAATAAAGGGTTCGATGGACAGGTCAAAGAGGGGGGGGGGGTTCAAATAATCAGGTTCAATCGGGTCAGGGTTCAAGTTATGATCTAGGGGGTAGTTTAGAGAGAATGGAAGCTATGATGAGCCAATTAGTTGTTAGGGACCAAACCACCCAAAAGACACTTAGCGAACATGAATTTATGCTTAAGAACCACCAAGCCTCTTTCCAAGACCTTCAAAGAGTCGTAGGTGACATGTCTAGGAAACTAGAGGAGAGATTACCCGGTCAGTTTGCGAGTAACACCCTACCAAACCCTAATGCTCATGCAAAAGCCATTACCACTCGTAGTGGCAAAACCGTAGGGAACCCGAGAGTTGAGGAGAGAGTAGTTGAGGAAGAGGAGGAGATTGTAGACGAAGAGATTGAGATGGGGGCTCCCGGCAAAGTGCAACCGAGGCTAATCCCAACAAGTACCGCACAGCACGGTGAGTCCCAAGTTGAGAAGAGAGTTGAGAAAACACCCATAGACGTTAGACCGTCTCCCCTAGTAGACCATTCGGGAGTCCCGTTTCCTTCACGTCTTTGGAACCAAAAATACTCAAGGGAATACAGGCAATTTTTAGACATCTTCAAGCAATTGAAGATTAATCTTCCTTTTATTGAGGCACTTCAATCGATGCCCAAATATGCGAAATTCTTGAAAGACCTTCTTAGGAACAAGGAGAAGTTAGGGGAGTTGTCGAATGTCCCGTTGAATGGAGGGTGCTTACCAATCCCGGTATTTTCACTATTCCTTGTCTATTCGGTAGTAATACCAACACTAGAGCCTTAGCCGACTTAGGTGCTAGCATCAATTTGATGCCCTTTTCTCTCTACGAGAAGCTAGACCTAGGCGAGCTTTCAGCTACCCGAATGACATTGTCCTTAGCCGATCGGTCCATTAAATACCCTAGGGGTATAATTTAAAATTTTCTAGTTAAGGTAGACAAGTTCGTTTTTCCCGCCGATTTCGTAATTCTTGATATGGAAGCGGATGAGAGAGTTCCTATTATACTTGGTCGTCCATTCTTGCGTACCGCTAAAGCGCTCATAGACGTTTATGATGGTAAGATTACACTTAGGGTCAGTGAGGAGAGAGTCACCTTTGAGATAGATCGTTCCATGAACCACCCGAGTGGTTCCGATGACTATAGTGGCCCTTGCCATTCCGTATACTTCTTGAACTCTTTTATCTCATGTGTCGATCATTGTTTAGAGTATATTAGTGGTGCCGACTTAGTAGTAGGAGAGAAGGTAGAAGAGAAGTCGAAGTTGGTAGATGAAGTTGAAGATGAGGGAATTCCTTTAATTCCCGAAGTGTTAGCCGTTAGTGAGGATACCACCCAACTCCCACCCTTAGAGCTTAAGGTACTTCCATCGTATTTAGAGTATGCTTTCTTAGGGAAGGGTTCCGAGCTACTCGTGATTATCTCATCAAAGTTAGAAGAAGGAGAGAAGTTGCGATTGTTGGAGGTGTTGAGGGCCAACAAAGAGGCCATTGCTTGGAGGTTGGCCGACATCAAGGGCATAAGCCCTTCTTATTGCACCCACCGGATACTCATGGAGGATGATTATAAACCGGTGGTGCAACCCCAAAGGCGGCTCAACCCCAACATGCAAGATGTTGTGAAGAAGGAGGTTATTAAACTCCTAGATGCCGGGATGATATATCCCATTTCAGATTCACCTTGGGTTAGTCCTACTCAGGTTGTCCCTAAAAAGGGAGGGATGACCGTTGTCATGAATGCAAAGAATGAGCTTATCCCTTCGCGTACGGTCACAGGTTGGCGCGTGTGCATCGACTACCGAAAGTTGAATGATGCCACCCGAAAAGACCACTTCCCATTGCCCTTCATCGATCAAATGTTGGAGCGTCTCGCGGGTTAACAATTCTATTGTTTTCTCGACGGGTTTTCCGGGTACTTCCAGATCCCCATAGCACCTGAGGATCAGGATAAGACCACCTTCACATGCCCCTATGGCACCTATGCGTACCGACGCATGTCATTTGGGTTGTGCAACGCTCCAGCTACCTTTCAGCGGTGCATGGTTGCCATATTTCAGGATACGATAGAGAGTTCCATGGAGGTGTTCATGGACTATTTTTCGGTGTATGGTAACTCCTTTGATGAGTGTTTGAAGAATCTCGAGAGGATGTTGAAGCGATGTGTCGAGACGAAGCTTATGCTAAATTGGGAGAAGTATCACTTCATGGTGACGGAAGGTATTGTGTTAGGACACAAAATTTCTAGGGATGGTAAAGAGGTAGATCTTTCGAAAATAAATACCATTAGTAGGTTACCTCCACCCATGAGTGTGAAGTCAATTCGGAGTTTTCTAGGTCATGCGGGCTTCTATAGACGCTTTATTAGGGATTTCTCAAAAATTACTCGCCCCATGACCCGTTTGCTAGAGAAAGATGTTCCATTCGTCTTTGACGAGGAGTGTCTTAAGGCCTTCAACTTTTTGAAGGAACAGCTTGTGACTGCTCCTATTCTTATCTCGCCCGACTGGAGCTTGCCGTTTGAGCTCATGTGCGATGCGAGTGACTATGCCGTTGGAGCGGTATTAGGACAAAGAAAGGACAAGCACTTCCACCCTATATACTACGCGAGCAAAACGTTAAATAATGCTCAAGAGAATTACACCACCACGGAGAAAGAACTCTTAGCAGTAGTATTTGCTTTCGACAAGTTTCGCTCATACCTCGTTCTATCCAAGACCATAGTTTTCACCGATCACTCAGCGTTGCGTTTTCTTTTTCAAAAGAAAGACGCCAAACCCCTGACTCATTCGATGGATTCTATTGCTTAGTGAGTTTGACATTGAGATTAGAGACAATAGAGGGGCCGAAAACGTAGCGGCCAATCATCTTTCGCGTCTAGAGGACCCCAAGAGAGAAGAGATTCATGAGGAGGAGATAGGGGATACATTCCCTCACGAGTCTATCGAGTTTGTAGAGGCCGAGAAGGAGGGATCGCCTTGGTTTTGTGACTTAGCAAATTATCTTTCTAGTGGCAATATTGTGAGGGGGATGATCACACAACAAAAGAGGAAATTCATTAGTGAGTCAAGGAAGTATGTGCGGGATGATCCTTTTCTCTTTAGAATTGGAGGGGATAGGATACTTAGGCGGTGCGTATCGAGAGAGGAAGGTTGGTATATCATTAAACATGTGCATGAAGGCCTCACGGGAGGCCATCATGGTGCATACGCCACCGCTCAAAAGGTGTTTGATTGTGGCTTTTATTGGCCTAGCGTACTTCGAGATGACGTTGAGTTCGTGAAGACATGTGATGCGTGTCAACGAACCGACAACATTTCAGCCAAAGATGAGATGCCTCAAAACCCGATCCAAGTGTTGGAGGTTTTTGATGTTTGGGGCATCGATTTCATGGGACCCTTTCCCGTCTCCAAAGGAAACCGTTACATACTTGTGGAGATTCGGTACACCTAAAGCCTTAATTAGTGGGTTGAGGCTCAAGCTCTTCCTACAAACGAAGCCCGAGTAGTCTTGAAATTCCTTTAGAAGCTCTTCTCCCGATTCGGTACACCTAAAGCCTTAATTAGTGACCGTGGTACTCACTTTTGCAATGCATTGAAGGAAAAATTGCTTGCACGCTACGGAGTCACTCATCGTTTTTCTACCGCATATCATCCACAGACAAGTGGTCAAGTGGAGAATGCAAATTGCGGTATCAAACGTATCTTAGAGAAAACAGTTGGTAAAAATAGGAAGGATTGGTCCAACAAGCTAGACGATGCATTGTGGACGTTTCGAACCGCCTACAAAACACCTTTAGGAACTACACTATTTACGATCATCTATGGAAAAGCTTGTCACCTTCCCGTAGAGCTAGAGCATCGAGGGCTTTGGGCATTGAAAACCGTTAACCTTGACATGACCGAAGCCGCTAGGAAGCATTTCTTTCAAATCCATGAGCTTGAGGAGCTTAGGGATGCCGCTTACGCTCGATAGTTGGGAATCAAGGATAAAACGAAGGCTTCACATGATAGGAAGTTAAGAAAAGTGAAGGAATTTAGCAAGGGTGACAAAGTGCTTCTTTACAACTGAAGACTGAAGTTGTTTGCGGGTAAGTTGAAATCGAAGTGGTCGGGACCTTATATGGTTCATTACGTGTTTCCGTACGGAGCGGTGGAGATCATGGATGAGTCGGATGGCCGAAGATGGAAGGTGAATGGCCACCGGTTAAAGCACTACATTGGAGGAGCGATAAACAAGAACGAGATGGAGGAAACTCATCTCGAAATCCCATCCAAAGCCGCCAATTAGTGTTTTGGGATGAAATCCCAAGTGTAGAGTATGTACCGTTTGTAATTTCGTTAGTTTTCGTATTGTTTTCGTAGTTTTTCGTTTCTTTGTTTTGTTTGTTTGAGTAATTTTGGAGGAATCGTACCAACGAGGAGCTGAATTTGCGAAGAAAACGACATTCCAGTTTGTTGATGGTGATTGATAGGTTGATTGTAGTAGCCGCTTTCGTTCGCGTGTCCGAGAATAGGAGTTGTTTGCTGAGCGCGTTTCGAATTGGAGGGCTAATGTGGAAACGACTGGCACTTTGACAGTCTCACATATTCAGCTAAGTCGTTTCCCTTGTATTTTTTGTATTCGTTTATTTCTTTATTTATTTATTTCGTTCGTAGTTTAGTGGTTATTTTTAGGTAGTGTGTTGAGTCGTATTCCCGTTCTTGCATTAGGGACAATGCAATCTTTAAGTGTGGGGATGGGATACATGTAAATAATCGAGTCTTAAATATGAAAAACACAAAAAAATTAAGAAATTGAAAAAATCCAAAAAAATTGAAAAATTAGAAAATGTCCTTTGAAATGAGAAGTTTGCAAATTAACACGGAAAGTGATAGAAAAGATGATTTTTTGCTTGGGTTTGAATAATAATAATAATAAGAGATTTAAATAAATCGAGCTTGTGTCTAGTTAGGGATATGTGGATAGGCCCGGGTTTGGTTTTAAGTCCCTTTGAGTTAATACACCTTAATTGTTGGTTTACTAGTGGGTTTTCATCTGGGAAATATGAGAAATTGAAACCGCCAATAAGAGTATAAGGGACACGTTATAAGTTAAAATTGTTAGAATTTTTTATCATGAAAAAAAATAGTGAAAAAAAATGATGAGCTAGAAACTGAATGAAAGTAGTGCATTTCTATGCAGTCTGGGTTGGGGATAGTGACTTTACAACCGGATTACCTCTAGAGTGTGTGAAATCGACCTTGCAAAGAAAAGTAAAAAGTACCGAAGCCTTAGTAATCCGAGTTGGGATAGCGACTCTACAGCCGGATTGCCTCTTGGTTAGGGAAAGCAACGTCTACGCTCATTGAAAGAAAAAAAAAAGAAAAATGCTGAAAAAAATGGAAAAGGAAAAAATTGATTTTAAATTCTCTTGGTTTTGATATAAGACGGCTGGGAATTGGTCCAGTGATCGTTCCCTTAGTTCTATAAGCTTGAGGCGGGAGTAGGTGGACCGTAGATTCTAGCGTGAGGCCCTAGGTAGATTGACCGCACTTAAATTAAATTCACATGATAAGGGCATAAGACCGGATTTGGGTTTAAAGGGACAAATATATTCGCAATCGCGGCTAACACAAGTTTTGGTTTTAATAAAATATAAATATACTTTTGACCCGAGTGACTATTCATCTCTGATTCCGTTGCATAATTCTTTTTCGAGGACGAAAAAAGAGTAAGTGTGGGATATTTGATGTATTGCAAAATACATCATTTATTCGTGTATAGTTTGTATAAATTTCTCATTATATTTAGTTTAGTTTACGTTAGAATGTGCATACTATTGATCAGATTGAGTTTTACAGGTCTCGGTGCTTACATTTGCTGAAAATTGAGTGGAAACGAGCCAAAATGCTGAAATACCAAGTCCCGAAACAAGTTGGGAAAGAGTTAGAATTATTTTGGAGTTTTTAAGAGTTGAAGCTGGGAAAATTTTGTGCAAGTCTTTCCATTTTGAGCTGTCGCGCTACGCCACGACAAAACATCACTCCTGTCGCGTGCCGCCACAATTAAAATAATGATTTCTGCTTTTTGTTGCCGTCGCGCTACGCCACGACGAAGATGTATACCCATCTCGCGACGTGACGGGGGTAATTTTGGAGTTTAATCCGTTAAGCATTAGGGTAACGTATAAATATCCCAAGAAATCATTACAAAACCCTAGTTACAAATTGGGAGCATCTTAGGCGAACTTTGGAGCATTCATTGGGCGATTTCGGAGATCTTGAAGCTTACGAATCAGTGGTACGAGTTCGGGACGAAGGATTGAAGACTACACGGGTTTTCTAGTTCTTTGTTTTTTATTTTTCTTACGAAACGTGTTACCATGAATTCATGTTTAGACATCTTTGTTTTGTTTTCATTATTTAACATGCTCGGCTAAACTTTTAAGCCACCTAGACTTTGATGAATGGATTGAATAAAGTTTAAACTTTTTTTGTTGATTGCATGAATTTTATGGATTAATTGTGTTTAGTAAAAGGTTTGGTCTATTGATATGTTGTACATGCATACTTTAATTTGGTTTATTATTATTATCACTTGCTTCATATGATTCTTGGTGACGGTCTTTATCACATAATAGAGTCGTGCTAGGGTTTAGGATCTTGGTGAGTGTCTATATCACGTAATAAATCTTAACTCTTTAGGGTGAAATTGCGCAAATAACCCTAGAAGTAATTGTTAGTGATTTGTTAGATTTTAGTGTTCTACTAGTCCTTATAGCTGGAAGGTGCGGGGCTATTGATAGGTCTTACCCGACGAATTGCTTTAGACAGTCCTTGGAAAAGGTCGTGCCTTAGTTGCCCTGTCGGTCTATTAGTCTATCAAGTCAAATTAAGAACCTAAACTACCCTAGATCTATGATTGGAAAATAGTAGGTCAACATTAGAGTACTTACACAATAATTAGACAACTGGAAAGACATCTAATAACCGGTAGGATTAACGGTCTAGGTAGCGCCATAAGTTTCACCTCGAGAAGGGTTGAGGGGCTTAATTGGTGTCTTAATAGGTTTAGTATCATAAGATCCCGGTTCCATAAATCATGCAGTTAACTTAATCGGTAATTACTTAAAATCAATCCAGGATTCTAGTCTAGGTGGTCTCGTTCATCATATAAGAAAAGCCTTTGCCTTATTTCGTATTAGTCTAGTTTTACTTTAATTATTAGTTTAAATATATTTCCTTAGATTTTCCGTAACCTCCCCAAACAATTAAACAAGTTAAGTCGTGTCTGTCAGTGTCTATTAGAGTCTAGTTAACGTGATAAATAGAGTCTCGTGGTTCGATATCTGGACTTCCTAGGGTTATACTACAATGATCGGTACACTTGCCGATTGTGTGGTTTAGGTCGAGTCTAGAATTAAAGCTTTTTAGTGTCTAGTTTAGAGAGTCTAATTTAGTTAATTTTTATAATCTATTTAGCACACATCACAAATCTATATAGTTTTATATTTAAGTTGTTTAAGTGTTTACTCATGCTATTAAGAATTATTAATTTTATTCTTGTTTGTTAAATATTTATAATAAGAACATTATCATGTTTATTTATCATTAAAATTATCCATCGTTTACAAGAACTAATAGAGTTTACTATACAAATTAACTGGTTTTCAAAGTATTATAAAGAAAACGTCTTAACAAAAACTTTGGAGAAACATTAAAATAGATTAGAAAGTTAGGTTTATGTGAATAATATTAATTTAAAAGACTAAATATATTAACAAGATTCTTAAACTTTGAATTATACTTTTAAGTTTTGAATCTTACATAATCTGTTTCAAAAACCGAAAAAACTGAAAAACCGAACAAAACCGTTGCTAAAACCGAAATCCAAAAAACCGAAACCAAACGGGTTTTTAAAACCAAAAACCGAACTTTCTGTTACGGTTTTGATTTTACCCAAAAACCGAACCGAACCGCACCGTGCACACCCTAAAGTTTGATATCCATTAAAGTCAATTACGTATATAAATTAAAACTGGAATAATGATTGTTTAATATAATAATAACAATTATATTAAATAAATAAAAAAAACTAAATGGGATGAGAAAAGATAGTAATGCCCTCACATGGGTTCCACATGATCCGATTTAACGAAAAAATTAACTGGATTAGGTTTAAAGGACATAATGTGCAAGGTTTGGAAACATAACGTACAAATCCCATCAATTTTAAAGACGAAGGACTCCGCTTAAAAGTTAGTATAAATATAAAGGACAAAACTTGCAGTTCCCTCTAATATTTATGAAGTTTTATTTTGATTATTTTCATATTTTTATATGATATAACATGTTTAAAAATATAATTAATTCAAAAGATGACCAAAAATTCTCAAAAATTACAAGATCTAATCTAACCTGATTATGAACAGTAACAACTTTCAAATTTCTTCAAAACAATATTCTAAAATCAAAAGTCCCAAATTTTATCATCCAAGAACCCTAAAAACTAACAAGAATTAACTTAGGATTTTGGATGCCTTGTATCATAGAAATTGATTGAGGGGTTTTGTAGATCTTGAAAAACTAATCAAAATGGACACATGTACTACTTTGTTTGATGAAGAATTGAAGGAGATATGAAAAAATGAAGTTCCAAGCCATATAATCCCTTGCCTTGAATCCACGAAATTGAAGAGTTGTTTGCAGGTTTTGGGAATAGGGATTCGTGGGTGAAGAGTAAAGATGTCGATTGAAATCAGTATTAGGGTCGGTGGTGGCCGAATTTTATAAAACCTTTTAGGGTTTTCATGAAAGGCTTTAATATTGTTTTAACTTTTGTTTTAATTATAGGAGATTATAGAGTATTTAAAAGTAGTAATGATGGGAATATAATTCTTCACCGACACTTAGGCTTAAGGAACAAGGATCAAGTAATTTGGGCACGATTTGTTTATGTTAGAAAGGGATTCGGGTTGAAAATTCGTGATGTTGGAGGAAGATGCTGTCGTTTGGTAGGGACATGATGTCGTTTGAGAGAGTTCAAATGCAATGTCGTTAGGGAAATGATGATGGTATCGTTTGAGTTGTTAAAGGTGTCATTTGGGTTTTAGATGTAGGTTATCGTTTGGAAAGGAAATAAATAGAAGGGATGATGTCGTTTGGGCTTAAGGCCATATCGTTTAGATGAGATATCGAACGATACCTAGTATTGTTTGGGTAGGGGGTTGATACAAATGGATTTTAGACATTTCATCATTTTGTAATGATACACAAACGGATTCTATTAGCAGGGAGAGTCAGGGGCTTGCATGACAAGAAATTACAACCAAGTGGACTTTAGATGATATGACAAAAAATAAGAGTTGATACTTTATATGATTAAAAACAAGGATGCTGTTCGAATTTGTAAATTCACATTATCAACCCAAATATCACAGCCTATCGGCGGATTCTGCCACATTTGTAGGTTCCTAGAAACCCAGTTGGTTTGGAAAAAAAAACTATGAGAATTAGTCATGAAAACTTTAAATGATTTTGAAAAAAAAAAATAGTGAGAATATATCAAAAGAAACCCACCAAAATTCCTTTTAGATCTGACACTGTCACAACCCGAACCGCAATTCACTAATCCGACATGGTTTTAACTTTTCACCCATAATCATAACTAATAAAATGATCTTATGAAAGATAAGTTAGTTTCTTCTTAAAATGTTATGGGTGAAAAATGCAACTTTGACATGTTCATCTGTCATGTGTTTAATTTTTAATAGATGTGCTAAATTGACAATTGTATATTTATATTCACTATTAGTGTGCTTAAAATTCAAATGAGACCAAGATATTCATTTAGATTTTTCGAAAACTAAATAAAAGTACTATTGCGAGAAAAAAATATGCCACGAGAGAACTATTATTATTTATTAGCATGTATTTCCAACACCGACTCACACATCACTTTGACTATCATCTACACAACTGTTAGTCATGTGCTCAAAGTCAAATAAAGAATCCCCACCACCACCATTTTCAATCTCGACCGTACGATCTTCCTTATGATCAGTCAAACACCCAAGCGACTCCACCACATCTCCCATGCTCCAACCCCCACGCAATAACCTTTGTGACAATATCCTCACAACATCCTCCCTGCCGCCGCCCGTAGCCACCACCCGTTTAGCTACACCACCACCGTCATCATCAGACGATGACGACCATGACGTCATCGACGACCGCGGTGATGGTGACAGCAACGATGATGAATTTTCATCTCCGTTTATTATTACTGTCACACCCCTGTTCAACACCTTAGAGTTGGACAAGGTGTTAAACTGGGGTGTGACAATCATCATCTCATCTAAATCCTCTTCTTTCCACCCGCCTTTTCTTAATTTCAACCGTACATCCTCCAAACACTGCCCTAATTCACTCCCACCCCACCACCTCTTTCCCGTGGGGTCCAGGGTCTGTCTGGCCAACTTGGACCTAATATACGCATCCTTACCTTGTATTTCTTTAGAACACTGTTCTTTCAACTCGACCAGCTCGGTCCAAAACTCTATTCTCCTTGCCTCGGTAGCCGCCCACACGGGCGCCCTCAAAAAATGACCCAACCTCATCCCACTCACCACCCCTTCCTTAAACTCAATCTGCTGAAACAACCCAATAACATCATAACTACACAACTTCACCTCCGAACCACTGACATAAAACACCGGGTTTCCCGACGAGCACGGGCTCGTCGGAACATAACAATTCTGATAAACCGGAACAAGAACCGGACACCTTTTCAAGAACCCTTTAGCCAACTCAACCGCCTCATCATCTCCCTCCGGCCTATCACCCCACCCGGGATACCAAAACTTTTGTCGGGACACTTGTTTACACAGGCCCAAGATTGGGAGGTGAATTAAAATATCGAGTTGTTGCGGGGACGATGATCGCCAATTGGGGAAGCCTTGGCCGACGGGGAGGCCTTCCCGGAGAATTGAACGAAGGTCCGGGGGGAAGGAGAAGTTGAAGGTGGATTCGATGGCGGATAGTTCGGGTTCGGTGAGGCCGTGGGCTACTGGAACGTTGGAGTGGTGGTGGAGATGGGCGATGAGGTCTTTTGAGTAGGCGGCGAATGAGAAACAAACTTTGGTGTTGTTACGGTAGATGGGTGGTTGTGTTGTGGTGGTGGTTGCCATGAGTTTGGTCGGAGATGGGTTGGAGCATTTGATGGGGAAGAAGAAGTCGTTGGAGAGAGAGAGAGAGAGAGAGAGAGAAAGTACGTGAAGGTATTTTGAAGTAGCATGAAAATTGGGGAGGTTTGTAACCATCACGTACATATATATTTGAAAAATCTTTGAAGAATTCAAAATACTACTGCATGTTATTTTTAGTTTAAGGTCTTACTGATTTTAAATAATTGGATTTCCTCATGAAGATATATAGGTTATATTCCTTGTAACTGATGAACTCTAAGGTTTGAAAAAACCGGTTAGTCGAACCAGTTAAACAGGATTCTGGAAGTTTGTCCGGCATGAATCATACCGGTAAATTGAGGAAAAGGAAAAGTTATAACGTCGATAAATTGGATTATACCGATAACAGGCCAAGGTTAAAAATTGGACATTATATCTTTTATTGCCTAAAAATGGTGACGATTTACCTTCTTAGTAAAACGTAGCGCCTACAGTCCACATTGATCAAACTTCATCCACAATCCACATTGATCGTTGGGTTATTTTTTTTAATTATGGATAAACTTTTGGAATATTTTTTGATGCAGGAGCATATCAACATATCTTATATTTTTATTTAAAAATTTGAATTTTCTATTTTATCTTTTTCAGAGTTATAAATTAGGGATTAGGGTTTATTGTTTATTCAGGTTTTGAGTTTGATTATTATAAACAAAACCTTTTAGGTTCCTTTGAACCATTCGGTTCCAAGTCTTTAAATGAATCATTTTGTTTGAACCATTTGATTGCACTCGAAACTGCATCAGGTGGTATGATGCATGAGCATATCAACATATCTTATATTTTTATTTAAAATTTGAATTTCATATTTTATCTTTTTTAGAGTTATAAATTAGGGTTTAGGATTTATTGTTTATTCAGTTTTTGAGTTTGATTATTATAACGAAAATCTTTTAGGTTTCTTTGAACCATTCGGTTCCAAGTCCTTAAATGAATCATTGTGTTTGAGCCATTTGATTGCACTCGAAACTACATCATTTTATCTTTTTCAGAGTTATAAATTAGGGTATAGGGTATAGGGTTTATTTAGTTTTTGAGTTTGATTATTATAAAGAAAATCTTTTAGGTTTCTTCGAACCATTTGGTTCCAAGTCTTTGAATGAATCATTGTGTTTGAGCCACTTGATTGCACTCGAAACTGCAGCAGGTGGTATCAGAGCTATGGTTTATCAAATGGCTCAACGTGAAGTTGAATACTTGTTTGCTCGTTGAGTCGCCGACAGAGGCAACGACATGAGTGTTTTCTATTCACATGCTCGTGGTGAAGATCAACACCCTACTCGTAGAGTCACCGACCGAGGCAGCGATGGAGTCTATCTCGACCCACGGGATCTTAAGATCAAACGGCTCCGTCAACGAGTCCGAGATCTTGAAGAGATCAGACGGCTCCATCAACGAGTCCGAGATCTTGAGTTACAACGGGAGAGGCGCGTTATGGAAACCAATTCGGGAACCATCATCCGGGACGCGAGTAGGAGGAGAATCCATTTGGTCGTTAGCCACTCTGGTTCTACAGACCAATCTATTGAGAGCATTTGTCGAAAAAGGAACCACGATTAGATGAAGACGGGATCGAACCAGATGAAGAAGAATGTTCGTTGGTGCAAACACTTCTTAACGAGACTACTATTCAAGAGAATGATCACATGAAAGAAGCTGATGGTAACGATCATGAGTACGTTGACGTTTCATCGGGCTTGTTTGATTTTTTACATAAGAACAAGGTTGTTAATGGTGGTGTTTTGGTGGATACTGTTGGCAGTGCGATGGCTACGGGTGACATCCGGTGGTGACTGGCGGTACCGTGGCTTCCATGGTAAACCGATCTTTCATGCAATTGCATGTGGAACCAAAGATAAAATAGCAACTTCAAATTTTAAATAAAAATATAAGATATGTTGATATGTTCCTTCATCAATTTTTATTATGGAATGATGTAGTTTTGGATTATTTTTTGAGTTGAAATTGTATTTTATGGATCTACAGGGTTAATTATCAACCTGATGAAACCGCCCGGTAGAAGCCAGTTGAACCATTTCTAAGCCCAACCCGGTACTATTTAAGAACAGTTTTTAAATCATTGACTTAAATTAAAGGGTGGTTAAACATACCCCTATATGTTAAACGTACCGTCTCATCTGAGAGGGACCTTCTAAAACATGTGTCATGTTCGAATGTTTGGGCTTTATCAGATGTTCATCGGGTTTCTACTTTTGTTTCAGATGTATCTTTTTTAATTCTTCACGGTTCTTCTTCATTGACTGGTTTGATTTATTATATAGAACTAATGGTTAAGCTACTAGGTATGATTTGGGTTTTCTTTTCCTCTCGTATTTCAATCAATGATAGAAAGAGTAAATGTATATCATGTAATTATTCATGAACATATGATCTTTTGAACCCTAACTGGAATATGAAATTGAGGCATGCAATATTGATTTAAGTAATTAATTGTATTAGTGATATGTTTTGGGCTTGTATAAGTAGTTAGTTGGTCTCATCAGAAGATGGCTAATCAAGATATTGAGTACAACCAAAGTAGTCTAAGATTTCGAATGTTCTGAGCTACTAGTCAAAATAAGCGTTTAAAATGGATACATTTATAAAATTTTACAAAAAATAGGGCCAACAAAGGGAGATGAAAAGTGGGAAAAATAAAATAGTGAAGCTACTAGTTTAGAACCCATGACTGATGCTGAGAGGGTTTTACCGGCAAACGTTGGAAAAAATTATGCCCCTCAAAATATGGCCTTGTGTGGTCGAATATTCCGCACATATCCAAGGTTGGCCTTGAATACAACCATGGAAATGTGGACTTAAAGAGTACTTAAAGAAAAAAATGAAGACGTGAAACTTGATTTTTAAAAGATAGTTGAAACTTAACTAGTTGACTGTAACTTAATAAAACTTGAATGAAATTAGGTGTGAAACTTGATTGGAAGTTGAACTTTAGTGATTTTAGATTTTTAATTCTTATTTGATCTTTAATTTGGTTCTTGACACTTATTGAAGTTAATTTTGACAACTTTTAGAAAAAAAAACCTGCCTGATATGAAAGTTCTGACGTAGGTCGTTAGAAATCCAAACATTTGAAAGATAGTTGAAACTTGTAACGCCCACTTTTTCCTTCTTTCGAATTTAAAGATAATGACATACTATTTTAACAAAAATTGGGCATGACCCATTTGTATACGAGCGGTCCCATGTTTTTCACATTCAAATTTTAATAAAATACACCGAGTTTTCACAAGACATAACATAATAAAACTTAAGGTTTAACTACTAAACATAAGCTAATGGTAATAAAAATATATTTGACCATTGTCTTCATTACAAAAGTAGCGGAACACATGACGGGCATTTGAAGCGTGTTCGATCCGGGCGAAGCTTGACAATTAGACTTGAGATTTACCTACATCACAACATCAAAGTAAACTTCATTAAGCTAATTTACTTCCTTTATAACTCAAGATTTCAACTCACGGATTTATGATCATTATGTCATACGCGTACTTACTAGTTACTCGCTATGTTAGTACCATCATTCTTGCACATAAGTATGTTCCCAAAATGGAACTTCATACCATCATTCTCATTCTTACATTCTAATTCTTTTGACTCGTTCATAAAGGGACTACACACATTCTTTCTCTTGCATTTTAATCTAATATATTTGACCCATATAATGAGTTCTATGCATGGTTCTTTTCATGATCAATACAATTACCACACCATATAGTAACATAATAGTATAATAAAACCATGAATCCTACAAGTAACGTACCTCGATCTTGATTCCCTTGTTGCTTCGATTGACTTGAACTTTCTTCCTTTACACCTATACATAACCATTCACACTTTAATTTATGTCTTATACTCGTTTACATACACCACTTGATAAGACATCATACAATCTACATTTACTTCATAAACACCTTCAAATCACATAAAGTTTATGACTATCAAGGCTGAAATCTTTATTAAGGTATTTCATCAAACACTTGGTGTGCATAACATCAACGAAGCATAAAGTACAAGTGTTCAAAGCATGGTTCTACTAATTCATTCTTAGATTATCAAGATCAACCAAAATTTCATACAACAATCATTTCAAATCAGTTTCAACTATTATTTATTCACTAATAACAATTATCAAAGCCATTACAATAATTTGCACATAATTCATTCATGTTCTTCACTATCTTCCTAATTCAAGTGGGTTTATGCTTCAAGTCATTCGATTAACTAAACTCAAACAAATTTCTTGTTCTATTGTGTAATCCTAACTCACAACTACACAATTATTCACATTACTACAAGATTGGGTTGAAACCCACTTTCTACAAATCATCAAAACATAAATTTCAACTTACCAATCGTTGAACAAGCTTAGATAATTCGAGTTTTGAGTTCATGCATTTGTTTGGGCTCTTAAACTCCTTCTAATTTTGAGAATTTCATGAACTTAGGGTTTCTCCTTGGCCCCTTTTTGCTCTGGTGGATCCATAGAACACACAAAAGTGTGTTTTTTTTTGTTTTTCTTTTTAATTAATAACTTTCATTCTTTATTACAAGTTTAACCCCTCTAGTTATTATTGTTGTTTATTTGTCACATATCTTTCCTTCTTATTGAATTTCTAACATATGCATTTAACTAGGTTAATATAACATAACTAGACATTTAGATAACATAAAAAATTGCATATTTTTTGGGTGTTACAAGTCTACCCCCCTTAAAAGAGGTTTCGTCCCCGAAACCTTAATACATACCAAATAATGCCGGGTAGTGCTCCCTCATTTCATCCTCTAGTTCCCATGTAAGATCTGATCCTTTCCGATGTTGCCGTTGCACCAAGACTTGCTTTATAGTTTTGTTTCGAGGGTGCGTTACCTTAGAATCCTTGATAGCTATCGGTCTTTCAACGTAGTTCAACCTTTCGTCCAATACAATATCATCAAGGGGCACGTATGCCGCCTCATCCGCTAAGCACTTTCTTAATTATGACACATGGAATGTGTCATGTATTCCATCTAAGGCCGACGGTAATTCTAAGCGATATTATACTTTCCCAACCCGAGGTAAAATCTTGAAAGGTCCTATGTAACGGGGACCTAACTTTCCTCGTTTACGGAAACGAATTATACCCCTCCACGGGGAAACCTTCAATAACACATGATCACCTATCTGAAACTCAATAGGACGTCTTCTTCGATCTGCATAGGCTTTTTATCGATCTTGAGTCGCTTTTAAACGGGCTCGGACGAGATCGATCTTTTCGTTAGTCTTAGCTACTACATCGTTGGGCGTGATGTGCGTGAAGTGTGTTATGGTTTAATGTTTACTTTAAGCCCTTTTACACTTTTTTTAGCCAAGTTTTAAATTTATAAAACACGATATTTACTAACACTAAACACACATATGGGTAAGTGCACCCATCATGAGCGTAGTATAGTGTTGGTAAGATACCGAGGTCGTCCAAGGACACAAGAGCTTTTAGTACTGGTTTATCCTCAACGTCTAATCAAATCAAAAAGTTAGAAAAAGGTTTTAAACTAGAAAAATAAAAACTAACTAAAATGCTGAAAATAAAATAAAAGTAAAAACAGATAGACAAGATGAATCACTTGGCTCCGACTCGTATATAGTGTAACCTTTGATTATTTCCGCACTTTTGCACTTTTTAAGAGATTATTTTAGTTATTGTAGTAGGCCTCTCTTTTGAAGGTGACGTTACCCTCAACCCAGTAGTTTGAGTCAGCAAGGATACAATCCTAAAGGGTCGGATTATTGAAAGATAATTAATTAAGTTATTAATGCATATTATGGTAGGCCCCTCTTTTGAAGGTGACGTTACCCTCGGCTGAGTAGTCTGATTCAGCAGGGATACAGTCCTAAGTAGCCGGGTTAAATATTAATAGTAGCTTACATATGAGGGGATCAAAGAGTTTGGACCCCGCCATCCAATACCGTTAAGTATTGAAGGAGGTCCTACTAAATTTGACCCAGGTCCTTGCAGGATCTATACACTGAACAAGGCAAGACTTTTACCAAACCGTTCCCTTAACCCCCGACCAGGTAGCCAACATACCTCCATATAGACCGTGGAGATATGAATGGTGAAAATCTTTTATTTTATATAGACAGTAAAATAATGCCAAGACACCACGGACAAACGATAAGGAAAAATCACCTTCAACATAAGAAACTACTTATTAAAGTCATTAATACATAACCAAGTAAAAAGTGCGAAAAGATTAAAAATAAAAAATATTACACTAGACACTTTGTCTTCACCAAGTGATGTAAGAGACTTAGGCAAACATGGCCTTGATTGTCAAGAACTCTTACGATCAATCTTGGATCCCGAGACGACTCACACACTCTATGATGGACAATGGATGATGGTGGTGGATGATGGTGTTATGGTGGTGGTGGGTGGTGGGTGAAGTGTGAGAGAGGTGGTGTGCCAAGGGATGGTTTGAACTTGAGCCAAGCACTCCTATTTATAGGCTGAATAGAAGCTCGGGCACGGCCCCGTGTCCATTGGGCACGGCCCCGTGTCCATCCTCTTCTCTGTCTTCATTAATTGCAGTTTGTCTGCATTAGTTGACCACGCCCCCGTGTCCGCTGGGCACGCCCCCGTGTGCAGAAGCATATCTATACTATCAAGATTTGCCTGGATTTTGCGAATCTTATAGTTGACCACGGCCCCGTGTCGGCTGAGCACGGCCCCGTGGTGGGCGATAGATACTTCTATAGCTTTGTCTTTTATGTTGGCACTTGGGCATGCCCCCGTGTTCACTGAGCACGGGGCGTGTTCAGCCTTCTGTTCTCTTGTTTTGCTTGGGAAGATTCTTTCGGGGAGGTCGGGCATGCCATGTTTGTTCCTTTTCTTGTATTTATGTTAGATTTAGCTGCCTTTTTGTTTCTTTTGTTAATTTGAGCTCATTTAATCCTGAAAATACAAAAGGAAGACAAAAGCACACTATTTCCAACATTAGTACTAAAAAAGGGTTAGTTTTATGCCACAATTGATGTAATTTATATGTTGCATTTTGCACACATCAAATACCCCCACATTTGAATCTTTGCTTGTCTTCAAGCAAAACTCTTTATAATGTGGCTTTACACTCCCAAAGGGAATGGGTAGAAGAGAAGGTTTTTGGGCTTGTCATAGAGTGTCGGGATTTCCAAGATTCTTTATTAAGTTTTATTTTTATTTATTTACAATCCTATTCGTCATGATTTTAAAACTTTTCATAAGATAAATTACTTATTAGGGCATAACATGCCTCTTTAAAATTCTATTTATATACAAGTTCACAAACCTCACAGTGGATCACTCGACACTCGGCTTAAGATGTATTTTAGTGAATCACTCGAGAGCGGCATGGAACTTACTCCTACCATAGGCTTGCCAAGCAATCAATCCTCCTCCTTTTTAACTATATACCTTTGTAAATATCAAGAGGACTTTTGGGTGAAGGGTTAGGCTTGGGTTAAAGGTAGGTGGTTGGGTTAGTGGTTAGTTGAAAGGGCGAAAAAGCGTAACAAGCGTCGGTTTTCGTAAGACTTTCTATTTTTGCAACTTTTATTTTGATGAAGCTTTTTATTCAAACAAAGTTATTTTTGAGAAACTTGTTTGTTTATTTCTCTTTTGCTTCATCATTAACACAAATATTTTTTATTTTTTTTATTATTTTTTTTGAAAGTCATGCGAAAAACCGAGCTTTTTACTAAAACAAAAGGTTAAAAATAAAAAGGGTTTTGGTGGGTGAAAGGGGTGTTTGGTTTGGGTTATGAAATGAAAAGGTTTAGGCTCAAAGAGTCTAACTAGGGGGATTTTGGGTAGGTGGTAAAAAAAAGAAAAATAATGGTGTTGAAATAAAAAGGGTTAGTCCTAATGCCTCCATCATTTACTTACTCGGGTTTAAGTTGGTAAGGACCGGGAATGTATCGTCGTGGCAAGTTCTAGAGTCGTAAGAACCAAGCGGCTATTCACACAAGAAACGAAAAATGAGCATTTAATTTAATGATATGTATTTGTATGCTCAATAAAGGCTCAAAACTCACTTTTGTGGGAATGAGTTTTTATGTGATCAAGTATATATAATTAAATTTTAACTAAGTTTGTTATGCCTTTTCATAATTTTCTTATGTTGGTTCTTTTTATCACGACGCTATCGGTTGTAAATTTGTAAAAATATAACCTTTTTAGAACTTGAATTTCCCGAGTTAAACCTAAACACGTAAAAAAATGAATTTTTTTTTTGAAAAATTTTGGGGTGATTAGCGGTTTCAATAGAGTTTTGTGTAAGGCTTGTAGTTAGGACTTGCAAGATTCAAGGTTTTAGCATCCCCCCACACTTAAATTACACATTGTCCTCAATGTGTCCCAAAAATAAGTTTTTAGGTTGATTGAATGTGTAAAAAGGTGTTAAAAAGCAAAAATTGTGTTACTGGGGGTCTGGACACGGCCCCGTGTTGTCCGGGCATGACCCAGTGTTCAGTCGCCAGTAAGAAAATTGAAAAAGAGAAACATAAGCCTGGACATGGGGGCGTGTTGGGTGAACACGGCCCGTGTCCAGTTTACCTGAACTGGGTATTTTTTGCAGATTGTGCAGCACGGGGCCGTGTTGGGCGGACAAGACCCGTGCTGAACTTGCTTTTAACGAAGGAATTTTGTCGGATGGCCCTGTTTTCCTGCATGGGGTGCTGGTTCAACTTTCCCTTGTTATCCTTTGCCATCCCGAGTGTGTTTTATTCCTGAAAATTAAAACTAACTAGAAAATATAAATATTTATCTAAACTAAACTAAGGATAGTTCTGCGGAATGCCTCCGTGGTGCGCCACATTTATAAGGGTCCTTGGCTAGACCCAAAAGCCTGGTCATATGTCACTCAAGTGGGATGTTTTGCATCCCATGCTGCACCATCGGAGAGCGTCATCCAAGCTTGAGTCTATGACCTTCATGTAGTTGATCCGGTCTTCGTCTTCTACTCTCTTTCCAACTCCAAGCTTCACTTCCTCGTCCCCACTGCTTGGGTGGTGGCTAGAAATGGCCTCCCGAGGATGAGAGGGACATCAGTGTCTTCTTCCATGTCTAGTATGACAAAGTCGGCCGGGAAGACGAAATTGTCGACCTTGACCAATAGATTTTCAGCGACACCTTGTGGAAATTTGACGGATCTGTCGGCAAGTTGTATGCTCATCTTTGTAGGGCTCGTTTTTCCTAGGCCGAGTCGGTTGAACATCGATGTGGGCATGAGGTTAATGCTAGCCCCAAGATTGGCTAGTGCGTTACAAATGAGGGATTCCCCAATCGAGCAAGGAATCGTGAAGCTTCCAGGATCAATTCTCTTTTGTGGGAGTTTGTTGAGTACTAAGGCAGAGCATTCTTCGCCTAAGTTAACTAATTGCAATGATTCAATTTTCCTTTTGTGAGTGAGGAAGTCTCTCATAAATTTTGCATATTTAGGCATTTGGGTTAGGACCTCGATAAAAGGAATATTAACATGCAATTGTTTTAGTAAATTTTCAAACTTTGCGAATTAATCATCGGTCTTTTGACGAATTAACCGACCGGGGTATGGAACCGGAGGAGTCTTGGTGGGCTCTTGATTTGGTGGAGAAGCCTTTTCTGGTTGGGGCGCGGGTGGAGTCGTGGTTTGGCTGGATTGGCTTCTTTCAGCCGGCGGTAATGGAGCCTCCTCGGGACCCACGGTTCGGTTTCTCAATGTGATGAGATGTACTTGCGCTTTTGGGTTGGTTTCGGTATTGCTTGGTAACGCGCCTTGTGGTCTCTCGGAGAAATTTTGAGCTACTTGATTTAATTTCTTTTCAATGTTTTGAATGCTAGCTTGTTGATTTCTAAAATTCGATTCCAATTGCTGAAATCGATCCGAGTTTTTCTTTTCGGTGTCAGAGATGAGGCGAGATACAGTATCTTCAAGCCTTTCTCGTCCACCTTGTTGTTGAGAAAAGTTTTGTGGTTGTTGAAAGTTAGTTCGTTGGTTTTGTTGGTTACTACTATTGCCGGGATCTCTCCAACCAAGGTTTGGGTGGTTACGCCATCCTTGGTTGTAGGTACCCGTTGGAGGACCCGACGGCCTAGGTCTGTTATCAATGTAGTTTACCGTTTCCGTTTGATCATCTAGTTCTTTCATACAACTCCAATTTTCATGTGGCCCACCACACCCTTCACAAGCCATAACCGAGACCGTTTTTGTCATTTCTAACTTTTTGATTTTTGAAGAAAGGGCCTCGATTTGGGCTTGTAAAGAAGTGCTTTCATCAACCTTATGGGTGCCCGGGGCAATAGATTTATTGCCTCGGGGAGGGTGCCATTGAATATTGGTTTGAGCAATTTCCTCAATTTGATTATATATTTCATTTGGGCGACGATTACCTAAAAGTCCCCCGGAGCTAGAATCAAGTGTTTGCCTTGTGTGTGGCAACAACCCATTGTAGAAAGTGGATACTTGTTGCCATATGATGTGTGTAAAATGCAACATATAAATTACATCAAATGAGGCATAAAACTAACCCTTTTTAAGTACTAATGTTGGAAAAAGAGTGTTTTTGTCTTCCTTTTGTATTTTCAGGATTAAATGAGCTCAAATTCACAAAAGAAGCAAAAAGACAGCTAAATTTAACATAAATACAAGAAAAGGAACATAAGTGGACTGCCCGACCCCTCAACGGCATCTTCCCAAGCAAAATAGAGAAGGCAGAAGACTGAACACGCCCCGTGCTCAGCCAGCACGGGGCCGTGCCCAAGAAGCAGCAGAAAAGACAAACCTATAGAAGCTTCTATTGCCCACCACGGGGCCGTGTCCAGTGAACACGGGGGTGTGGCGAAAGTACAGCAGGCGCATTAATTGTAATTGCGAATTACAATTAATGAAGAGAGAGAGTGTCAGACAGGCACGGGGGCGTGTCCAGCGGACACGGGGCCGTGCCCAGCCTTCTGTTCAGCCTATAAATAGGAGTGCTTGGTTTCATTTCAACTCATCCCTTGGCACACCACCTCTCTCACACTTCATCCACCACCCACCACCATCACAATACCATCATCCACCACCATCATCCATTGTCCATCGTAGAGTGTGTGAGTCGTCTCGGGATCCAAGATTGATCGTAAGAGTTCTTGACAATCAAGGCCATGTTTGCCTAAGTCTCTTACATCACTTGGTGAAGACAAAGTGTCTAGTATAATACTTTTTATTTCTAATCTTTTGCACTTTTTATTTGGTTTTGTATTAATGACTTTAATAACTAGTTACTTATGTTGAAGGTGATCTTTCCTTATCGTTTGTCCGTGGTGTCTTGGCATTATTTTACTGTCTATATAAAATAAAAGATTTTCACTATTCATATCTCCACGGTCTATATGGAGGTATGTTGGCTACCTGGTCGGGGGTTAAGGGAACGGTTTGGTAAAGGTCTTGCCATTGTTCAGCGTTTAGAGGTCCTGCAATGGACCTGGGTCAAATTTAGTAGGACCTCCTTCAATGCTTCACGGTATTGGATGGCGGGGGTCCAAACTCTTTGATCCCCTCATAAGTTAACTACTATTAATACTATAACCCGACTATTTAGGACTGTATCCCTGCTGACTCAGACTACTTAGCCGAGGGTAACGTCACCGCCAAAAGCGGGGCCTACCATAATTTGCATTAATAACTTAATTAATTATCTTCCAATAATCCACCCTTTTAGGATTGTATCCTTGCTGACTCAAACTACTGGGGTGAGGGTAACGTCACCTTCAAAAGAGGGGCCTACTACATTAACTAAGATAATCTCTTAATTATGTGCAAAAGTGCGGAAATAATCAAAGGTTATACTAGATACGAGTCGGAACCAAGTGATTCATCCTGTCTATCTGTTTTTCTTTTATTTTTATTTTCAGCATTTGTTAGTTAGTTTTTATTTTTCTTAGTTTAAAACCTTTTCTAACTTTTTATTTTGATTAGACGTTGAGGATAAACCGGTACTAAAAGCTCTTGTGTCCTTGGACGACCTCGGTATCTTACCAACGCTATACTACGCCCACGATGGGTGCACTTGCCCATATGTGTGTTTAGTGTTAGTAAAATATCGTGTTTTATAAATTTAAAACTTGGCTAAAAAGTGTTAAAGAGGCTTAAAATATACACCTAATATATATAACACTTCACACGCACCAAGTTTTTGGCGCCGTTGCCGGGGACACGAGGATTTTAAGAAAGTTAGGAGTCAACAGCCTAATCATATTTTTATTTTTCCTTTTAATTTTTTAGGATTTTCTTAGTTTTTCAGCTTCTGCAGAGCTCAGCACGGGCCGTGCCCGCTGAACACGCCCCCGTGCTAAATCATTGGAACTGGCAATCCTGTTTTAAGTCAGACAGTAAGCTGAACACGGGGCCGTGCTCACTCAACACGCCCCCGTGCCCAAGATTCACTTACTGAAAACAGAACCGTTAGATCCCGGCGGTTGGTAATTTCTAACATAAACATGAGTGATAGTAATTGTTTTTACTTTCGGCACTCTTATGGTACGTGGTGTCAATTATGTGGAGGCGAACATAAAGAATTGGAATGTTACTTTCTAAATTATAGACCCCACTACATGGACCCACCGATTCCTTATAACCTTAAGAGGGGCGAAAGTAAAAATAAGCACTATCTCTCCCTCGAATGCGCCCAGCCAGATATTCTAGGGGAAATGCTCCTTGACGAGTTATTCCAACTAGAAGAGCTAATTCTGAATTGGTTAAAAGAGCTTAGGAAGGATTTTATTGATCCGCCCCAAGACGATGACCATGAAGAAATGTTGGTACCGCATTCCGACAACCTCGTTGCTCCCAAAAATACCTTCATACCTAGCAAAGACTTGGACGATAGTCGTCCCTGTGCCGATTGTGCCGTGAAGGACTCTCCATCGACTTCGTTCGGTGCATACATAGACCTGAGCGATTCGGCATACACATTCTTTAACGAGAGCCCGGGAAAGGGTTGGACTTGTCCACCTAGAATGAAAATAGGAATTACCCTCACCGACAACCTCTTGCGTTCTCGCCTTAGTTTAGGACAATTAAGGTATCTTAGGCACTTTGGGGTTGTTCCAACCAGTAAGGAACCACCCGATATCGACGAGATCCTTAGAAGTAACAAAACTCCATAAGACAGCCTCCAGACACGGGGCCGTGTCCAGGTCAACACACCCCCGTGCTCACCTAAAAGATTCTCTGCTGATTTTGTCAGAATACGGACAAAATGTGTCAGGATTTCCTCTGCACACGGGGCCGTGTCCAGCCAACACGGGGCCGTGTCCAGTGCGCTGTCGTTTTCTTTAAATGCAGCCTGATTCCTGCTCATTTTTTACCACTTCAATAGACAGAGATTCCTGGGATCTTCACTCATACCATCCTAGGTAAGTGCTAAAAGAGGGTTCCCAAGGACCATCTTGTCCCTTCCACTTTTATTCATTTCCTCTTCTTTCAAAAGTTTTCAACATTTCCTCCATGGAAGCTTGGAAATCCCATGATTCCAACCCTCTATGTGAAGTTTGTAAGATTATTTGCTAAGGGTTCTTGTTTAAAGTTAGTTGTATAACTTTATTTTAAATTATCTAAGTTTAAAACCCAGCTAAAAATCATGAAAATAATTTAAAACCCCAAGACTCCTTAGCCTAAAATCCTGCAGACAAATGGACACGGGGCCGTGCTTAGCGAGCACGGGGCCGTGTCCGAGGCACTGTTTTGTAAAAATTTAGCTTTCTTCGGTTTCTTTCACAGAAAATGGCAAGCAGAACAAGCGGATCATCTTCAAGAAGTAATCGACAAGGGAGGAGATCATCGACAGCAGAAGACTCTCTTGTAAACTATGTTTACGCCCTAAGGGAGGCTATTGACGAAATGACGGGAGTGGAGGAAGCATTGGTCGACCGTATCAACCATCTAACAGTGGGGCTGGAGGGCTGTCTCCGAGAGGTAAACCTCTTGCACCAGAGGTTAAACCTTCTCGCCTCCCCGCCTTTGGTACCTATAATAACCCAAAGGGCGTGGAACGTGGTGCCCGAAGTTGTCATTCCGGCCGAATGGTACGCCATGCACCAAGAGCCTCCGCGAAGGGTGGTGCAAGGAGTCCCGGTGAATGTTCCCCCTCAGCCACCAGTTGCTGAGGAAAATGAAGCCGCATTCTTCCTTCCTAGGGAGATCGAAGAATGGCTTTAAACAACGTTTAGGGAAGAAATCCTTCGGCTAAAAGGCCTACTATATCGGGAAACTATTCTCGAAATTTTCTTAAAATAGTAGAACTCTTTATGATAACCTCGTGTACCTCCTGACCTATTTAGTTAAGTTTTTGTTTTATCTTAATTTAGGACTATGTAAGGTCTCTCTATGAATGCAATGAAATGATGGTTTTTAAAGTTTGGATGGTTCATAATAAATAAAACACACTCATGGTGGTAAGGGATGAAAAGGGGAACGAGAAAAATGACCCCATGCACAAGAACAAGGCAACCCGACATCAATCTCTCCATTACAGAAGGTTCAACACGGGCCGTGTTGAACCCCCTGCAGAAAAATGCCCAGTTCAGGTAACTGGACACGGGCCGTGTTCACCAGACACGCCCCCGTGTCCAGGCTTATGTTTCTTTTCTTTAATTTTTGTTACTGGCACCTGAACACGGGGCCGTGTCCGGTCCCCACGGGGCCGTGTCCATACTGCCAGTAACATAAATCTTTGTTTTTAACACCATTTTACACATCTAATCAACCTAAAAATTTATTTTTGGGACACATTGAGGACAATGTGTAATTTAAGTGTGGGGGGGGGGGGGGGGATGCTAAAACCTTGAAATTTTGCAAGTCCTAAATACAAGCCTTACACAAAACTCTATTGGAACCGCTAATCACCCCAAAAAATTTTCAAAAAATTCATTTTTTTTACTTGTCTAGGTTTAACTCGGGAAATTCAAGTTCTCAAAAAGGTTATATTTTTACGAATTTACAACCGATAGCGTCGTGATAAAAAGAACCAACATAAGAAAATTATGAAAAGGCATAGCAAACTTAGTTAAAATTTGATTATATATACTTGATCACATAAAAACCCATTCCCACAAAAGTGAGTTTTGAGCCTTTATTGAGCATACAATTACATATCATTAAACTAAATGCTCATTTTTCGTTTCTTGTGTGAATAGCCGTTTGGTTCTTACGACTCTAGAACTTGCCATGACGATACATTCCCGGTCCTTACCAACTTAAACCCAAGTAAGTAAATGATGGAGGCATTAGGACTAACCTTTTTATTTCTACATCATTATTTTTTTTTACCACCTACCCAAAATCCCCCAAGTTAGCCCCTTTGAGCCTAAACCTTTTCATTTCATAACCCAAACCAAACACCCTTTTACCCACCAAACCCTTTTTCATTTTTAACCCTTTGTTTTAGTAACAAGTTCGGTTTTTCGTATGATCGTTCAAAAAAAAAAATTGTGTTGATAATGAAGCAAAAAATAAACAAACAAGTTCATAAAAAAAAAAAAAAGAATAATAGCTTCATCAAAAAAATAAAAGTTACAAAAATAGAAAGTCCTACGAAAACCGACACTTGTTACGATTTTTCACCCTTTTTCTACTAACCACTAACCCAACCACCTACCTTTAACCCAAGCCTAACCCTTCACCCACAAAGTCCTCTTGATATTTACAAAGGTATAAAAATTAAAAAGGAGGAGGATTGATTGCTTGGCAAGCTTATGGTTGGAATAAGTTCCATGCCGCTCTCGAGTGATTCACTAAAAATACACCTTCGGCCGAGTGTGAGTGATTTCTCCCGTGAGGTATGTGAACTTGTATATAAATGGAATTTTAAAAAGGCATGTTATGCACTAATAAATAATTTCTCTTATGAAAAGTTTTAAATAAATCATGACGAATAGGATTGTAAATAAATAAAAATAAAACCCAAAAAGATCTTGGATTCCCAACACTCTATGACAAGCCAAAACCTTCTCTTCTACCCATTCCATTTGGGAGTGTAAGCCACATATTAAAGAGTTTTGCTTCAGGACAAGCAAAAGTTCAAGTGTGGGGGTATTTGATGTGTGTAAAATGCAACATATAAATTACATCAAATGAGGCATAAAACTAACCCCTTTTAAGTACTAATGTTGGAAAAAGAGTGTTTTTGTCTTCCTTTTGTATTTTCAGGATTAAATGAGCTCAAATTCACAAAAGAAGCAAAAAGACAGCTAAATTTAACATAAATACAAGAAAAGGAACATAAGTGGACTGCCGACCCCTCAACGGCATCTTCCCAAGCAAAATAGAGAAGGCAGAAGACTGAACACGCCCCGTGCTCAGCCAGCACGGGGCCGTGCCCAAGAAGCAGCAGAAAAGACAAACCTATAGAAGCTTCTATTGCCCACCACGGGGCCGTGTCCAGTGAACACGGGGGCGTGGCGAAAGTACAGCAGGCGCATTAATTGTAATTGCGAATTACAATTAATGAAGAGAGAGAGTGTCAGACAGGCACGGGGGCGTGTCCAGCGGACACGGGGCCGTGCCCAGCCTTCTGTTCAGCCTATAAATAGGAGTGCTTGGTTTCATTTCAACTCATCCCTTTGCACACCACCTCTCTCACACTTCATCCACCACCCACCACCATCACAACACCATCATCCACCACCATCATCCATTGTCCATCGTATAGTGTGTGAGTCGTCTCGGGATCCAAGATTGATCGTAAGAGTTCTTGACAACCAAGGCCATGTTTGCCTAAGTCTCTTACATCACTTGGTGAAGACAAAGTGTCTAGTATAATACTTTTTATTTCTAATCTTTTGCACTTTTTATTTGGTTTTGTATTAATGACTTTAATAACTAGTTACTTATGTTGAAGGTGATCTTTCCTTATCGTTTGTCCGTGGTGTCTTGGCATTATTTTACTGTCTATATAAAATAAAAGATTTTCACCATTCATATCTCCACGGTCTATATGGAGGAATGTTGGCTACCTGGTCGGGGGTTAAGGGAACGGTTTGGTAAAGGTCTTGCCATTGTTCAGCGTTTAGAGGTCCTGCAATGGACCTGGGTCAAATTTAGTAGGACCTCCTTCAATGCTTCACGGTATTGGATGGCGGGGGTCCAAACTCTTTGATCCCCTCATAATTTAACTACTATTAATACTATAACCCGGCTATTTAGGACTGTATCCCTGCTGACTCAGACTACTTAGCCGAGGGTAACGTCACCGCCAAAAGCGGGGCCTACCATAATTTGCATTAATAACGTAATTAATTATCTTCCAATAATCCACCCTTTTAGGATTGTATCCTTGCTGACTCAAACTACTAGGGTGATGGTAACGTCACCTTCAAAAGAGGGGTCTACTACAATAACTAAGATAATCTCTTAATTATGTGCAAAAGTGCGGAAATAATCAAAGGTTATACTAGATACGAGTCGGAACCAAGTGATTCATCTTGTCTATCTGTTTTTCTTTTATTTTTATTTTCAGCATTTTTTAGTTAGTTTTTATTTTTCTTAGTTTAAAACCTTTTCTAACTTTTTATTTTGATTAGACGTTGAGGATAAACCGGTACTAAAAGCTCTTGTGTCCTTGGACGACCTCGGTATCTTACCAACACTATACTACGCCCACGATGGGTGCACTTGCCCATATGTGTGTTTAGTGTTAGTAAAATATCGTGTTTTATAAATTTAAAACTTGGCTAAAAAGTGTTAAAGGGGCTTAAAATATACACCTAATATATATAACACTTCACACGCACCAAGTTTTTGGCGCCGTTGCCGGGGACACGAGGATTTTAAGAAAGTTAGGAGTCAACAGCCTAATCATATTTTTATTTTTCCTTTTAATTTTTTAGGATTTTCTTAGCCAAGTTTTAAATTTTTTAGCCAAGTTTTAAATTTATAAAACACGCTATTTACTAACACTAAACACACATATGGGCAAGGGCACGCATCATGAGCGTAGTATAGTGTTGGTAAGATACCGGGGTCGTCCAAGGACACAAGAGCTTTTAGTACCGGTTTATCCTCAACGCCTAATCAAATAAAAAAGTTAGAAAAAGGTTTTAAACTAGAAAAATAAAAACTAACTAAAATGCTGAAAATAAAATAAAAGTAAAACCAGATTGACAAGATGAATCACTTGGCTCCTACTCGTATATAGTGTAACCTTTGATTATTTCTGCACTTTTGCACTTTTTAAGAGATTATCTTAGTTATTGTAGTAGGCCCCTCTTTTGAAGGTGACGTTACCCTCATCCCAGTAGTTTGAGTCAGCAAGGATACAATCCTAAAGGGTCGGATTATTGAAAGATAATTAATTAAGTTATTAATGCATATTATGGTAGGCTCCTCTTTTGAAGGTGACGTTACCCTCGGCTAAGTAGTCTGAGTCAGTAGGGATACAGTCCTAAGTAGCCGGGCTAAATATTAATAGTAGCTTACATATGAGGGGATCAAAGAGTTTGGACCCCCGCCATCCAATACCGTTAAGTATTGAAGGAGGTCCTACTAAATTTGACCCAGGTCCTTGCAGGATCTATACACTGAACAAGGTAAGACTTTTACCAAACCGTTCCCTTAACCCCCGACCAGGTAGCCAACATACCTCCATATAGACCGTGGAGATATGAATGGTGAAAATCTTTTATTTTATATAGACAGTAAAATAATGCCAAGACACCACGGACAAACGATAAGGAAAAACCACCTTCAACATAAGAAACTAGTTATTAAAGTCATTAGTACATAACCAAGTAAAAAGTGCGAAAAGATTAAAAATAAAAAGTATTACACTAGACACTTTGTCTTCACCAAGTGATGTAAGAGACTTAGGCAAACATGGCCTTGATTGTCAAGAACTCTTACGATCAATCTTGGATCCCGAGACGACTCACACACTCTATGATGGACAATGGATGGTGGTGGTGGATGATGGTGTTATGGTGGTGGTGGGTGGTGGGTTAAGTGTGAGAGAGGTGGTGTGCCAAGGGATGGTTTGAACTTGAGCCAAGCACTCCTATTTATAGGCTGAACAGAAGCTCGGGCATGGCCCCGTGTGCATCCTCTTCTCTGTCTTCATTAATTGCAGTTTGTCTGCATTAGTTGACCACGCCCCCGTGTCCGCTGCGCACGCCCCCATGTGCAGAAGCATATCTGTACTATCAAGATTTGCTTGGATTCTGCGAATCTTATAGTTGACCACGGCCCCGTGTCGGCTGAGCACGGCCCCGTGGTGGGCGATAGAAGCTTCTGTTCTCTTTTTTTGCTGGCACTTGGGCACGCCCCCGTGTTCACTGAGCACGGGGTATGTTCAGCCTTCTGTTCTCTTGTTTTGCTTGGGAAGATGCTTTCGGGGAGGTCGGGCATGCCACGTTTGTTCCTTTTCTTGTATTTATGTTAGATTTAGCTGCCTTTTTGCTTCTTTTGTTGATTTGAGCTCATTTAATCCTGAAAATACAAAAGGAAGACAAAAGCACACTTTTTCCAACATTAGTACTAAAAAAGGGTTAGTTTTATGCCACAATTGATGTAATTTATATGTTGCATTTTGCACACATCAGGCGCAATTTCTCTTTTCCCCACCACTCCCCAACAAATAGGAGTTCTACACTTCCTCCCGTACAACATTTCATACGGTTCCATTTGAATGTTGTTATGGTAGCTATTGTTGTACAAAAATTCCACCAATGGCAAGTGGTCATCCCAGCTTCCCTCGAAATCTATCACACACGCTCGTAGCATGTCGATGAGTGTTTTATGGTCCGCTCAGACTGACCATCCGTTTGGGGGTTGTAGGCAGTACTGAGGTGTAATTTTATACCCATACTCTCATGGAAACCTTGCCAATATCGAGATGTGAATCGGGTATCTCGATCCGATACAATGGATACGGGGACTCCATGACGAGATATTTTCTCGTTAACATAAATTTCCGCCATCCTTTCGGAAGAGAAGGTCTCCCGAATGGGTAAGAAGTGCGCGCTCTTGGTGAGACGGTCCACGATCACCCATATAGCATCGTGTCCTTTCCTTGTCTTAGGAAGCTTGGTCACTAGGTCCATTGTCACTTCTTCCCATTTCCATACCGGAATTTCTAACGGTTGTAACTTTCCGTATGTTTTTGATGTTCTGCCTTTACTTGCAAACATGTCAGACATTTTGCAACGTACTTGACGATATCACATTTCATACAGGGCTACCAATAATTTTTCTTCAAGTCTCGATACATTTTTGTGGCCCCGGATGGACCGAAAAACGAGATTTATGAGCTTTATCAAGTAACATAGTCTTTATCTCGCATGACCAAGGTATCCAGATTCGACTGAACCTCGTCTTTAACCCATTCACATTTTCCTCCAGTTTATCCGCTAACCCCTTTGGCCTTTCTTTCTTTGGATCCCCCGTACTTAAAGATTTATCTTGCGCCTCTCGTATTAACTTAAGAATTCGAGGAGTAATAATCATTCTCATTGACGCCACTCGAATAGTAGATAGGTAATCCTTCCGACTCAAGGCGTCGGCCACGACGTTCGCCTTCCGCGGGTGATAGAGAATATCGCAATCATAATCCTTAATGAGCTCTAGCCATATTCTTTGTCTCATATTTAATTCCTTCTGTTCGAAGAAGTACTTGAGACTTTCATGATCCGAATAAATCGTACTCTTCGTCCCATACAAGTAATGCCTCCATATCTTCAAGGCAAATACCACTGCTGCTAGCTCCAAATTGTGAGTCGGGTAATTTCCTTCATGAGGCTTCAATTACCTTGATGCATATGCTATAATTCTACCCCTTTGCATTAAAACACATCCCAACCCCTGATGAGAAGCATCCGTATACACAACCAAATCTTCTGCGCCATCTGGTAGAGTCAATACTGGAGAGCTTGATAATTTTTCCTTCAATATTTGGAAAGCTTTATCTTGATCACTGCCCCACATAAACTTCTCATTCTTTTTTGTTAATTTAGTTAATGGTAAGGCTATTTTTGAAAAGTCCTGAATAAACCTCCTGTAATAGCCTGCCAAGCCCAAAAAGCTTCTCACTTCGCTAGGATTTTTCGGGGGTACCCATTTCATAACAGCTTCAACCTTGTACGGGTCTACGAGGATGTCGTCCGCATTAATCACGTGACCTAGAAATTGTACTTCTCTAAGCTAGAAAGTACACCTAGAGAATTTCGCGTACAATTTCTCCTTGTGGAGTACTTCAAGGACCTTTCGTAAATGATGTGCATGATCGGCTTCACTTCGAGAATACACCAAGATATCGTCGATAAAAAACTATAACAAATTTGTCTAACATGGCCCGACATACCCGAATCATAAGATCCATAAAAGCGGCAGTCGCATTTGTTAGTCCAAAGGACATTACCAAGAACTCGTAATGTCTGTATCGCGTTCTAAATGTAGTCTTGGCTACATCTTCATCCCATACCCTTAACTGGTGGTATCCTGATCGCAAATCAATTTTAGAAAACCAACTTGCCCCTTTCAATTGATCAAAGAGATCATCGATCCGGGGCAACGGGTAATGATTTTTCACAGTTAACTTATTCAATTCTCGATAGTCGATGCACATGCGCATCGAACCATCTTTCTTTTTTACAAAAAGAACAGGGACTCCCCAAGGCTATTTGCTCGGGCGTATAAAACCCTTATTAAGTAATTCTTGTATTTGAACCATTAGCTCCTGCATTTCAGTCGGGGCCAATCTATAGGGAGCTTTGGCTACGGGTTTGGCATCGGGGTATAACTCAATCTTGAAGTCTACTTCGCGCTCCGGTGGGAGCCCTGGTAAATCTTCCCGAAAACATCCAGGAATTCGTTCACAATCTTGACATCTTCAATCCTTGGGTGTCTTGTTTGGTATTTATCACATAAGCCAAAAATGCCTTGCTTCCATTTCGTACATACTTGAATGCTTGGACTATAGAGCAAAGCTTCGAATTAACATTCCTTTCCCCTTGTATACTCACTCGTTTTCCTCCCGGTGTTAATACAAGAATAACCTTTTTCTCGCATTGGATTTCGGCATGATGTTTGGCTAGCCAATCCATGCCAACTACAACCTTGAATTCTCCCAATACCATAGGAATAAGGTCAATGGAAAACTTCTCATCTTCAACAATGATTTCACAATTTCTATATACTTCGTGTAGCAAATAACTCTTACTATCCGTTATTTCTACTTCTAAGGGCACATGCATTCTTTCGATTCTAAAAGAGGGGTGTGATACTAATTCACTTGATACAAAAGATCTACTGGCTCCGGTATCAAATAACACATACGTAGGTACCAAGTTCAATAAGAATATACCTGACACAACATTCGGGTGATCCTTTGCTTCTTCAGTCGAAATCTGAAACATCCTCCCCTCAGCTCTTGGGACTTCCTCCTTTCTTACTTCCTTATCGGTCTTCTGTTGAAGCTTGGGGCATTCAGCCTTAATATGACTCGGTTGGAAACAGTTATAACACGTTCTAGTGGGATTAGGACATCTATAGTATGGATGTCCCTCTTGACCGCAATTGTAACATCCTTTCTTTCCCTTCAAGCACTCCCCTGTGTGTAACTTTCCACAAGTCTTGCATTTAGGGATGTTACCTTTCACCTTATCCTTCTTGCCATGATCTTGAAATTTCTGTTTCTTTGACGGGCTTGAGCTGGGGACATTCTAAGACGTTCTCTTCTTGCCTCTCTCTGCTTGTCTTCTTAGTTCGATCTCTCTATCTCGGGCCCAATTAATGAGCTTGTTCAAGGTTTCACATTTAAAGGGAGTAATAAACTCCCTATACTCAGCCTTCAACATGCCATGATAGCGAAGTATCTTCATTCTTTCCGTTCCTACTATTTCTTGACAAAATTTCAGCTTGTCGAGAAATGTGTTGGTGATTTCATCAATTGTTTCATCTTTTTTACGAAGACGTAAGAAATCTTCTTGGATCTTGTCAATGGCAGATTGTGGACAGTGGTACTTTAAGAAAGGTTCCTTGAACTCTTGCCATGTCAAGGCTTGAACTTTATCTTCACCAATTTCTTTACAATAAGCATCCCACCAATCTTAAGCTTGGAGTTGTAACAATCCAGTGGCAAACATTACTTGATCTTCCTTTTCACAATGGCTCCTTACAAACACCGCCTCTGTCACACCCCAACCGATGACGGAAACATCAGGGCATGGCACTGAGCGAAACAAATTATTCAAGAGAATCCACAACTATCAAATTACCTAATCTATAATATTAATATCCCATACTACTAACAGATAAAGTAACAATAGTTATTACAGACAATTATCTAAAAAACAAGCAACTGTTCCGACAACTCAGATGTTATTAGATTTGTTTCTAGACTCCATCCTAGCTCGATTCCAGCAAGTAACAAGCAAAGCATCCTTAACACCTGTCACATACGTTAAAATAGAGGTCAAAACACATAGTGTAAAGGTGAGCATACAAGTTTAATAGATATAATAGAGTTCGAAAGCGTCTACGCGTAACCAGCATGTAACATGTATAATGAAAAGCTAGTAGGTTATCAACAATGAAATATGCATAGTCTAGACTACGAGTTGTAGAATGCGCAGCACGTATCACCACTTGTGACATGTGAGAGGTAACCTTAACAACCCCCGTCCACGACAGGTGCTGAGTCCAAACAAATAGTACTATCGTTGCTAAGGCGTCAGGCAACAATCACTGTGTTAACATAACGTACAAGCATTCATCGAGTAACACGCATCATGCAATAACGGTCAACGTATAAATAGTGTTTGCGTTGTGTGTCGATGTGATTTAGAATAGGTAACGTATGTAACACCCAAAAGTGCATAAAGCAAAAAGGGATCGAGTATACTCACGGCGATGGAAATGGATTGAAGGGAGCGCTAGAGTGTTTAGCCTGAACAGTTAACGATAGTATAAGCGAAGAACGATGCATAAAACGGTGAAAAGTGACCAAGTGTCGAATGGTAATCCGATCATGGCAATCCGATCTGATGGTCATTCGATCGGATGTGAGTCCGTTCGGATGGTCATCCGATCGGATGGCCATTCAGTCGGATTGACATTCGTTTGGTAAGGATGTGTTTGTGTATGATGGCTTTGAAGTTTTCGTTGTAGCATTTTGAAAACAGAGAAGTATCTCTACGCTTCAAGTCGATCGATCGAACGGTCATTCGATTGGATAGTGACCGATTGGCAGGACACTTAGTGAGAACAAGTTCACATCAGGATGGTCACTCGATCGGATAGCAATCCGATGGAAACCGTTGTTCTTTAAAAGTTGAAAATGTTTAAGTGTTGGAAGTTCAAGTGCAATCCGATCGGATGGCAATCCGATCGGACGACAATCCGTCCCAACGCATCTGATCGTTTTGAACTTGATTATTTTGAAGGTTTGCGGTTTGTTCGAGACGGTTTGACAACATACTGAACAACAGAACCTCGTCAAGTCCCAAGTCGTCCAATCGAACAGGAAACTCCCAAATCCGATCAGTTTACTGGTCTGTGACGGTTGTTCTTGTTTAACCCAAAATCGGTTGTTTCCTTGATAGAAACCAGATCTTGAACCAACTCATCACTAAGAAAGAGTAGAAGATCAGAACGAGCTCCGGTTTTATCGGTTTTGAGTGCATTAAGTGTAAAAGAGTTGAAAAACCATCTTTTTAATCCTTCAACTTTGAAAATGTTTAGATCTATGCAAAATCATTGTGTATTCATGTGGAAATCCTTCAGATCTAAGTTGTTCTTGGTGGAATGAGGCTAAAACTTGGAGTCCATGAGAACTCCATGATGACATCACCCTAGAACACCTCAAATCCGTTGATTTCATGGTTAAAAGTTAAGATTCAAAGGTGAAAAAGATGAAGGAGTGCGTGTAGATCATAGAAGTACAAGATTTGAGTTGAAAACTTACAAGAATCGCAAGAAATCGAGAGAAAAGAGGGCTTGAGTGCGGCTAGTTGAATGAGGGAGCTGTCACATCATTTGTGATGTGACAGGAGGGTATTTATAGGGTTTCCAAAAAGGGAAAGTGCACAAGTGTCGCATTGGCCACCGATCAGATGGAGGTTCGATCGGATGGCAATCCGATCGGATGGCCACTCGATCGATTGGCCATTCGATCCAGGTGTCCGGCGTGTTAAGTTTTGTCGTTTCGATTCGCGTGTTAAGTGTTGCGATGCGATTCGAGTGAGCAATGCGATAGTATTTCCCATTAGTTACACAAATAACCTAACCACTATATCTAACATACAATCACCATAAATAACTTGCGTTTAGCGTTTGCTGTTAGATTGCGATTGCGATAGAATTGCGATTGCGATTGCGATTGCGATTAAACACCTCAACATAAACATAACATGCACAAGTAACACATAATGGCACACACACGTAAAACAATATTCAGAACATATAATTTGGGTTGAAATGCGATAGCGATGCGATTAGCGATAAGTCGATTATCGATTAAACATGCGATTAAACCTCGATTATTAATAGATACTCCACATAATACAACTAAAGCGATTAAATAAAAAGATTCGATTACAAGTCATTAACGTACAATCAATAGTTAAGCAAGGAGTGACAGATCGCATTTAGCAATCTTTTCTTCCTTTGACTTTGACTTTGACTTGTACTTTGACTTCCCAAAAAGCGGGTTGTTACAGTCTCCCCTACTTTAGGAAATTTTGTCCCGAAATTTAAGAAGTAGGCGTAACAAACAGTTGCAGGTACTTCGCCTTCATGTCACTTTCGAGTTCCCTGGTAAACTCGGCACCGCGTTTGCCTTCCCAGGGAAACTTCACAATAGGAATGCGTGAGCGTCTGAGCACCTTGGTTTCTCGTCCCATGATCTCGACAGGCTTTTCCACGAAGTGTAATGTTTCGTCCACTTGTAAATCTTCGAGAGGGACATGTAATTCCTGGTCGGCTAAGCACTTTCTGAGGTTCGAAATGTGAAAAGTCGGGTGGACATTACTAAGTTCCTGCTGTAGTTCGAGTCTGTAGGCCACTTTTCCAATCCTTTCCAGAATTTTAAAGGGTCCAGCATATCGAGGCGCGAGCTTTCCTTTCTTGCCGAATCTGATCACTCTCTTCCAAGGTGTAACCTTTAGGAGTACGTGATCGCCAACGTCAAATTCCGGGGGCTTGCGGCGTCTATCGGCGTAACTTTTCTCTTGGTTCCGAGCTTTCAACAGATTGTCTCGAATTTGGAGGATTTTGTCTGTCGTTTCTTGTAACAGCTCAGGACCGGTAATTTGCGCGTCTCCGATCTCGTGCCATACAATAGGCGATCGACATTTCCTTCCATATAATGCCTAAAATGGTGCCATTTGGATGCTAGAATGATAACTGTTATTGTAAGAAAATTCGACCAAAGGTAAGTGCGCGTCCTAATTACCACCGGAATCTATGACACACGAGCAAAGCATGTCTTCAAGGGTGTGGATCGTTCTTTCAATCTGGTCGTCAGTTTGGGGATGGAAAGAGGTACTTAGATTAAGAGCAGTACCGAGAGCAGATTGAAACGTTTCCCAAAGACGCGAGGTAAACCGACCATCGCGGTCAGAGATGATGTCACGAGGCGTCCCGTGTCGACAAATGATCTCATCGGTGTATATTCGGGCTAATTTTTCTATCTTAAAGTCTTCTCGTATCTGTAGGAAATGAGCGGATATAGTCAAACGGTCGATGACAACCCAGATGCTGTCATGACCTGATTGAGTACGCATGAGTTTCGTTATAAAATCCATAGCTATACTCTCCCATTTCCACATCGGGATCTCGGTTGTACGAGTAAGCCAGAAGGGGCGTTGATGCTCACCCTTGAATTTGGAACAAGTCAGGCATTTCGAAACATAGATAGCGATATCCTTCTTCATGCCAGGCCACCAGTACTTGTAGCGCATGTCCTGGTACATCTTGTCAGCACCGGGATGAATAGAATACCGAGATTTGTGGGCTTCGTCCATCAGAAGCTGTCGCAAATTCGTACGCTTGGGAATCCAAATTCGGTCCAAATAATGAAAGATACCATTCGACTTATTCTCGAATTGGGCGCCATCGTTTAGAATCCTTTCATTCTTCAGAGTTCGTTCGGTAAAACAAGCATGCTGCGCGTCACAGATAAGGGCTTCGAGATTATGCTTGGCTTGAACATTACGAACGCTATGCAAATGGATTCGTCGACTGAGGGCATCGGCAACGACGTTTGCTTTGCCTGGATGGTAACAAATCTCTTAGTCGTAATCGTTGAGTAGTTCAACCCATCGGCGTTGGCGCATGTTCAGTTCTTTCTGGTTAAAGATTTGTTGTAGGCTCCTATGATCGGTGAACATCGTACACTTGGTACCATAAAGGTAGTGTCGCCAAATCTTTAACGCAAAAATAACTGCACCAAGCTCGAGGTCGTGGGTTGTATAATTCTTCTCGTGGATCTTGAGCTGTTGAGAAGCGTACGCGATAACCTTGTCCCGTTGCATGAGAACACAACCAAGACCAAGGTTCGAGGCATCCCGGTAGACTACAAAATCGTCGTTTCCGTCGGGCAGTGAGAGCACGGGAGCATTGCAAAGCATAGCTTTGAGGGTTTGAAATGCTTCTTCCTGTTTAGTTCCCCAAACAAAAGGTTTATCCTTATGCGTAAGAGAGGTAAGCGGCACAACGATTTTAGAGAAACCTTCGATAAATCGGTGATAATAGCCTGCCAGTCCGAGAAAAGAACGGACCTCAGACGGGTTCTTGGGTGTAACCCAACTCTTAATAGCTTCGATCTTCGCGGGATCGACGTGAATACCTTGACTATTGACAATGTGACCCAAGAATTGGACCTCCTCCAGCCAAAATTCACACTTGCAGAACTTGGCATAGAGACGGTTTCCTTGGAGTAACTCAAGAACCAAATGTAGATGCTGCGAGTGTTCGGCTTTTGACTTGGAATAGATCAGGATATCATCGATGAACACGATGACGAAGCGGTCAAGAAAGGGTTTGCACACTCGATTCATTAGATCCATGAAAACTATGGGAGCGTTAGTCAAACCAAAAGGCATAACAACAAACTCATAGTGACCATAACGGGTACGAAAAGCGGTTTTGGTTATATCTTCCTCTTGAATGCGTAGCTGGTGATAGCCTGAACGTAGATCGATCTTCGAAAAACACGTAGCACCTTGTAACTGATCAAACAAATCATCTATTCGAGGTAAGGGATAGCGATTCTTGATTGTCAGCTTATTCAACTCCCTATAGTCGATGCACGTCCGAAATGATCCATCCTTCTTTTTTACGAAAAGGACAGCCGCGCCCCAAGGAGAGGTGCTAGGGTGAATAAAGCCTTTATCAAGTAGTTCCTGGAGCTGACTCGAGAGTTCGCGCATTTCAGAAGGAGCGAGACGATAACGCGCTTTTGCAACAGGATTTGCTCCAGGAATGAGGTCGATTCGGAAATCGATATCACGAGTGGGAGGTAATCTCGGGAGATCGTTAGGAAACACGTTAGGAAATTCACGAACAACGGGGACATCTTTCACTCATGTATTCCATTTCTTTTCCTTCTCCGCTACTACAATGTTAGACAAGAAAGCTCTGTATTCCTTGTGGAGATACTTGCTAGCTTGGACACATGACATAAGTTGGAGTTTCTTCGACGCCACTTCACCATAAACACACAATTGGTCACCATTAGCGAGCGAGAAATGAATCATCTTATCGAAGCAAACAACCTCAGCATGGTTTTCATGAAGAAATTTCATGCCTACTATGATGTCAAAACTACCGAGCTGCATCGGAATAAGGTGGATAGGGAAGACATGATTGTTGAGTTCAAGTGTACAATCACGTAGAACATAATTGACAGCGACGGTTCTTCCAGTGGCAACTTCAACATCGAACGTCGAGGGGAGATGGGCGCGCTTACGATTTAGGAGTTTTTCAAATTCAAACGATACAAAACAGTTATCGGCTCCAGTATCAAATAAACACGAAGCATATATACCATTCACAAGGAACGTACCATTGACCACATTGTTTTCTGCTTGAGCCTGACGGGCGTTGATGTTGAAGGTACGTCCGCGGGCTGTTGGCTGCTGCTGCTGTTGTTGTTGCTGCTGTTGGGGCTCTTTCTTTACTACCCTGTTAGGGCACATGTTTGCAAAGTGGTTGGGATCACCACATGCAAAGCAAGCTCGAGCGTGAGCTGCGGGTGTGGGAGCTACTTGATGGCCTTGAGGAGCAGGAAGTAGAGCTTGTTGAGTAGGGGCTTGACCTTGAGTTGGAGCTGGAGCTTGACGTGGACCGGTACGGCAGTTTGCGGTGAAGTGGCCGTACATATTGCAATGAACAAAGAACCGGCATGCGATACCCAGCGGGTGATGATAAGTACAAGTAGGGCAAAGTGGGTGTGGTCCAGTGTATGCACGCTTGGCGGGTGGTGCATTGACCACAGGTGCCGCTACTTGGCGGTGTTGAGGTTGCCGTTGGGCAGGTACTGTTTGGAGCGGGGCAGCAGTAACTGCACAGTTCTTGTTGCTGGAACTGCTGTTGTTCTTCCTCTTGCGGAGTGAGAGCTTTGAAGATTGCGGTGCGGCGGTGGTTTCAGCGGTTGAAGCAGCGGTAACTTGATGCAGGTTCTTGGCAGCTTTGTCAAAATAACCAGCCCTGACTCGCTCATCGTTAATCTCAGCGGCGAGCATGTAGCTTTCCTCGATTGTTGTCATTTTTGCGGCCTGAACAAAATCTGCGACGTAATCCGGAAGAGCATTGATGTACTTCTTGATTGTGATATCTGGGGTAGTAACATGACCAGGGCAGATAATACTCAACTGCTTAAAGCGAGAAGTTAAACCAGCGTTATCTCCGCCATCCTGCTTTATGTGCCATAATTCATCCTCAAGCTTTTGGAGTTCATGGGGAGGGCAGAAATCTTGCATCATAATGTTCTTCAACTCATCCCAAGACAATCCGAAAGCTGCATCGTTTCCTCGTTTGTTCCTCTCGGCCGTCCACCAATCAAGAGCGCGGGATTGGAAGACGCCGGTAGCATTGACAGTGCGCAGGTTTTCTGGACAGCCACTTTGGCGCAGGGTGACTTCGATAGAATCAAACCATTGAAACATGGCTGTAGGACCATCTTCGCCGGTAAACTCTTTTGGTCCGCAGGCTTTGAACTGCTTGAAGCTAAAAGCGGCCTTAGGAGCATCGGCCCTGGACTTTTCCGAGGACTTGCTAGCATTCTCATTCAGTTCACTTCGATTTGTGGGATGACTTTCGCCATTTGCTTAGAGACGAGAGCGGCGATGCATTTGTCATCATGGTTTCGGCGAGCTGCTCGAGAGTGGAATGATCCAAACGATGACATTGTCTGCAACAGACATTGCCATAGGACTCAAACACAATTTTGATTAACCATCGACTATACTAGGGTCTAGTGTAAACTAGCGATTCACCATAAAGCTCAGGAACATATCGATTCACCAAATCACGTAGGCACATAATCACAGAATCACATAAGCACATAAACACATAAGCACATAGGCACATAAGCACATAAGCAAAACTAAACCCATATTTTGCACGTATTCACCTATCCTTCATAGCACGTATAGCGATTAAGTATAACGATTGCGATTAGTGAGCAGCGGTTGTGAATAACATAAACGATTCGATGGCATTTTGAGATAGATGTGCAGTGCGAGTTATGCGTGCTGATCAAAACGAATAGCGAAAAGCGAGTAAATCACCAAAATCAAACACATAAACACATAAAATCACATGAAATTCACATAAAATCGATAGATCACAGAGATAGCAGCTGCGGATTCCAGAATCGAAATAAAATCGAAGAGAGATTGTCTCGGGTGTGTGTAGACATCGACTACCCAAAGTGATTCGACTATTCACAAGGACCTTAAGTGCATGCTTTGGCCTTCTGGACTATGCTCTCGCTTCAATTTGAGCGATCGGCACGCATCCTTCCAGTTACAGCGTGACCCAAGTCATTGGAGTCCGTCGAGACTTTGGTGAGAGTTTTGTAAAACCAAAAGTATAGAGCAGAACGAGTCATCAAGATTAGGGGTTTCACCCCTAACTTAGCGACTACATCCCCGTTTGTAAGATAAAATCATGAGATAGATAAGGAGATTTGCGTCAAAGTAAGGGTTTCACTCCTAATTCAACGCAAATTCTCTTGTTTATAGTAAAAATAGCAATTCGAACGAGTGATATGGTCGAGAGTTTGCAGTTTTCACACCTAATCTCATCCAAATCATCCGTTTGTGTGTGTAATTAGCCTTAGGAAAGGCTGATCTTACACATAAATGTAGTATGCAATGTTCACGCTAGAGTGTAGTGTATAACGAGTTCGAGCGAGAAATAGCAAGTAAGCTTGTTCAAAGACCCATACTAGGTATGCACAAGCTGGTCTGTTGGTACCTAGACTATAGACTAGGTCATTTCTAAGACATCGGCCCGGACTAGGTTGAGTCTTGCCTAATTCCCTATAGTTATGGCTCTGATACCAATTTGTCACAACCCAACCGACGACGGAAACATCGGGGCATGGCACTGAGCGAAACAAACTGTTTAAGAAAATTCACAACAACTATCAAATTGCCCAATCTTTAGTGTTAATATCCCATACTACTAACATATAAAGTAACAATAGTTATTACAGACATTTGTCTAAAAAACAATCAACTGTTCCGACAACTCAGATTTTATTAGATTTGTTTCTAGACTCCATCCTAGCTCGATTCCAGCAAGTAACAAGCAAAGCATCCTAAACACCTGTCACATACGTTAAAATAGAGGTCAATACACATAGTGTAAAGGTGAGCAAACAAGTTTAATAGATATAATAGAGTTCGAAAGCGTCTACGCGTAACCAGCATGTAACATGTATAATGCGAAGCTAGTAGGTTATCGACAATGAAATATGCACAGACTAGACTGCGAGTTGTATAATGCGCAACACATATCACTACTGCGACATGTGAGAGGTAACCTTAACAAACCCTGTCCACGACAGGTGTTGAGTCCAAACAAATAGTACTATCATTGCTAAGGCGTCAGGCAACAATCACTGTGTTAACATAGCATACAAGCATTCATCGAGTAACACGTATCATGCAATAACGGTCACCGTATAAATAGTGTTTGCGTTGTGTGTCGATGTGATTTAGAATTAGTAACGTATGTAACACCCAAAAGTGTATAAAGTAAAAAGGGATCGAGTATACTCACAGCGATGGAAATGTATTGAAGGGAGCGCTAGAGTGTTTAGCCTGAACAGTTAACGAAAGTATAAGCGAAGAACGATGCATAAAACGGTGAAAAGTGACCAAGTGTCGAATGGTAATCCGATCGGATGGTCATTCGATCGGATGTCAATCCGATTGGTAGGACACTTAGTGAGAACAAGTTCACAGCAGGATGGTCACTCGATCGGATAGCAATCCGATCGGATAACAATCCGTTGGAAACCGTTGTTCCTTAAAAGTTGAAAATGTATAAGTGTTGGAAGTTCAAGTGCAATCCGATCGGATTGCAGTTCGATCAGATGGCAATCCGATCGGACGACAGTCCGCCCCAACGCATCTGATCGTTTTGAAATTGATTATTTTGAAGGTTTGCGGTTTGTTCGAGACGGTTTGACAACGTACTAAACAACAGAACCTCTTCAAGTCCCAAGTCGTCCAATCGAACAGGAATCACCCAAATCCGATTAGTTTACTGGTCCGTGACGGTTGTTCTTGTTTAACCTGAAATCGGTTGTCTCCTTGATAGAAACTAGATCTTGAACCAACTCATCACTAAGAAAGAGTAGAAGATCAGAACAAGCTCCGGTTTTATCGGTTTTGAGTGCATTGAGTGTAAAAGAGTTGAAAGAAAGTTGAAAAACCATCTTTCAATCCTTCAACTTTGAAAATGTTTAGATCTATGCAAAATCATTGTGTATTCATGTGGAAATCCTTCAGATCTAAGTTGTTCTTGGTGGAATGAGGCTAAAACTTGGAGTTCATGAGAACTCCATGATGACATCACCCTAGAACACCTCAAATCCGTTGATTTCACGGTTAAAAGTTAAGATTCAAAGGTGTAAAAGATGAAGGAGTGCGTGTAGATCATTGAAGTACAAGATTTGAGTTGAAAACTTACAAGAATCGCGAGAAATCGAGAGAAAAGAGGGCTTGAGTGCGGCTGGTTGAATGAGGGAGCTGTTACATCATTTGTGATGTGACAGGAGGGTATTTATAGGGTTTCCAAAAAGGGAAAGGGCACAAGTGTTGGATTGGCCACCGATCGGATGGCGGTTCGATCGGATGGCCACTCAATCGATTGGCCATTCCATCCAGGTGTCCGGCGTGTTGAGTTTTGTCGTTTCAATTCGCGTGTTGAGTGTTGCGATGTGATTCGAGTGAGCGATGCGATTGTATTTCCCATTAGTTATACAAATAACCTAACCACTATATCTAACATACAATCACTATAAATAACTTGCGTTTAGCGTTTGCTGTTAGATTGCGATTGCGATAGAATTGCAATTGCGATTGCGATTAAACATCTCAACATAAACATAACATGCACAAGTAACACATAATGGCACACACACGTAAAACAATATCCAGAACACATAATTCGGGTTGAAATGTGATAGCGATGCTATTAGCGATGTCGATTATCGATTAAACATGTGATTAAACCTCGATTATTAATAGATACTCCACATAATACAAATAAAGCGATTAAATAAAAAGATTCGATTACAAGTCATTAACGTACAATCAATAGTTAAGCAAGGAGTGACAAATTGCAATTAGCAATCTTTTCTTTCTTTGACTTTGACTTTGACTTGTACTTTGACTTCCCAAAAAGCGGGTTGTTACAGCCTCCGTGCTTGTGATCCACCTCTGACATGTTATAGGATCAATCTCTCCTTTATAGGGTAAAGGATTGAATGCCATAAATTCCTTGTATGTGAATTTGCGAGTTCCCTTCTTTCCTTGTATTTCACCAATCATCCCTTTTAACTCGTCCATCTTACTCGTCATCATTGTTTCCACCACTTCCAACACACGACTCTCCACTTCTTGGGCTAACCTAGGAATCTTTGCCTCGATTGCCTTTTCAACCTCTTCCGAAATCATAGTTTTTAGTTGTTCTTGTTATGCCACTTCGTCATCGTTCGTGCCTCTACCATCTGCCATCTACACATACACATCTTTTTTTTATTAACATTCCTCAATTTATAGACTATTAGATTCTCATACATTCTTTATATTGTATAGTAAAAATGCTCGAAGAACATTCATGTGTCAATCATAAACTTGAATCACTTATCTTCCATACATTCTTGTTCATGCTTTCGGAAAAATTTCGTTTTCAATACGCCTTACCAAGTTAGTCTAGATGCACATACTTCATTATTAGTTATAGACACCTCTCGGGACTAAACAAGGGTCACGGAACAAGTTTCGGAAGGTTCGGGTCGCATCATGGGTCAAATCAATTTAAACAGCGTTTTCGGGGTTTCACTGGGCATCGGCGACGTACATGGGGGCCGTCGGCGATGTCCCTTGTAATGTTGCGTTGCAACTTTTAAGCGTAGGCAGGAACTTAACCCATCGGAATCCCCAGGCAGCGTCGGCGACGCCTCTTCTGTGTTGTTGACGCTGTTTTGCTTAGTTTTTACTTGTTTGACCCATTTCCATGTTCCGTTCCAACCCGAACTGTCCCCCAACGCTCCGAAAAGACCCGTAATAACCCACACCCTTCCATAACAATCCCGTAACCATCCCATAACTTTTCATAACATTCCATAACTAATTTAATCGTTGTGCAAAAGTTTAAATGTTAAAGTTACTCACTTACTTCATGCCTCGGAACGAACACACACTTCGCACGAGCTTTCAGTTTGAGTTCAAGCACTTGATGCTTAAATCCCTCAAACCTAGGCTCTGATACCAACTTGTAACGCCCACTTTTTCCTTCTTTCGAATTTAAAGATAAAGACATACTATTTTAACAAAAATTGGGCATGACCCGTTTGTACTACGAGCGGTCCCCTGTTTTTCACACTCAAATTTTAATAAAATACACCGCGTTTCAAAAGACATAATATATACCATCAAAACGAACATTGATGTACATACGAAAAACCATTAAGTTAAAAACACTTACAACCAACTAAAGTTTTCAAAAGACATAACATACTAAAACTTAAGGTTTAACTACTAAACATAAGCTAATGGTAACAAAAATATATTTGACCATTGTCTTCATTACAAAAGTAGCGGAACACATGACGGGCATTTGAAGCGTGTTCGATCCAGGCGAAGCTTGATAATTAGACTTGAGATTTACTTACATCACAGCATCAAAGTAAACTTCATTAAGCTAATGTACTTCCTTTATAACTCAACATTTCAACTCACGGATTTATGACCATTATGTCATACGCGTACTTACTAGTTACTCGTTACGTTAGTACCATCATTCTTGCTCATAAGTATGTTCCCAAAATGGAACTTCATACCATCATTCTCATTCTTACATTCTAATTGTTTTGACCCGTTCATAAAGGGACTACACACATTCTTTCTCTTGAATTTTAATCTAATATATTCGACCCATATAATGAGTTCTATACATGGTTCTTTTCATGATCAATACAATTACCACACCATATAGTAAAATAATAGTATAATAAAACCATGAATCGTACAAGTAACGTACCTCGATCTTGATTCCCTTGTTGCTTCGATTGACTTGAACTTTCTTCCTTTACACCTATATATAACCATTCACACTTTAATTTATGTCTTATACTCGTTTACATACACCACTTGATAAGACATCATACAATCTACATTTACTTCATAAACACATTCAAATCACATAAAGTTTATGATTATCAAGGCTGAAATCTTTATTAAGGTATTTCATCAAACACTTGGTGTGCATAACATCAACGAAGCATAAAGTACAAGTGTTCAAAGCATGGTTCTACTAATTCATTCTTAGATTATCAAGATCAACCAAAATTTCATACACCAATCATTCCAAATCAGTTTCAACTATTATTTATTCACTAATAACAATTCTCAAAGCCATTACAATAATTTGCACATAATTCATTCATGTTCACTATCTTCCTAATTCAAGTGGGTTTATGCTTCAAGTCGTTCGATTAACTAAACTCAAACAAATTTCTTGTTCTATTGTGTAATCCTAACTCACAACTACACAATTATTCACATTACTACAAGATTGGGTTGAAACCCACTTTCTACAAATCATCAAAACAGAAATTTCGACTTACCAATCGTTGAACAAGCTTAGATAATTCGAGTTTTGAGTTCATGCATTTGTTTGGGCTCTTAAACACCTTCTAATTTTGAGAATTTCATGAACTTAGGGTTTCTCCTTGGCCCTTTTTTGCTCTGGTCGATCCACAGAACACACAAAAGTGTGTTTTTTTGTTTTTCTTTTTAATTAATAACTTTCATTCTTTTTTACAAGTTTAACCCCTCTAGTTATTATTGTTGTTTATTTGTCACATATCTTTCGTTCTTATTGAATTTCTAACATATCCATTTAACTAGGTTAATATAACATAACTAGACATTTAAATAACATAAAAAATGCATATTTTTGGGGATTTACAAAACTTAACTAGTTGATCGTAACTTAATAAAACTTGAATGAAATTAGGTGGAAAACTTGATTGGAAGTTGAACTTTAGTTATTTTAGACTTTTAGTACTTATTTGATCTTTAATTTGGTTCTCGACCCTTATTAAAGTTAATTCTGAAAACTTGTGGAAAAAAACCTGCCTGATATGAAACTTCAAAGGTAGGTTGTTAGAAATCCAAACATTAAAATAAAGTAACCTCATATGAAAAAAAACTTTGGCTCTACCACCATACAAAGGTTGAGGAAATTTTAGTCCTACATTACACCAACACAATTTGAACTGAAATTTCCCACTTATTATTATAAATATAATCTATACAACCTAATAAAAGTCTTAATTTGGGGACACATGTCCCCCTCATAGGGCCTCAAAAGCTCATTTTCCCGCCAAAATATGCATTCTCCTCATTTCCCTTGAATTAACCCGACACGGGATCCACTAACTCAATTCGGGTCCTCAATTTTTGGTGCCATATATAAGGTTATAACCCGTCGCCTGTCATTCTTTCCTCGCATTCTGAATCACCGATTAAGGTTTATCTTTCTCCGTCGACTCCATTGAAACCCGTTTACAACTCAATTCTTTTAGGGTTTCTTCATTTTCTCTCTACCTACTGCTTCTCTGTTCTTTCTATGATGATTTAATGAAGCCGTCTCAAATTCTATTATCACCCGAACAATCATCAGTTTCCTTCTCAAATTCTAGGGTTTCCCCGAATTCTTTCTCTCCCTCTTCGCAATCGATCCTAAATCTCTTCAGAAACAATTGGAAGCAGCCAAGCAACTAGGTTAGTTATTCTCGATCTATGATGTTCTAAACTTTGTTTCATGATTCGTGGTTTATCTTTCTCCTTCAACGATCTTCATATCAAGCCTCCAAATCAAGGTTAGATCACTAACACTTCGATTAAACATCTAGGGTTTCAACCTTTTCATTCTTGGGTTTGATTGTTTACCGATTTAATTTTCATTCGTTATATGCTAGGGTTTGTTGATCTTCGATCTTTTTACTTCTTTGAGACACAAATGTCGTCCACACCAAGGTATTATTCCAATATTCATCTTTGTTCCAGATATTTGTTGATGTTTATGTTTTGATTTCTCGAAGTTGTGTCACGTGTTACTTAGCTTAGTGGACTAATAACATTATTCTTGAAAATTAGGGTTTTGTGAATTATTTTAGGGTTTCTTTGGGGTTTTGAGGGTCTGATTGATGTTATGATTTGTGATTTATTTTATTTTGTTTTTGATCAATCACAGCATTCTTGAGAACAACAACGTGTGAATTTTACCTTCTGTTTTAATGGGTTATTGTTAGTTTGATTATAATGTGTTATTAAACATGTACCAAGATTTCTTTAATGTTTGATCATTGATTGTTTAACCGTTTTTGTTATTCTTTTTTGGGGTCTGATTGTTCTAATAGTATGTATTTTTAGCTTAGTGTACTGATAACAACAATTTAGTACATAAGGGTTTTATGTAAACTTATATTTGATTCATTTAACGATAGAAGTAATTAGTTTAGGTTTTTTTGGGGTTTTGAATATACTTCTTTGGGTCTGATTGATCTTATAATGTATGATTTCAGTTAATTTGTTTGTGATAATCAGTGTTGACATTATACAGTAGTAAATATATACTTCTTCAGGTATGATTTATCTTATATTATGTGATTTCAGTTAATTTGTTTGTGATGATCAGTTTTGACATTATACATTAGTGAACAGAGCATTCTTGAAGACAAAGAACTTAGATTATACATTTTTAATGGATGATTGTTGGTTTGACGATGACCCTTTTGATGATTATTTTTTGGGGTCTGATTGTTCTAAAAGTTTTGTATTTTTGACAAATTACAGGGGTACCAGATGTCTTTTGAACCCACTTGCTCAAATAAATCTTTAGTATTACATGTGCATTTGATGAATCTTGGAAGACTTGGGAGCTCGGGTTGGAATTATTTCCGACACTGGACTTCTTTGAGACACAAATGTCATCCACACCAAGGTATTATTCCAATATTCATCTATTGTTCAGATATTTATGTTCATATACTAGAATTTCTTTGTAGATTCTTTAATTAAAATTGTCGATTTTATCCTATTTAGGGATTTTTAATAGTCATGCCGTTTTAGATGATATTGTGTTTAGATTTTGCTCCAGATCTGTTTTTTGCTATTTTTTCAAAAAAAAAATTGTTGTTTTGATATTTATATTTTATTATGCCTTAATCGGTTGTTGTATATATTTGTTTATTGTTATTATTTTGTCTTAATATATTGGATCTGAATTCGCACAGTAAGAAGAAGCAAGAGCAGTGCAGATCTCTGATCCTTCCGTTGAGGTATGTATCAACTTTGGAATCAACGAAATTAGTAGAAGGCACCCTACGAGCTCATATGGCTAATCAATATGCTGATATGATTCAGATTTATAGTTTTATCTATTATGTGGACCAGTCTTAGATTCAGAAGATTGTAGGCTTTACACAATTTCATCAAGTTCCTGTTGGTTTATAGTTTCACCATGTTGAAACTGAGGAAAGATAACTTGACTTTTGTGTCTTACAGATTTGATGAAGTATTTACAGAATCCGCTTCTCAAAAACGAGTCTATGAGGCAGTAGCAAAACCTGTAGTTGAGGACTTTTGCATACTTCATGTTTGGAAATTGCAGTACTGTAGCTAATTCGTTCTTACAATATTGCGAATTGATTTCTGCAGGGTGTGTTAAATGGGTATAACGGAACGATTATGGCTTATGGTCAAACAAGAACCGGAAAAACGTATACGCTTGGCAAGTTAGGCAAGGATGATGCATCTAAGAGTGGAATTATGGTTCGGGCTTTGCAAGACATCATTTATGGTGCATCTTCAGCATCTGATAATTTTGAAATCTCCTATCTGCAGGTATTAGTACAATCTAATAATTTCGCCTTATTCATATGTCATCCTAAATGTCATCCTCTTCGATCGACGACGCAACGATCTGGCCTCGCCATATCTACACCACAGTTCCTCAACTTTGCCATTTTCCTCAACAAAGGTTGTACTGTCTTCTGCAGAGCCGCCATGGTTTCTCAATTAGCCATCAATTAGATGAGGGCAAACCCACCCTAAATCTCGAAACTTTAAAGCACAAATCTGCATTCAAACCCTGCCACCATGATTCTCATAAGGTACATTCCTAATGTTTTTGGTTAGTTTTGTTCAGTTCATGATTTTGATGTACGATTTACGGTTTTTTTTGGTCCATTCGATTTGATGTGCGATTTAGGGTTTTTTTCGGTTGATTAGTTGTTAATGCGTTGTGTTATTCTGATTTACGGTCTTCTGATTTGAATATAAGTTAGTTTTTTTTTTTAATTTTATCATGATTATTTTCTTTTTTATAGATCAGTTGGTATGCTTTTTATAACTTTATCAAGTTTGTAATTTGTAGTGTGTGTTGATTAGAGTGACAATTTCTCTAGGTTTACAATTTTGGTTCCTTTCACTGGTGCGAGATGCAAGCAATTTATTTGACTAGGGCAAGGTTCACTCTTCTAGGGGTTGATATCGGTATACCGGGTTAGATATAACAATGGTGAGCATTGGTTCAAAATGAATCTGGTCAAGTTGTGCCGGTTTATCACAAGTTTTTGTATTTTGGAAATAACATATGTTTTAAGTATTACAAAACCGATAATGAGATAATTTATCTATATTATCTAATAAATAACTGATTTTAAATGCTTTGGTACCTATAACGGTGAGGACATCCTTCTTTCTTTATGTTAATAATGATAAATATATATGATATACACTTGCTCACTATTCCACCCCACTGAAGCTACACTAAAGAACCTTTCTCTAACATTGTTTGTTTTATAGAATAATGTTTATCTGACAGGCGATACTTCTTGCACCTTTAAACCATTGATTCCTTAATTTTCTTTTATCTTATACTAAATAAATGAAATGGCAACCACCACATATTATGTGCTATTATGAAAAGGATTTTTTCGACTAAATGAGATTTTCCTGTCCTTAAACCACGAATCTTGATGGCAACACCTGGAGATGGTTTGCTTCTATCATTTTTTAGAATAATAACACGAACCCAAGTTCCTTTTAAGAGCACAATTATTAGTTTATTAGTGGTTTCATTGCTGGTACCCTGGCATTTTGCATGGATGTTGAGATATTAGCCAGAATGGTACGATTCATCTATTATTTTAAACCATTTTAAACACACGAATAACCTCAATGATGATCTATGTCTTATGTTGCAGATGGAATATGTTCATAATGTCGTATTACAACGATGAATCTGTGTCTCATACTAAAGTATGATTGTAGAAACCCAACCGCAGAAAATGCCTAAAAGAAAAACCGACAAGGCGTATGTGTTGGATAAGAAAAGGGTCAAACTATCTACACACATTGGTTGGCTATCTACACACTTAGGGTTTACCTACGCTGCGTATAGAGCTATACTTAGCGTAGATAAACCATGGATTTCAGAGCCTTATCATCAATCATTGCACAAAAAACAAGGGTTTATATACGCTGCGTGTGATACGCAGCGTATATAACCCATCCGATTTTTTTTGCTATTTTGATGTATTTGTGGTATAAATTCTCACCCGGTTCCAACGTTAAATCGCTTAAAATATATAACCGTTAAGAAATTTTTTTATTCGCTTAAATTTTTTTTTTGCTATACGCAGCGTATATAAAGCTTCATTTTTGTATTTTTTTATTGTGTATTCCTTTGTTTATTTATAAAAAAAAAAGAAAATTATTTATAAAAAACAATATTATTGGTAAGTAATACAAATATAAATTATAAAAATTAAAAATAATACAAATATTATGCATTAAAAATAATACAAATATTATTGTTAAATAATATAAATATATTATTTTGTTATCGTTTAAATTAAATTAACGTATTCCTTTGTTTATTTATAAAAAAAGAAAATTATTTATAAAAAAACAATATTAATTGTAAATAATACAAATATATTATAAGTCTCGTATAGAGGCCTATACGGGTGTTATTGTATAGTATAGTAACGTATCGTATCGTATCGTATAGTGTAGTATAACTCTCGTATAGGTTTCCTATAGGTCTTGTATATGCATATCGGATTATACGGGACCTAAACCACACCTATACGATACGATATCACACTTATAGGCTTATACGAGGTCAATACAGGACCTAAACCACACCTATACGATACGATATCACACTTATAGGCTTATACGAGGTCAATACGGGACTTATACTATGTTATATGATACGATATCACACTTATAGGCTTATACGAGGTCAATACGTGACCTATACTACACCTATACGATACGATATCACACTTATAGGCTTATACGAGGTCAACACGTGACCTATACTACGTTATACGATACGATATCACACTTATAGGCTTATACGAGGTCAATACGTGACCTATACTATGCTATACGTTACGATATCACACTTATTAGCTTATACGAGGTCAACACGTGACCTATACTACGCTATACGATACGATATGCTTATACGAAGTCAATACGTGACCTATACTACGTTATACGATACGATATCACACTTATAGGCTTATACGACATCAATACGTGACCTATACTACACCTATACGATACGATATCTCACTTATAGGCTTATACGAGGTCAATACGGGACCTAAACCACACCTATACGATACGATATCACATTTTTAGGCTTATACGAGGTCAATACGGGACCTAATATTTGTATTATTTTTAATAATATAGTTTTTTTATAAATAAACATGGAAATACCCCAAAATACACACAATTAATTTTCTTTTTTTATAAATAAAAAAAGGAATACACAAAAAAAAAAAAACAAAAATGGAGCTTTATATACGCTGCGTATAGATCCCTACGCAGCGTATGAGACAAAAAATGACAAAACTACCCTTGTATTTGGCTTCGTATATCCTCAACACAAGGGTATAAAAGACATTTTCAGACCTTTATATACGCTGCATATAGGTCTATACGCAGCGTATTTAAACTTTGTGAAAAAATGATCTCTCAAACCTACCAAAATGACCCAAAAAATCTAATGGTTTATATACGCTGCGTATAGGCCTATACGCAGCATATATAACCCTTGTTTTCTATGCAATGATTGGTTATTAGGCACTGAGATCAATGGTTTATCTACGCAGCGTATTGGTCAATACGCAGCGTATATGGTTAACCATATACGCTGCGTATTGACCAATACGCTGCGTAGATAAACCCTAATTTTACTAGGGTTTGGTGTGCCAATAGGCACATTAGTGTGCCAATAGGCACACCCTAAGAAAAAGCATCTTACAAGGTTGAACATAAATGAGGCCCCAAAATGCTATTACAGTGGTAAGCTTTTTACACCTGATGGTATTGGAAAAAAACACGCTTACCAAATGCACATCTCATGAATACTTTTTGGTGAACGGTAGGGTTTATTTTAAAAACTACTATATTTTAGGGTGAAGGGAAATTAGAAAAACAGTTTCGTTGGTTCCTCCGTATATTGACTTCTATTAAAGTGGTCAATATATATATTCGATTAGGACTAAAGAATGTGGAGCTAAGGATCATGATCATGTTCAAGAAGAAGATTCTACTAGCCAACGTGATGATCAAATGAGTCAAAATGATGTTCACGAAGACGATCCAGTAAAATAGTTTGCTTCTTTTTGGGTCCACTAGAAGATGACTACATGGGTCCAATATTTTGTCTTGCTTCCACAATTTAAAGTTCAGAGTATTGACTGTTGTGAATTAGGTGAGTTGGCGAAAACATATATTGATTTTGGTTACTATATGATAAGAGAAAAAAAAAAAAACACAACGAAAGATGAAACTTGAGTAGCTGTATAGGTGGGAAAAAAATACGTCTAACTTTTATTAGTGAATATTTAACTTGGTTATATACTATTCATTTATTTGTTATTTTACCTCCATACATATATATTGTAGAAGAAAATACAGTTATTTTTTGTTGCAAAAACCATAAAGAAACAACTTTGAAATTTTGCTTAAATCTTTGTGATATTAGGATGCCATGCTTATTATCTTAGTTTTTTTATTTTTAGCCCTTCATGTTTAATAGATATTACTACAGTGGATTTGGCTTTAAGTGAATTATGTATAGTTTGATTTCCTTGCTTCAAATTTAAGATTTTAATCATAAGTATTATGTGTAGGAGTCGTTTGTTTGTCTGTTTTGGAATGTGGAACATCGGACTAGCGGAGTCAAACTACAAGGTTTTGACTACATTAACGACTCAAAAGCATTTGTTGTAAATTTACCCTTGAGTATGCTTAAAAGAATTTGTGGTGTGGTGTCAAAATGGATATTAGTGAGTCAAAACAATAGGCTGGGTGGAGTCAACCGTCAAACACCTTCTGTATTTTTTTTTAATTTGTAACTAAATTTGTGTTATATTAAGCTTAGTGTCGCTACGTGTATTAACCTTATATAGGGTGACTCACTTGAAGCTTGTGATAATAGGCGTGGCAAAGCTCTATGATGAAGAAGGAATTTGATTATGTTAAAAAAACGTGCATTAAATTTATAGATTCAAATTTAACATGAAATAATATAATAATAAATATATAATGTTCTTTGTCAATACTTCGAAAACATATTATTTTGTCCAATCTGCGATGTTCGCGGGTATTAGCACTAATCCCTTATTTAAGTGTACTGATATTAAGTATTAAGGAACTGATTCAAACTTTTAACATTAAAGTATAATTTTTTTTTTGTCAAAACCACAAAAACATATCATTTTCTCAAAACCGCGAAGTTCGTGGGTATTAGTACTAGTATTTCTAATATATTGCAACGTTTTAGGATATAATAATTTTAATATATTGCAACGTTTTAGGATATTACAAAAATCTTTTATTGTTGCCAAATGACTAGCATAAAACAAACAAATCCGTCAATTTCACGCGTCCCTAATCTAAACTCGCTTTGAAAGTGCATCATATTTGAAATGCTATTACATTCGATTAAATAATATTTCTAATATATTTTTACTAGTTTAGAACCCCGTGTATTACATGGATTGAATAAATGTAATTTATATACCAAATAAAAAAATATATATCTTTAAAACATTTTTTATTAGACAGGTTGAATAAATGTAATTTTATATGCCAGATAATAAAACAATATATCTTTAAAAATCTCGTTTATTACATGGGTTGAATAAATGTAATTTTATATATTAAATAATAAAAAGTTATATCTTTAAGAACCCCGTGTATTGTAGTAAATTTAATTTTATATATTAAATAATAAAAAAAGTTACATTTTTAAGAATCTCATGTATTGTATGGGTTGAGCACATGTAATTTTATATACCGATCAATAAAAAGTTATATCTTGTTATAAAACCTTTAGTATAAACTGACAAAATAGCTCAAACCACAGGGATTAAAATGACATTTAACTCTTTACATTATATTAATTTATATTTAGTATACGTCTTTTGTTAATTTCAAGATAAATAATTTTGAAATCTAATAAATATTTCAAAAGACTATATTATCTCCTATACGAATTGTTTAAATTTATATTAAATTTTATTTTATAATTATCTTTTAATAAATATTAATTATAATTAAGTAGGAGATAGAGATGAGAAAACTAAAAGATATATGTGTCCCTCAATTGGTTTCTTTTATTATATATTATAGATATAGATTAGAAATACAACTTATTATACTATTGCATAACACGTTAGTTGATATTCCAAACAATCTGGAAGTGTATGTGTATAATGATAATCCCTTTCACGTTTCAATTAATAACAATCCAACTTGCTCTTTGATGTTAAATTACCCATTATTTATGGAAAACAATATCAAAACAAATATTTTATGGAACTTTATCCGTATCCATAATTTCTTAAATGTTTTAAATATATATTAAATTTAATAATTTAAATTAAATAATAATTATCTATAATTAATGATAATCTATAATAATGACAAGTGTCACTCCATTGGTTTCTTTTATTATATGTATAGATTACGTTTTTTTCTCTCTCATCCTAATACAAATACTTTAAAAGATATTTAAAAATTTATAAGGGGAACAATGTTTTCAGTATACTTTGGGTATGTTTGGCAAAAGTAGGTTGTGGCTAGAAGCTGGTGGTAGCTGGTAGATGTAGCTGTTAGCTACTAGTTGTAACTTTTTAGATATATTTGATGTTTGGCAGAGTAGCTGTAACTTTTAATAAAATGTATAAAATGACAAAAATAAACATAACTAAAAATTTAAAAATTTGTACATTAAAAAGTTTATTATATTTTAAGGTTAAAATAATCATTTTTTTCCCTAAAAGCTTGTAGCTCCTTCTAAACGCTACTAGTATGAGTGTTCAACCAAAAGTTTCAAGCTTCTAATCTAAAAGTTTCAAGCTTCTTCAAACAAACAAGACTTTTTATTGTATATAAGGTTTTTTCTTAAAAGCTTAAACCTAGAAGTTTCTAAAAGCTCCATGCCAGTAATATTTTTTCACTCCTCTATTTACAATCACTCACAACCATTCCATATAATATAAGTAACACATTAACAAATATATACGAGTAAATGCTCTTAATGATATAGTTTTGGCATATACAAAATAATAATTGGGTATTTTGTGTGGTTTGAGTCAAGAAATGTCTTACTCCATGACCAAACTAGCCAGTCTATTTTATTCAAACTATTGTTTTTACATATATTTTAAATAATTTGATAAATATACATAAGAGTAAACAAAAAGTCCTAACATATAACTAAAACAATTGAAATCACTACTGAATTCATAACCCATCAACAGTTGTTTAACTGTTTGATTTGAAGCGACTAAAAATAGGTTCCTACCAACATATCTAAAAACAAATAAATAGATGGATTAATTTTACAAAAGGAACTATATTGATAAAAAAAAAGTCAAAAAATGTATTGTCAATTTTACAAAAGGAACTATATTGATAAAAAAGTACATATTGTAAACAATGCAAGTATATAAATTATTAAATAACGTAGGGAACAAAGTCCATAAATTTCAAATAAATCCATGAAACATGCCCGGAAATTGTGTGGATAAATATGGTACCATTCCCAAATTTCCTTTCATATTCTTTCATGCCGGCTTCCCATTTTATCAAGCAATTCATTTTTTTCTCTTGTGAACAATTCAATGTCCACCAAATGGATATATATACTATGTATGCGGATCAAATCGAGAATACCACCGTCTATAGTAAAAGTGTAAAACAAATACAAATGGAATGGAAATAAATAAATGCAAACTAGTTTAGATACGTGATAGATATAAGATACATAAATGAAATAGAGAACAAAAGAAGAATGGTTGGGACCTCAATGCTTACAAAGTCCTGTTGAAACAGATTTGGACAAATGTAGTTAGAGAAGGCACACGTTTTCAGACTAGAGCAGTCGAAGTAGTAGTTGTATTTGTTAAACAATAAATATGCACATAGTAAAAAGAGGAGGTTTGATCGCTTGGCAAGCATATGGTAGGAGTAAGTCTCATGCCGGTATCGAGTGCTTCACAAAAATACACAATCGGCCGAGTGTTGAGTGATCTCCCGTGAGGTATGTGAACTTGTATATAAATGGAATTTTAAAGAGGCATATTATGCCCAAATAAATAATTTTTCTTAACAAGTGATCTAAATAAATCATGACGAATAGGATTGTAAATAAATTAAAAATAAAACTTAATAAAAATCTTGGATTCCCGACACTCAAGATAAGCCACAAACTTCTCCTCTACCTCTTCCATTTGGGTGTGTAACCCACATATTAAAGAGTTCTACATGAGGACAAGCAAAGATTCAAGCGTGGGGGTATTTGATGTCTAAACCATCTTATCCGATCTAACCTCGTGTGTAAGCTATATATTAAAGAGTTTTGATTGAGGACAAATTTCTCCTCTAACTGGTGCTGTCATTTGCCTCCGCTTCACATGCCTAAACCATCTCAATCTCCCCTCCTTAATCTTATCTGATATACTAGCCACTCCTAATCTTTCCCTAAAAACCTCATTTCTTATCCGATCTAACCTCGTGTATCCACACATCCACCTCAGCATCCTCATCTCTGCTACCTCCATCTTTCGCGCTTGCGTCTTCTTGATAGCCTAACAGTCTGTTCCATATAGCATAGCGGGCCTAATTGCTACCCTGTAAAATTTCCCCTTTAGTTAGTTGGGAACCTCCTATCGCACAATACCCCACTGGTTGCCCTCCATCTACACCAGTCTGCTGTATGCGATGGGTTACATCACTATCTATGTCACCATCTGTAGGATCGTTTTGGGACCCAAACGAGTCGTTCAGAAGAGGTCTTCACCAATACAAAAGGCGGAAACAGATGTATCACTGTTATTTCAGCTGATATGCACGAGAAATCACTTTAAACTGTCTTTTGATTGATAACAAATCGATTACAATGCTGTAGACACTTCGGCAGAGCTTCGCTACCGGAATTAGAATCGTTACAAATGACAAGGCACATCAGGTATTTATAGGAGAGGTAATTTCGCATGGACTGGCCAAGCGAAATCTAATTTCGCACGAAATTACTCAAATGAAATCAGTCTTCACACGAAATTATATTTCGTGCGAAATAACCGTTAATTTCATATGAAATGACCTATGTGTCATTTCATGCGAAATTACCTATAAACACACAATTCCTCGTTTTGCGTGCCCTGATCTATCTATCACAATACAAGACTCGATACAAGACGAAGTCGACAGACGTATGCACCAACAGACTCCCCCTCGGATGTTGACGAAGTCTTCGGTGTCGAGTCTTCGGTTGTCAATCCTTCAGCCTTTATCAGCCTTCTCGATCTCTCCAAAAAAAATTCTCCATTGTAAGCATCCTCAATCAATCTCTTTCTCTTTTTCCTAGAATCTCAACCTGGCTCTATGCTCCTCTTGAGCAGGTCTCTTGATTCTTTAAGATCATCAGCATCAGCAGCTTCAGACTCCCCCTTTTGATAAGCTGGGATCGCAGTCTGGAATTCACAGGTTCAAGATCATAATCTGGATTTTCTCAAACTTTATTCCTGCACAATCTCTACCACAAACATAAGTTTCACAAATTTAAAATTTATCAAAATTTATATCATTTGCAGGTATTTTTCCAGAATGATTTATCATATAAAAGCTTTTGATGATCATTTGTAGACAAACATTCTTCATTTCAAAAACACTCTCCCAAACTTGTTCATCATGTTTAGCACTTGGAATTTTGAAAATCAACTCTCCAACATCAGTTGTCGAAAATCTTTTTTGGATTTTTCAAAAAATATTTATGCTAAAACACACAGAAAATCTTTTTGGAAATTCGATTTTAACAAAATGTAGTAAAGAAATATTTACATACAACATTTTTGTGAGTTTGTGTAAGAGGATCGTATCAGTTTCTGAGACAAATCACCAACACCATTAAGCTTTATACATTTTAAGTTCTAAACGATTCACTTAAATTGTCAGTATACTGATCCACTTAAATTTTCACACAAATTTCAACTGTTTCGAGATACGAGATTAGTGTTTTAGAGACTTAAACTTATTCGCGTGTCCCACCTCAGAATATACTCCCGTATCCAGATCCCAATATTCAGTCTTACAGGTGAGTATTCCTAGATGATATCTGTAAAGGGTTAAATGCGAGGGCCGTGAGAGCTCAGGCTATTGCTTCCGCAAAATCAGAGAGATGATGGCTTCGGCTTTTGGTGTGTTCCCTTTAGAGAATCTTTTCTTCAACAGCACATGATTAGCATTTTGCAATGTTTCATCATTTTTTATGTTGAGGGCGATGCTATATTTCAAGCAAGCAGAAAGTATTATACGGGGACTAGGCCATTGCTTCTGCAAAATCAGAAGTCCCGGGATAATACCCCAGATATCACTGAGCATAAAGACCTAGTATCTCAGAAAGAGGGACCTTTCAAACAAGATTTCGGGGGTTACCCATATATCTGAGAGATGTTCCCCACGATATAAGTAAGTTTGAAATTTAGGTTTATATCTCGTCACAATTTACTAAATGTGGAAAAACCTACTGGCACATCATTAGTGAGACCGTTTATCACATTTTATCATTCCAATTCTTTAGCATGCTGTGATCGTCCACTGGTGTACTATCATTTCCTCTTTTCTCAACAAAACTCATCATTTTTGAGTTTTATCATGTTTTTGACTTTTTCAAATTTTCTATTGTTTTTGGATTTTCTGAAAATTCTTACTCCCCCTAAAATTCAAAAGCATTAAAAGGAAATTTGAAAACAAACTGTACAAGTAAAGTGACAACTGTCATTGAATCGCCTCAATTCGCCATTCACTTGGCATAAATAATCAGAACCCCCCCTCACAACAAACTATTTTCCCATTATGATTTCAAAACACTTAAGTTTGTTTTAATCAAATGGTTTTTCCCGAAAATTAGTTTTGTTGATATTATAAAACCACTTGTAGGTTAGGGGAATTGTTCATCACCTTGTTTTCCAATTTTTTTAATTATAGTTAAATCAAGTTCAACTTAATGACCTTGATTAACCACTTGTAGGAATAACTACCAACAACTTGTAAGTAAAACCTCTCTTTCAACCACTTATTGATTTGCTTACCAACAAAATACCTCTTGTAGGTTGAAATCTCAGAATGCCGATTCCTACTCCACACTACCAACCTGGGAGTTCCGGCAAGTCATGCTAGTGAAAAATTCTCAATTTTCAAAACAATTTTTCAAGAATGATGCCGATTCATGCACCGCAATTACCAACTTGGGAGTTCTGGCAAGTCGGGTTTTTCAGTTACAGAGATTCTCCCAAGCCTGACGGTCCTTGGGAAATTCCGAGTTATTAACACTCGGTTGCTTACCTTCCATCTTCTTCTCATAAAATTCCTTTACCCCTTTGACTTTCCCGTCAATCATTTTTCCAAAAATATGTTTTACTTTGGGATTAAAGGCCTTTTCAATGTCAAATTCTTTCTTTTCAGAAAAAAATTGATTTGATATTTCAACTTTTCCAACTTTTGTTTTAAAATTTTCAGCCCGCAATGGTGGAAAATTTGCATCATCCAAATGCGGAACTGACTTCTCTTCTTTCATAACAACTTTTGGCTCCTCTGATTTTGTGGAATCAGATTCATCACCAGAACTATCACTTGAATTCTTAACAACCCATTTTTGGTTATTAAGTTTCTCCTTTCTTTTGTAAACATCTTTCGAACATTCACCAACCTCAAAAATTGAATTTTCAAAAAGTTTAAATTTGTTCGTTGGTGGTTCGGTTTTTTCAACAATCTTTTCTTTCAGTTTACCAGAGACTCCCTGTTTTGTTTGTATTGCCTTTGGACAATTCCTGGCAATGTGACCAACTGTTTTACATTGAAAACAGGTTCTCGTCTCTATCTTCTTCTGAGCAACACTTTTCTTCATTTCTTCTTGCTTCTTGGCAAGGAATTCTTTGTTAGATTGCTTTCTGAACACTTGCTCTTTTTCTTCTTCAGATGATTTTCCTGTAACAAAAACAGTTTTTGGTTTATAACTTTTTTCATTTTTATGATTTTTCGGTGGAATAAAACCTAATCCTTTCTTTTTGAAATTACCGTTATGGTTTGGTTTCTTTTGAAAACCTGAACCAGAACTGTAACCCTTTTTCTTGTTTAATCTTTGTTGAACTCTTGAGGTGTAAGTTTTAGGTTTTCCAGAAAGACTTACATCTTTTATTTCAGAAATTTTAATTTCTGTTAGTTTAAAAACCTTTTTGATCATTTCAATTTTAACACCTCTTATTGGAAAAACCTCATCAGAATATAATTTGTCAGAATCTTTCAAAGTATATGCTACTTTGATCGGTTCGTCATTCAAATTAGATTTTGATAACAAAAATTCTTTATTATAAACTCTTTTGCCCTATTTGTCTTTTTGACTTGACGTGTCGGACTTTGATTTTGACTCTGATTTTGACTCCGACTTTGATTCCTCTGTTTCATCTTTATCCAACACCTGATCGACCACTTTCTTTATTAACTCGGACTCATGATCAGTGTCAGACGATGTGAACGTGACATCAATGTTTTCTGGAAAATTATCTGAAGACTCAGACTCCCACTGTAAATTTGTTGCCTTTTTGACTCTTTCTGAATTTGGATTTCGAGGAGAATATCCATTTTCGACCAGGGGTGGACATTTGTTATAGAAAACACTTGATTTCTTACCAGAAATCTTCACTTCATCATCTTCTTTTGTTTCAGACTTCTTCTCTTCAGATTTTTCTTCTTTAAAAGTCTTCATTTCTTCTACTATGGGATAAATCCTGTCAACCACAAAAGTAGAACATGAGTAACTTTTTAACAAACTGTTTACTCTCTCGGTTTCTATTCTCTGAGTTTCCAACTTCAATTCAAGCTCAGCACACTTCTCGGTGTAATAATTGACATTGTCAAGCTGTTTCATGTATGCTCCTTTGAGTGTATTCATTGCTATAGCTTGTTCACTGCTCGACTCATTGTATTTATTCATGGCTTTGTTCAAGACATCACAAGATTCTTTCAGCCTTTTTATGTTGTGTAGCAATTCATTGTTTTTCTTTATCAGAGATTCACAATTCATACACTTCTCAGAGACCTTGACTGCATCAGCATCTGTTTTAATTTCAAATTCTGGAATTTCTTTGACTACTCTCACTTGAACTTCTTCTTCAACTTCCTTCTTTTTCTCAGTTTCAGCATTTAGACGTTTTCTGACTTTTTCTGCCCAATAGTCATCAGTATAATCATTGATAACCTGAGCAACAACAACTTTAGCTTTTAAAATCTCTTTGTCAGGACAAAACTTGTCCCAGCTAAAGTTTTCCCAGCTAAAACCTTCTGGTAATCTCTCATCATCTTGATTTATCAGACAAGCTTTATTATCAGCTGGAATATATTTATCCCAACTGAAATCCTTTGATGAACTTCCATCATTTTTATTAACCAGACACGCTCTCTTTGAATCTTCAATCTCTTTTCTAGCATGTGCAGTTTGTGGCTGTTGTTGTTGATATGGCTGTTGAGCAACTTGATGATAAATCGCCTTTCGATAATAGTCATTATTTCTGAAAGGATTTTGAGCTACGCTTGCTTCGCGATTTGTGCACTCCCTCTTGAAATGCCCATTTTCCCTGCAATGAAAACAAGTAACTTTAGATTTATCAAAGCCTAAAGTAGAAACATTCGCATCACGAAAATCATCTCTGCCTGTGATTTGTTTAAACTTTTCAGCTCGTCTCAACACACTCGCCAAGCACCACTTTATATCCATCAACTCCATCTCCTCAGCATCAACTTGATCGTAATCCTCTTTTGTAAGCATTGGATTCCCGATTCTTCCTGCAACTAAACTACAATAAGATTCAAGTACAGTTACCAACAAAGACATATGACTTTTAGCTACTTCCTCTGAATAGTTTTGATCATTTTCCAGATTTAATGAAATGTTGCATTGAAGTACTTTGCCACTCTTTGTTGCTGTAAAATGTGGATCAAATGAAGGAAATGAAGTAGATCATGTTTTGCTGCTTGATCCCTGAGATGAACTCTCAGAAGGATTTTTTGTATTGAAGGCCGTTTCAATCTTTGGTGAAATGTTGTTCTTCTCACTAACTCCACCTTTGTAATATAACCCAATGTCTTGTACTCCATCATAGTTCTTCATTCTAGCAATTTTCCTTTGTTCCATCTCTTGAGCTTCAAGATGTTTAATAAACTCACTTAGCGTGATATTGTTAAAATCTGGTTTATTTTTCAACATCATCAAATACGTTCCCCAAACATCATGTGGCAACGCATCAACTAACTTCTCAATCAACTCATCTTTATCTTTGTTGATGCCCAATCTGTTCATGTTTTTCACCAAGTTGCAATATCTTTCAATAATCTGCTTGGCGTTCTCCGTTCTCAATCCACGAAATAGATCAAACTCTTTTTTTAACAGCGACTTTTTGTTCTTGAGCATATCGGTACTTCCCATGAACTTTGATTCTAACTCTTTCCAAATCGAAAATGCACTTCCATTATGTTGGAGTAAGATCAAGATGTCTTCTTTAATTGCTTGCTGCAACAAACTAACCATCAATTTCTCATCTTTGTATTTCTTTTTTTCTTCAGCACTCAATTCTCTAATTGGTATTTTCACATTGTTGTTCCCGACTGGTCTAGTATATTGAACTTCAGTTTGTTCCCATGCATCTAAGTGATATGCTTCAACCCAATTACCATAACGTTCAGCCCATCCACTAAAATCATCAATGTCCATAAGCTTAGGCGGTTTTTGTGTTGTTCCCGTTTCATTTTCAAGTAATGTACTCTGAGTAATTGTCATCGGACTAGCAAAAGCATTGTAAAACTCGTTATCCATGATTCGATTTTCAAAAATTCACAAACAGTCAGTTTCAAACGAAATATCTTTCTCACACGAAATCACTTTTCACACGGAATTACGTTTCAAACGAAATTAATCCTCTTTCAAGCGAAATCAACTTTCCAGGCGAAATACCCTTTGCTGCGAAATCAGCTTCAAACGAAATAGCTAATTTCGTGTGAAATCACCTACTATTTCGTACGGAATAACACTCTGAAGCTCAATTTCAAGCGAATTAACCTCTGAAGCGAAATATGATATAATTTCATGTGAAATTAAGTGTAACTTTCAAGCGAAATAGCAATTTCAAGCGAAATCAATTGCCTATTTCGTGCGAAATACTGCTGACATCATCATAACCGATCTGTTTTTCAAGCGAAAATACAAATTTTAACAATTTTAGATCGAATTAAGGTCAAATTCTTTCAAGGATTCGTTAAAACACTGTTACGCATATAATGTGAGAAAATCAAGCCATTTTGACCGTGAAAAGATGTTAAATTTTGAAAAGAAGGTGTAGAAATCAGATTTTGCAGCTGAAATGGTAAGAACTCTTCCTCCTGAGCTCTGATACCACTTGTAGGATCATTTTGGGACCCAAACGAGTCGTTCAGAAGAGGTCTTCACCAATACAAAAGGCGGAAACAAATGTATCGGTGTTATTTCAGCTGATATGCACGAGAAATCACTTTAAACTGTCTTCTGATTGATAACAAATCAATTACAATGCTGTAGACACTTCGGCAGAGCTTCTCTACCGGAATCAGAATCGTTACAAATGACAAGGCACATCAGGTATTTATAGGAGAGGTAATTTCGCATGGACTGGCCAAGCGAAATCTAATTTCGTACGAAATTACTCAAACGAAATCAGTCTTCACACGAAATTATATTTCGTGCGAAATAACCTTTAATTTCGTATGAAATGACCTATGTGTCATTTCATGCGAAATTACCTATAAACACACAATTCCTCGTTTTACGTGCCTTGATCTATCTATCACAATACAAGACTCGATACAAGACGAAGTCGACAGACGTATGCACCAACACCATCTCTTTGTACAAAGGACCCCAAATACTTAAATTTAGTTGCCTGCGGGACCAATTGATCCTCAATGGTGATTTGGGTTTCATCGTCATCGGCTACACCACTGAAATCAAAGTGTAGATACTCAGTCTTAGATCGACTAATCCTTAGACCCTTGCCCTCTAAAGCTACACGCCACTCCTCTACCCTCGCGTTCAGGCACTATTTAGTCTCTGCAATCAACACAATATCGTCTGCAAAAAGCATGCACCACGGAAGTGTCTCCTGAATCAACTTGGACAACTCATCCAAGACAACCGCAAAAAGAAAAGGGCTCAACACAGACCCTTGGTGGAGTCCTACCTCCACAGGAAAGAAGTTTGTATCCCCTACAGGCGGACGGAAACTAGTTTCCGTTCTATCGTATATATCCTTAATTATGTCTATATACTTCCCAGGTAGTCCTCGACCCTCCAAACTATCCCAAATCCGTTGCCGTGGGACAGTGTCATATTCCTTTTCAAGGTCGATAAACACCATATGTAAATCTTGCTTCCTCGCTCTATATTTTTCCATCAATCTCCTTAGATTATGTATCGCTTCTGTAGTTGACCTCCCTTTCAAGAATCCAAATTGGTTACTGAAACCTGAGTTTCTCTTCTAATTCTAGTTTCAATTACCCTCTCCCAGAGCTTCATAGTGTGACTTAGCATTTTGATTCCTCTGTAGTTCCCACAACATTGAGCGTCTCCTTTATTCTTGTATAAAGGCACCACGACACTACTCCTTCACTGATCTGGCATTTTTCCAGTCTTGAAAATACGATTGAACAAAAGTGTTAACCATCGGACTCCTTCTTCCCCTAAACACTGCCTTGCCTCTTCCCATCTTCCTAAGTGCCATCCTCACCTCTTCATGTGTGACCCTCCTGCAGTAGCAATTATTCTGTTGTCGCCTTTGAGTACTGGGATTGCTGCTATCTTGTTGGTATGCTCTACCGTCGTTGAAAAGATTATGAAAGTAGGTTTGCTATTGATGTGTGTAAAATGCAACATATAAATTACATCAAATGAGGCATAAAACTAACCATTTTTAGTACTAATGTTGGAAAAAAACACGTTTTTCTTCCTTTTGAATTTACAGGACCAAACGAGCTTAAAAGAACAAAAGGAACAAATAAGCAGCCAAAAGTGTTAGTGCATAATGTCTATGGCCTATGTCGTCAGTCGTGTAGTGTCGTGTCGTGTACGTTTTGAATAGTTTAATGTTATGTCCAGTTTGCATGAATGTTCAAACGAAGTGGTCACTTCATACGAACTGGAGTTTGTCCAGTTCGCATGAATGTTCAAACGAAGTGGTCACTTCATATGAATTGGGGTTTGTCTAGTTCGCATGAATGTTCAAACGAAGTGGTCACTTCATACGAACTGGGGTTTGTCCAGTTCGTATGCAGTTTCAAACGACCTGGATACCATATAAATAGGGATGTTGGTTTTCTCATTTGTAACTTTTCCAAGAATCTTGAGACGAAGTGCTGCCGTATTCTCTGTTTGTAAAACGTTGATATATGAATGGAAAACATGTTTAAAGTACTTCTTTCTACTCCTACTCACGTTCTATCATTGATTTCAGATTGTTAGATTCTTTCCGCCATTCTAATGGTCTAGATTTAACTCTGAAAGACTCATATTGATCGATTCTAGATCCTACAAGTGGTATCAGAGCTCAGGATGAGTTAAATCTGAGAAATCACTGGTTTGAATGTGTGTAAATCTGATTCTTCTACTTTTTCTTGGACTTTTGAATGATTTAACGGACAATATGGATTGATTTTTGAATATGTTGTGTAAAACACTGTTTTAAACAATACTTGAAAGTTTTAGACCTAAAATCGACTTAAAACATACAAAAAATCATCATAAAATGGGAATTCGTTTGAGATTTGTGTTTTGTTCGCATGAGATGATTCAGTTCGTTTGAGTTTTCACACGAAGCGAAGGCCAGTTCGTTTCAAAAATCCAGTTCGTTTCAAAGGTTTAGTTCGTTTGAGTTTTCACTTTGTGTGAAACCTTCAGTTCGTTTCAAAATCTCACTCCGTATGAGATTTCACTTTGTGTGAACATTGAGTCCGTTTGAAAGTTAAATCGTTTGAAATTTCCACTTCGTTTGAATCAGATTGTTTTCTAAAAGTCACTTTGTTTGAAACTCACCGTTTTAAAAAACTTAATTTTTTTTTTCGGTAAACTGTTTTTCTTAAAATGGAAAATCAAGATTTTTCTAACTTCTTCGCCGGTAGTGGTATGACGGCAGCACAAACATCGGGTAGTATTGTGCAAAACGTCAATATGGAGAATGAGTTAGGGATGATGCAGAAACCACCTAAACTGATGAATATCGATGAGTATTCGGGTTGGTCTGGAAGGTTTAGGACATGGGTTCAAGCTAATCACTTTGAATGCTGGATGAAGATTGAAGTAAAATATGAACCTCCTAAGAATGGTTTGGGTCTTGTGAAAGGGATTTGCAGTTTGACAGAAACTGAACAAGCAGATTTCAAAGCTGAAAAGAAGATGATGAGTATTCTTCAACAGGCAATTAAGGAAGATATCTTAGTGTTGCTGCAACATGAGGATAATTCACAATCCATTTGGAATGCGCTGAAGGTAAAGTTTCAAGGGAGTGTAGAGATGATCAAAAGCAGGAAGGCTTTGATAAAGAAACAATTTGACATTTTCACGAGTATGAAAGGTGAAACTACAAAACAATTGATTGAAAGATACTGTCATCTAGTTGTGGAGATGGGAAGATTGGAGATAACTAAGACCAATGAGGAGTGGATCGATAAATTGGCAGACGCATTGCCATATGATGAGTGGATTACTTATCTACTGGTGTTAAAGAACAATTCAAATTTTGGAAATATGAATCTCAGTGGTTTCATAGAGAAGATCGAAGCACATGAGTTAGAGTTAACAAAGATTAAACAGATGAATTCTGCAAATATTCAACAGGATGTTTTGCTATACTACAAAGTCAGTTCTCCGGTAACAACGAATCTAAGCCCGAAGATTCAAACAGGGTTTAGTGCAGATTTTTCTTCTGGTGCGTCATCTAGCACTTCAAGCAACAACAAGTCTTCACCGTTTGCTAGTTATGAACCAAATTCCAAAGCTCCTGAACAAGCTACTCCACAAAGCTTTTCAAGCTCGAACAATCAGAGTCAAGGTCCAGGGATAATGTGCAACATTGCAGTAAATATTAAGAACGCTCAAGATTTTACAGAATCTGCTGCTAAACAACACATTGCACTACTCGCATCAGTACTGGAATCGTACGAGAGTTTGGTGGATGGGAGAATAGGCAACCCTGATATGACGAAAGAGGACTATGATCAAATAGATTCGGAGGAGCTCGAATTGATAGACATCAAGTGGGGTATGGCTAGCTTGGTTAGAAGAGCTCAACGATTCATGGAAATTACGGGTCGAAACAATTTGTTAGGACCAGATCAAAAGCTTGGATTTCACAAGTCTAAAGTGACGTGTTCTAAGTGTAAAGAAAAGGGACATTTTAAGAGAGAGTGTCCGAACAGAGAGGTCAACAATCACCAAAATCCTTTTACCAATGATTACTATAGACAGGCGATCTATCACAAGACAAATCAACAACCTGTCGTTCAAAGACCTCAGATCGAGAACAAGTCAGAAAAAGCTCTTATAGTTAACCAAGATAATGAAAAGGTAGCTGAAGGATTCAGTTGGGATAAATATATCCCTGGCAGTGAGGGTAGAGGATTGATGGCTGAGATTGTGGAAGAATCGGAGAGTGTTGTTGAAACAGAGGTTGTTTGTGAAGATGTGACTGAAGAAAGTTCAGTTGATATCGAAGAAGTTGCTGCAGAAATCTACTACTATCAATCTGAACAAGAGGTTTTAGCTAGTTCTTTAAAATCAGTTATGTCTCCTAATGTGGTTGATTCTTTTGCAGGTATTTTCAGTGAGCCGACAACCGGATTTTGCCCACAGTACGAGGAAGAGAAAGCTCCGGTTGAAGAGATAATTGATGTTTCAAAAGAAATGACTGAAGAAACACTGAAAGAGATTGCTAACAAAGCTTTAATGGCAAAGCTGAAAGAGGTAGACACAGAATCTGTAAAACCAGAGTCTGTTGATACTGTGTCGGTCAAAACAGAATTAGGTCAAAGGAGTATGATGGGAAATCAGAAAGTCAGGAGGTCAAAACCGAAGGAGTGTCTGAGTTAGAGTCTGATAATGTCGGTAAACAGGATGTTGATTTTGAGCAAGAGGAAAAGATTGTTGAAAAGATAGATTCAATCTCTGAAACTTCATGCGAAAATTGTTGAAAACCCTGCATGGAGTGTCTTGAAAAGGACACAAAGTTTTAGGAATTGAAACAATATACTGATGAACTTAAATTTGATCTGAGTGAAGTAAAAGAAGCATATGACAAGTTGGCTAAATCTATCAAAATGATTCAAAATGAGAGTCTTGAAAACGATAAAGCCACAAAATTATTAAAATCAATAGTTCTTGATAAACAAAAGGAAATCAATTTTCATTTGGACACAATATCTTCATTGAAAAAGGAATTGGAGTTAACAAAAATTGAGAATGAAAGAATTGATAAAAAGTTGATGAGTTATGTTGCATCTTCATATGTGATTGAACAAATTGTTCCGCAACAACCAGATGCAACACCTGTCTTTAACAGTGTTCCACCCCCAATGTGGAGTCATTACACTCAGAAGTATCCAGATGGGGTGGAAGCTGCTTTGAACCTCAAATTGAGAACCATTGAGGATGAGTTACCTGAGAGTATTGATGTTACATTCTCTCCGTCCGACACTGAAAATGAGTCATAGGTTATCAAGACCGTTGTTGACCAAGTGTTAGGAGAAGAGAGTGATAACTCAGACTTTGAAACTGTGAAAACACATTTGGAAGTTCCAGTTCTGAATGTGAAGATGATGGTAACTTTTTGGACAAGTTTATACCAAAATCAGAAAAGGTTGCGAATGATGATCCTATCATGGTGGTTTACACAATGATTGGAATTGACAAACTCTATTCTGATTTTGAGTATCCGATCCAAAACGCGAACATGAAAAATGTTGAGAAGGTGTTTAAGCTTGTCGAGATTGATATTTCTGAAGTTAACAACAATGAGTTCTTTTCAAAACCTAAAAAATCTTTTGTGAAACAAAACAACTCTGGGAAGAAAGATTGGGTAGGTAACAATGGGTCTCACAAGAAAAATGGAAACAATTTTAAAAACAAAGGGATTGGATTTGAAAAGAAAATGGCAAAGATGAATGTTAAGCCAAAGGAAACAATGAGTGATGTTTTTGTTGTTGGTCCAAGTGTTGATGCTGAAAAGGAGTATATTTTCAGTCAAAAAGCCATTGATGATTTCAATGCAGCGAAGAAATTGAAAGAAGAGACATACAAATCTACTTTTGTTGAATATGAAAAAAGAGTTTGTTATCGCTGCAATGAAATTGGTCATATGGCAAAGCAATGTACCAAAAAGATGGAAAAACTTATTTTCAAGAAACCTGTTTTGCAAAAACCAAAACCTAAAACTTCAACTGATGATAAGGGTAAAAAACCAATGGTTTCGTCTGTTCGAATTCTAAAAAGAGGTGAATCGTTGAAGTCCGAAGAAAAACCGAAATCAACTTTTGAGATTGGTGAATCTTTGAAAACCCAAAAGACTTAAAAAATTTATCCAAAGACGAAAGTTTTTGAAACTCAATCATGGGTAGCTAAATCAAAACAATCAGTTGAGGAGAAGAAAATGGAGAATGAGTTAAAATCTGAATCAAAAGTGGGAGTTAACGATGTTCAGAAATTCGAATTTGAATTAGACAAGTTTCTTGCAGAGTTTCTACCAATTAAAAATGGAAATTTAAAATCAAAATCTGAACCTGTTGTCCCAAATGTGATCTTTAGTATTCCGAAAGTTGATATGAAATGTGATTTAGTGTTTGGTAGTGTTCCACAGGAAAAGAAGTCATGGGCTTCATTGTTTGAATGAATTGCTATGATGTATGCAGGGGCTGTCGAGGTCGTATATCTCAAAGTGGATAATGGACAGCGGAGCTTCAAGACACATGACTGGAATGCTAGCATTGCTTTATGACGTTAAATCACTAAACGAAGGATACGTGGGTTTTGCTGGGAATCAGGGAGGAAGGATTGTTGGTCAAGGGACTCTAACTAATGGAGTCATTTCGTTTGATAAAGTGAACTATATAATTGAACTGGAAAACAATCTGTTGAGTATTTCGCAGATCTGTGACAAATCATTTACTGTCCACTTTACTAAAAACGAATATTTAGTCTTAAAACCTGGTTTCAAAATTCCAGAAGAAATGGTGTTGTTGCGAGCTCTACGAGAAAATGATGTGTATATTCTTGATATGAGTGTCGCAACAACAACAGATTATCAAAAACAGTGTTTTGTGTCAAAAACAAAGGCTACTGAAAAGGAGTCAATAATGTGGCATCGAAAGATGGGTCAGATTCATGTGCGTAAAATGAACTTTCATGTATCTAATGATTTGGTTGAAGGTGTAATTTTGAAAAACTTTCACTTGAATGATGATTGTGTAGCTTGCAAGAAAGGAAAGCAGACAAAGAAATCACACCCATAGAAGTTGCTGAATTCAATCAGAGTACCGCTTGAAAGGCTCCACATGGACCTTTTTGGGCCGGTCAATGTGCAGAGTATTAGTGGAGATTTATACTGTCTGGTGGTCACTGATGACTTCACTAGATTTTCTTGGGTGGTGTGCTTGGAGAGGAAAGATCAAACGTTTGAGTCATTGATGATTCTATTCAAGAAGATGGAAACGTTGTACAAGGCGCAAATTAGAAGGATTCGGAGTGATAATGGAATGGAATTTAAGAACAATCGCATGCTCGAGTTTTGTAACAAGAAGGGAATTCTTCATGAATTCAGTGCACCATATACTCCACAACAAAATGGTGTAGCTGAAAGAAAGAATCGCACTATTATTGAAACTGCTCAAACGATGCTGGCCGATTCTAAACTACCGATCTATTTCTGGAGTGAAGCTGTGGCGGCGGCATGCTATACCTTGAATAGAGTGCTTACTGTGAAGAAATACAAGAAGACTTGTTTTGAACTTCTTCATAGATATAAGCCAAATCTGAAGTTTCTAGAGGCGTTTGGATCACCGTGTACCTTCATTGATCAAGATGGAAAGTTTGGCGCGAAGAGTAATGAGGGTTTTTTTTGTTGGATATGCTAGTCCGCTCAAGAGGGTGTTCGTACCATGCTTGAAGAAAGTAATTGAAGTTCAGCATGTAGACTGTCAGAAACATACGGCTCCACCACAATTTCCCGGACAAAGATTGCTTTTGGATTACGAAAAACTCTGGGAGTCGTTCCAACTACCGACAGAGCCGAGTGAAGATGAACTTGCTTACTTATACCAACAGCAACAATCCATGGTACAAGATCAGATACCTAGACCGTTGGTGGTTTCTCAACCTGATGTGGAAACAAACATTTCTACAACTGGTACAAATGATCACGAGGCAGGTTCGAGTGGAACAGCTCATGAACCACCAGAGGAACCAGCTCCTTCATTTGATCAGTCCGATGAATCAGATTCGGAGAACGGTCTGATATTTGATGAGGATCTAAATGTTGCTACGACTGAAGCTGAGGATCACACCGGTGATCTAGACATCACGAATCTGCAATCGGAAGTGAATGTGCCTGACAGTGTCATGCCACGAACTCTATCTTATCATCCTTCAGAGCAGATAATTGGTGATCTTCAGAGCGGAGTAAAGACGAGAGATCAGATCAACATAGCATTTACTTGTTTTTATACTTCTGTTGCTCTGTTACAGGAAGAATTCTCACTTAAATGTTTTATCTCGCAGATCGAACCCAGAACATATAAGGAAGCTTTGACTGAAGACAGCTGGGTGAATGCTATGCAAGAAGAATTGCAGCAGTTTGAGAAGTTGGGAGTCTGGAGATTAGTAGACCTTCCTGAAAATCAAAAGTTGATCAAAACAAAGTGGGTATTTAAATGCAAAAGAGATGATAGAGGTGTGATTGTAAGGAATAAAGCACGACTGGTAGTACAGGGTTTCAGCCAGCAGGAGGGGATTGATTTTACTGAGGTGTATGCCCCTGTAGCTAGGCTCGAGGCGATAAGAATCTTCCTAGCATTTGCATCGTGGAAAGGATTCAAAGTATACCAACTAGATGTGATGTCTGCATTCCTATACGGGAAAATCAAAGAAGAAGTGTACATTGGTCAACCACCGGGGTTTACTGATCCAGTACACAAGAACAAAGTCTATCTTCTGGATAAAGCGCTCTACGGACTACACCAGGCCCCGAGAGCCTGGTATGAGATGCTTTCCCAACATTTGCTGGCCAACGGGTTTAGCAGAGGGACAGTTGATAGTACGTTGTTCATCAAGGAAGTTGCTGGTCATCTCTTAATCGTGCAAATATACGTCGATGATATTATCTTTGGTTCAACAAATGACGAGTTGTGTAAAGATTTTGAGAATGTGATGAAAAAGAAATTTGAGATGAGTTCAATGGGGGAGATGAAGTTCTTCTTAGGGCTACAGGTCGAACAAATGCCCGAAGGAATCTTTATTCATCAAACAAAGTATATGAAGGATGTTCTGGAGAAGTTCAACATGGCTCAATCCAGTCCAGCATCAACACCCTAGCTCAGAATCACGGGATTTGTCCAGACGAGAGTGGAGAGAAAGTGGAAGAGACGTTGTATCGGTCAATGATCGGATCCTTGATGTATCTTACTGCTTCCCGCCCGGATATCATGTATCCGACTTGCTTATGTGCACGATATCAGTCAAGCCCACGCCAGTTCCACCTAACCATCGTGAAACGTATTTTACGGTATTTGAAAGGCTTCCCAAGCACCAGCTTGTGGTGTCCTAAGTCTGGAGATTTCTCTCTCATAGGTTTTTGCTGATTCAGATTATGGTAGCTGTAAGCAGAATGCTAAGTCCACCACTGCTGGGTGTCAGTTCTTTGGAACTCGACTGGTCACCTGGCAGTGCAAGAAACAAACCTCAGTAGCGCTCTCTACTTGCGAGGCAGAATACGTTTCGGCCTCAAGCTGTTGCTCACAGATCCTTTGGATCCAAAAGTAGATGCGAGACTTTGGTTTGCAATTCTTGAATACACCGATTTTTGTGGACAATGAAGCGGCTATTAACATAACTAAAAACCCGGTTCATCACTCGAAAACTAAACATATTGAAATTCGGCATCACTTCATCCGTGATTGCTACGAAAAGAAGTTAATCCGAATTGAACATATACACACCGATGAACAGAAGGCTGATTTCTATACTAAACCTTTTGATAGAAAAAGATTTAATTATCTTTTGAAATTGAACGGGATGAAAAATCTGTTTTCTGGGAGGGTAATCTAGTGTGAAGCCGAGGAGGACGGCGATCTGATGTGATCCACGTTATGTTGTCAAGTTTTTGTACAGTTTATTTTCTGCTTTTGATAAAAACCAAAAACACAAAAATATGTTTTTGTTTTTAGGGGGAAATGATAGTACATCAGCTAGACAGTGCAGTACGCTAAAGAAATGGAAAGTATAAATGTGTTATGCAGTCTTGTAGATGATATGCTGATAGGTTTTTACACATTTAGTAGGTTTGTTCGGGATATAAACAGAAAATTTCTTGCTTTTATGTGGGGAACATCTCTAGGATATATGGGTAACCCCCGAAATCTTGTTTGAAAGGTCCTCTTTCTGAGATACTAGGTCTTTATACTCAGTGATATCTGGGGTATTATCCCGGGACTTCTGATAATGCGGAAGCAATGGCATAGTCCCCGGAGAATACTTTACTGCTTGCTTGAAATAGAGCGCCGCCCTCAGCATAAATGATGAGACAATAAAATTGCTAATCAATGCTGTTGTAAAAAAGATCCTCTAAAGGGGACCCACCTAAAGTCGAACCGTCATCTCTCTGCTGAACGGAAGTTCTGACCTGAGCTCTCACGGTCTCGCAATTTAACCCCTTACAGATATCATCTGTGGTATACTCACCTGTAAGACTGAATATTGGGATCTGGATACGGGAGTATATTCAAGAGGTGGGACACATATAAAAGTTAAGCCTTAAAACATTAATCCGTATCCTGAACAGATTGAACTTTGTGTGAAAATTTAAAGTGGACCAGTATATCGACAATCATTGCAAATTGTTTAATGCTTAAAATGTAATCTAAGCTTAACGGTGCTTGTATCTCGTCGGCAGCTGATATAATCCCCTAACACGCTCACAAAAATATTGTATGTACAGTTTATTGCTTATCATATTCAAAATCCAAAAAGATTTTTATTTCATCTTATTTTCGACAACAGACGTTGGGGATCAGATGATCAAAGTCTTGTGTGCTGAACATGTCTGGATCTTGAGGGTTGGGTAAGCAGAAGATTGTTTAAAAGTGATCGGTAATTGATTGAAAGTTCAAAGTTCATTAATTTGAACTTACATCTTTTCAGAAAGTCAGCAAACTTCATAATTTGGTCAGCCAGGGTCATTAACTTGGACTTGGCAGGCTAGACAGTTGACCAGGGTCATTAACTTGGACTTGGTTAACTGGGTGTGTTGGTAAATCCTCAAAAAGTTAAAAAAAATTGAACAATGTTTTTTGAGAATGATTACATGTTTAGTTAATCAAGGTAATTAATTTGAACTTGATGTAACTATGAATGTTTGGTGAATGAATGCTCTCTATCAATAAGTTTTTCAAAGTGATATAAATAAAAACTTATGTTTTGGGCAGAGAATGTGTACGAAACGTTGAAAAAGCTAGGTTTCAATTCCTGAGGATTAGTGCCAGGTTTTCGATCCTAAGCTACAAATTTCAGACTGCGATCCCGGAACAACTTAAGGGGGAGTCTGTTAGAAAAGAAGAAGCTTAGGAAGTTACTGAAGAAAAATCCAAAGCATCGCGAAGAAAAGTTTAAGTCATTGTGAAGTGCTGAAGACAGACAGACTGAAGACTCCGGCAATATCCAAGGGGGAGTTTGTTAGTGCATAATGTCTATGGCCTATGTCGTCAGTCGTGTAGTGTCGTGTCGTGTTCATTTTGAATAGTTTAATGTTATGTCCAGTTCGCATGAATGTTCAAACGAAGTGGTCACTTCATATGAACTGGGGTTTGTCCAGTTCGCATGAATGTTCAAACGAAGTGGTCACTTCATACGAACTGGGGTTTGTCTAGTTCGCATGAATGTTCAAACGAAGTGGTCACTTCATACAAACCGGGGTTTGTCCAGTCCGTATGAAGTTTCAAACGACCTGGATACCCTATAAATAGGGATGTTGGTTTTCTCATTTGTAACTTTTCCAAGAATCTTGAGACGAAGTGCTGCCGGATTCTCTGTTTGTAAAACGTTGATATATGAATGGAAAACATGTTTAAAGTACTTCTTTCTACTCCTACTCACGTTCTATCATTGATTTCAGATTGTTAGATTGTTTCCGCTATTCTAACGGTCTAGATTTAACTCTGAAAGACTCATATTGATCGATTCTAGATCATACAAAAACCAAGATAAATACAAAAAGAAGGAATAAACGTGACATGCTCGACCCCTCGGCAGCATCTCCCAAGACAAAAACAATAAGGCAGAACCTGACCACGGGGCCGTGCCCAGCTGAGCATGGGGCGTTGTCAGGACCTGCACAACTAGACAAACCTGTAGAAGCTTCTACGCCTACCACGGGGCCGTGCCCAGCTCTCCACGGGGCGTGGTCAATTCTTAGATTTGCAGAATCTTGATAGTACAGCAAAGAGTTGACCACAGGGTCGTGCCCAGAAGACACGGGGTCGTGTGGGGCCCTCTGCTGACAATTGCAATTAATGAAGAAAGAGAAAAGGATGGCCACGGGGGGTGCCCAGTGGACACGGGGCCATGGCCAGGGCTCTGTTCTAGCTATAAATAGGGGTGCTTGGTTCACTTCAAAGGCATACTTTAGCAAACCACTTCTCTCCCACTTTGCCACCACTCCACCACCACTACAACACCAACACCCACCACCATCATCCATTATCCATCTTTAAAGTGTGTAGTAGTCTCGGGATCCAAGATTGACCATAAGATTTTTTGTCAACCAAAGGCCATGTTTGGCTAATCTCTTACATCACTTGGTGAAGACAAGTCTTTAATGTATTACATTTGATTTTTAATTTTTCGGCACTTTTTAATTGGATTTGTATTAATGACTTTAATAACTAGTTTCTTATGTTGAAAGTGAATTTTCTTTACCATTTCTTCATGATGTCATTGATTTGCTCATTCGTGTCTTTACGGTCTATATAAAGCACGTTAACTACCTGGAAGGGGGTTAGGAGGGTGGTTTGATAATGTTCTTGTCTCGTTTAGTGTATAGATCCTGCGAGGACTCGGTTCAAGCTTACTCGGACCTCCTTCAATGCCCAACGGTATTGGATGGTGGGGGTGCGAATAGCTTGAACCCCTCATATGTAAACTACTATTAATACTTTAAACCGGCTTCTTGGGATTGTATCCTTACTGACTCAAACCATTAGCCAAGGGTAACGTCACCTTCAAAAGAGGGGCCTGCCACTTTTCGCATTAATAACTTACTTAATTGTCTTTCAATATTTCAAGCCTTTGGGATTGTATCCCTGCTGACTCAAACCACTAGGTTGAGGGTAATGTCACCTTCAAAAGAGGGGCCTACTACTATAAGTAAGATAATCTCTTAAAAAGTCCAAAAGTGCGAAAATCATCAAAGGATACGTTAAAGATGAGTTGGATCCAAGTGATTCTATCTTGTCTATTTGTTTTTCATTTTTTTTCATTTTTAGTTTTATTATCTTGTCTATTTGTTTTTCATTTTTAGTTTTATTTTCATGTTTCAAAACTTTTCTCAAAAATTTAGATTGATTAGACGTTGAGGATAAACCGGTATTAAAAGCTCTTGTGTCCTTGGACGACCTCGGTATCTTACCAACACCATACTACGCTCGCGATAGGTGCACTTGCCCAAGTGTGTGTTTAGTGTTAGTACATATCGTATTTTATAAATTTAAAACTTGACTAATGCGTAAAATGGGCTCAAAATATTAATAAAATCGTATCACGCTTAACGCACACCAAGTTTTTTGCGTCGTTGCCTGGGACACAAGGGTTTTAAGAAAGTTGAAAATCGACGGCCTAATTATTTTTGTTCATTTTTCTTTTTTTTTTTTGGATTTCTCTTAGTTTTTCATAGTCTGCAGAAGCTCAGCACGGGCTGTGCGCGGTCAGACACGGGGCCGTGCCCATTATTGTTACTGGAAATTTTTGTTTCCTGAGTTACAGAAGAGTGACCACGGGCCGTGGAGGTGCACCATGGGGCCGTGCTGAACTCCCCAGTAACTGGGATCCAGAAAACAACAGCTGTAAACACGACCACGGGGCCGTGGTGAGAGATCTGACCGACATTCTTTTTTTTTTATCGCAGGACTTGGATCTCAATCGCAGGGCCATAATTCTCTACGCAGTGGATGAGCTCTAGTTCCAATAAATACAACCTCTAGTCGAACCCGAACGCTTTCTAAGAAAAAGACTAAAATCCAAAAATCAAGAGAAGGCTTCGGGGGACCAACTCCCAATGGCGGATCAACTTACCCTAATGGATTACCTACGGCCTACGGTCGGTAATCTCGGAGCCGCTATCAATGCACCGAATGTCGATGCAAACAACTTCGAACTTCGGCCGCATTTGATCCAAATGCTCCAAAATTCCGCGACCTTCCATGGCCTACCTGATGAAGATCCCCATTTACATATTACCTATTTTTTGGAAATATGTGACACTTTCTGGATCAGCGGAGCATCAAACGACGCCGTCCGCCTCCGAATGTTCCCATTTTCACTAAATGACCGAGCCAAAGCTTGGCTTAACACCCTCCCAAGTGAATCGGTAAATACTTAGGATGAACTTGCCCAAAAATTCCTATATAAGTATTTTCCGCCCTCTAACACCGATAAATTAATGACCGAAATAAATACATATTCATAAGAGGGTGGGGAATCCTTATATGAAACTTGGGAAAGATTCAAGGAAATATTGAGGAAATGCCCTTATCATGGTTTCACGGTGTGGCAACAAGTATCCACTTTCTATAATGGATTATTGCAACACACGAGACAAACACGCGACTCAAGCTCCAGGTGACTCCTAGGTAATCGACGCCCAAATGAAATCTATAATCAAATTAAGGAAATTGCTCAAAACAATTTTCAATGGCACACCCCCCGAGGCACAAAATCTATTGCCCCAGGCGCCCATAAAGTAAATGAGAGCACCTCTTTACAAGCCCAAATTGAGGCCCTATCTTCAAAAATCAAAAAGTTAGAAATGACAAAAACGGCCTCGGTTATGGCCTGTGAAGGGTGTGGTGGGCCACATGAAAATTGGAGTTGTGTGAAAGAAATGGAAAATCAAACGGAAATGGTAAATTAAATTGATAATCGACCTAGACCGTCGCGTCCCCCAACGGGTACCTACAACCAAGGATGGCGTAACCACCCTAACCTTGGTTGGAGGGTGCCCGGAAATAGTAGTAACCAACAAAATAAAAATCAACGACCAAACTTTAAACAATAACCAAGAAATGAGAAACAAAATTTCACTCAACAACAAGGGGGCCGGGAGAGGCTTGAAGACCTCATCACACGCCTCATCTCCGAAACTGACAAAAGATACTCGGATCGATTCCTACAAACGGAATCCAACATTAGAAACCAGCAACCTAGTATTCAAAACACTGAAAAAAAAAAACTAAGCCAACTAGCCCAAAATTTCTCTGAGAGACCATAAGGCGCATTACCTAGCAATACCGAAACCAATCCGAAGGCGCACGTACATCTCATAACATTAAGAAACTGGATCGTAGGTCCCGAGGAAACACCACTACCCCCAACCAACAACAATCCACCCAACCAAACCACAAACTCACCCTCAACCCACAAAGAAACAACTATCCCACAAAATTCCAAACCTACTAAAAACCCCTCGGTACCCTACCTCGGTCGGTTACTTCACCAAAAGACCGACGAGCAATTCACAAAGTTCATAAACTTACTAAAACAATTGCATGTCAATCTCCTATTTGTAGAAGTCTTCACTCAAATGCCAAAGTACTCAAAATTTACGAGAGACTTCCTCACCCATAAAAGTAAGATTGAAACCTTGCAATTGGTCTACCTAAGTGAAGAATGCTCCACCGTACTCCTCAGCAAACTCCCACAAAAGAAAATCGACACCGGAAGCTTCACCATCACTTTCTCCATTGGGGGATCACCCTACAAAATGCACTAGCCGACCTTGGGGCTAGCATCAATCTCATGCCCGCATCAATGTTTGACTGACTCGGACTAGGTAAAACTAGCCCCACAAAGATGAGCATACAACTCGCCGATAGGTCTATCAAATACCCACAAGATGTCGTCGAGAATCTATTGGTAAAAGTCGGAGACTTTTTCTTCCCGGCCGACTTTGACATACTCGACATGGAAGAAGACACCGAAGTTCCCCTCATTCTAGGAAGACCCTTACTTGCCACCGCCCGTGCCATGGTGGATATGAGTGACGGGAAGCTAACAGTGAGGGTTGGAGACAAGGAGATGCGGGAAAAGAGTAGAGGACGACCCAGTCAACTACATGGATGTCATAGACTCAAGCTTGGATGACGCTCTCCGACGGTGCACGCGGGGTGCGAGACATCCCGCTCAGGTAACACATGACTGGCTTTGGGTCTAGCTAAGGATCCTTATAAACGTGGTGCACCACGGAGGCATTCCGCGGAACTATCCTTAGTTTTAATTTAGTTTAACTTTTTTATTTTATAGTTTAGTCTTACTTTTCAGGAATAACTCACACTCGAAAAGGTGGAAACTGCCAAAGGGACGTTAAAACCGCACCCCATGCATGAAAACAGAGCCTTCCGACAACTTTTCCATCATTCCAGCATATGCAGCACGGGGTCGTGCTCAGCCCAACACGCCCCGTGCCCAGGCTCTGCAGAAAAAGTCCCAGATCAGGTAACTGACCACGGGCCGTGCTCAGTGAACACGCCCCGTGGTCAACATTCTGTCCAATTCTGTTACTGGCAATCTGACCAGTGGCCGTGCCCAAACCACACGGGGCCGTGGCCAGATGCCAAGTAACATAAAACTTTTTTTTAAACATGCTTTTATGCATTTGTATCAACCTAAAAACTTAGTTTTGGGACACATTGAGGACAATGTTTAATTTAATTGTGGGGGATGCTAAAACCTTGAATCTTGCAAGTCCTAATAACAAGTCTTACACAAAACTCTATTGGAATCGCTAATCGCCCCAATTTTTTTTCAAAATTTTTTATTTTTTCTTACTTGTCCTAGTTTAATTTGGGAATAAAAAGTTCTAAAAAGGTTATAAGCGTCATGATGAAAAGAACACCAAATAAGAAAATTATGAAAAGGCATGACAAATCTTTTTAAAATTTGATTATATATATACTTGATCACATTATAAACCCGTTAACACAACAAGTGCATTTTGAGCCTTTATTGAACATACTTGCATACATCTTTAAACTAAATGCTCATTTTCATTTCTTGTGTGAATAACCGCTTGGTTCTTACGTCTCTAGAACTTGCAAAGATGATACATTCCCGGTCCTTACCAACTTGAACCCAAGTAAGTAAATGATAGAGGCATTAGGACTAACCCTTTTTCTTTCAAAACCATTATTTTTCCTTTTTTACCCCACTACCCAAAATCCCCCTAGTTAACCCCTTTGACCCTAAACATTTTTGTTTCAAAACCCGCAAAACAAACACCCATTACCCACCAAAACCTTTTTTCTTTTCAAACCTATTTGTTTTAGTAAAAAGCTCGGTTATCTTGTGACATGAAAAAAAATAGAGAATGATACAATAACCAAACAAGTTCCTCAAAGAAATCTTGTTTGAATATGTTTGGTTTGAATAAATGTCAAAAAACAAAAAGTTTTACAACAACCGACGCTTTTTACGATTTTCGCCATTTTGCTAACCACTAACCAAAAACCACATACCCTTAGCCCAAGCCTAACCCTTTCCCAAGTCCTCTTAAATTTAGTTGCCTGCGGGACCAATTGATCCTCAATGGTGATTTGGTTTTCATCGTCATCGGCTACACCACTGAAATCACAGTGTAGATACCCAGTCTTTGATCGACTAATCCTTAGGCCCTTGCCCTCTAAAGCTACTCGACACTCCTCTACCCTCGCGTTCAGGCATTGTTTAGTCTCTGAAATCAACACAATATCGTCTGCAAAAAGCATGCACCACAAAAGTGTCTCCTGAATCAACGTGGACAACTCATCCAAGACAACCGCAAAAAGAAAAGGGCTCAACTCAGACCCTTGGTGGAGTCCTACCTCCACAGGAAAGAAGTATGTATCCCCTACAGGCGGACGGACACTAGTTTTCGTTCTATCGTATGTATCCTTAATTATGTCTATATACTTCCCAGGTAGTCCTCGACTCTCCAAACTATCCCAAATCCATTGCCGTGGGACAGTGTCATATGCCTTTTCAAGGTCGATAAACACCATATGTAAATCTTGCTTCTTCGCTCTATATTTTTCCATCAATCTCCTTAGAATATGTATCGCTTCTGTAGTTGACCTCCCTTTCATGAATCCAAATTGGTTACTGAAACCTGAGTTTCTTTTCTAATTCTAGTTTCAATTACCCTCTCCCAGAGCTTCATAGTGTGACTTAGCAGGTTGATTCCTCTGTAGTTCCCACAACATTGAACATCTCCTTTATTCTTGTATAAAGGCACCACGACACTACTCCTCCACTGATCTGACATTTTTCCAGTCTTGAAAATACAATTGAACAAAAGTGTTAACCATCAGACTCCTTCTTCCCCCAAACACTGCCTTGCCTCTTCCCATCTTCCTAAGTGCCATCCTCACCTCTTCATGTGTGATCCTCCTGCAGTAGCAATTATTCTGTTGTCGCCTTTGAGTCCTGGGATTGCTGCTATCTTGTTGGTATGCTCTACCTTCGTTGAAAAGTTTATGGAAGTAGGTTTGCTATTGATGTGTGTAAAATACAACATATAAATTATATCAAAGAAGGCATAAAACTAACTCTTTTTTAGTACTAATGTTGGAAAAAACACGTTTCTTTCTAACTTTTGAATTTACAGGACCAAACGAGCTTAAAAGAACAAAAGGAACAAATAAGCAGCCAAAACCAATATAAATACAAAAAGAAGGAATAAACGTGACATGCCCGACCCCTCGGCAGCATCTCCCAAGACAAAAACAATAAGGCAGAACCTGACCACGGGGCCGTGCCCAGCTGAGCATGGGGCGTGGTCAGGACCTACACAACAAGACAAACCTGCAGAAGCTTCTACGCCCACCACGGGGCCGTGCCCAGCTCTCCACGGGGCGTGGTTAAATCTTAGATTTGTAGAATCTTGATAGTACAACAAAGAGTTGACCACGAGGCCGTGCCCAGAAGACACGAGTCTTGTGGGGCCCTTTGCTGACAATTGCAATTAATGAATGAAGAAAAAAGGATGGCCCCGGGCCATGCCCAGTGGACACGGGGCCGAGGCCAGGGCTCTATTCTGGCTATAAATAAGGGTGCTTGGTTCACTTCAAAGGCAACTCTTGGCAAACTACTTCTCTACCACTTTGCCACCACTCCACCACCACTCCACCACCAACACCCATCACCATCATCCATTATCCATCTTTAGAGTGTGTAGTAGTCTCGGGATCCAAGATTGATCGAAAGAGTTTTTGTCAATCAAGGGCCATGTTTGGCTAATCTGTTACATCAGTTGGTGAAGACAATTCTTTAATGTATTACTTTTGATTTTTAATCTTTCAGCACTTTTTAATTGGGTTTGTTTTAATGACTTTTGTAACACCCCGAAAATGTAAATCATTTACTTTAAATATAATGTCGGTAAACAAACAAGTGAACTAACTAGGATTAAAATAACCTAGTTAGATAAAAGTCTTGTAGTAACTTATAAGTGGGTTAAAACACTAAAAATAAGAATTAAACAATAGTTGAGGGACCAAAAGTGTTTAAAGTGAAACTAACAATAATAAAACATAAATTAAAACTCAAAACACACACTTGTGTGTGTGCTGAGTTCGATAAAAACACAGGGGGCGACCAGGGTTCTTCAAAACCCTAACTTGCATAAATATCATAAATTGAAGGCTCAAACCTGATCCAATACGAAATCCGAGCTAAGATAAGTGATCTCCATTGCAATGGGGTCATAAGGTATTTGAAATTTGATAAAAAATCTCTACTTGAAATTCTGATGAACTTAGAGAATTCAAAAATTGTTGATGCATGATCGTTATATGGATGAAATAGGAACATTGTAGTGTCTAGGAGTAAACCCTAGACAAGTACATGTTGAAATCATGCTTAATTTTAGTAAAATCCATGAACACAATTGAAGGTGATTAGTGGGTTTTTGTGGAACTTGATAAACACTAGGATTTTGGTGGTTGTTCTAGTGTAATATGATATTTGTAAAGTGATTTCAGAATTATTGAGGTTAACATTTATGTAAGATAGTTTGATTGATGTAAATTTAGGCTAAATGTCAAGTTAAGAACTTGATAATGAACCATGTAAAATTCTGCCCTTAAAATGTTTGTAAAAATGCCTCAAAGAAGGCTTAAAACTGAAATTTCAAGTTAAAACGCATAGTTGTAATGTTTTGGCAAACTATGCGATATATGATTAGAAAAGAGTTCTAAACATGCTCTGGATGAACTCTATAGGAAAGGAAGCCGGAGCGTGTAGTGGACAAGTCGGTGGTGACACGCGTTTGAAGGATTTGCTTTGAAGGTATGTAACTCGATTCATTACATTAAGTAAATTTGATATTAGAACGCGTATAGTTGTGTTTTAGAATAAAAGTTGCGTTGATTGAAGTGATAATGTTCACTAATCGAATTAATAGGTTAAGAATGGGTTATGAAGCGTTTGGTAGTCAATATAAATAGAGGATTCCACAATTGAGCCAAACGGGTCGAATAATTATGTAGTTAGTAGTATTGGTGTTTGATAGTTAGCATTTGGCGTTGACAATTAAGAGAGCATGAAACCATAAGATTGGTAATGAAATGCCGATGATATTAAGCCCCGGATGTTGGGTAAAAGTGCCTTATAGTTACTATTGCAATGTTAGCAAAATGAGTGTAAATGTATTGGGTCGAACAATTGTATAGTGATTTTAGTCGTTCGGTCCGTAAACCAAAATTTTCGGTATAATAATTGTAATAGACGCGTCGGTAATTAAATTACAGATGTATAGGAAAAAGAATCACCTAAAACGGACCTTCGGATCAAAAGTTGTGACCAATTGAAGTTAAAATTGGTGAATTCCGGAGCTGGTAGGAAATGCAGGTAAAAAACCTACACCTGCTGGAAAACCGTCTCCCCCGCGCCACGCGATTGGATCCATGGGATCTGGCGCGACACGCGGGAGTCCTCGCGACACGCGACAAGTCGGGGGTGTTCTGGCGCGACACGCGACAGGACCAAAACTGAATTTTTATTTTATATTTTTTGATGATTCGATACTAGAACTCGTTTATATGCATTATATTTATCTCAAGACTAACTTTTTAAGTGGTTTTGACTCTAGGTGATTATAAGGACATTCCGGATGGCGATCAAGCATGTTTTGAAGAACCGAACACGAACTTTTGAAGCTTCCTCGTTAATTTAACTTTGTTTAGACAATGTTTTTAATGTAAACAATTTACTAATCATGTTTTTTTTTTGAATGTTTAAACTAGTTGGTAGTGACTAGTTTGTAATCGCTTTAAAACTTTGATTTTGTACTTATGTTGCACTAAAGTACTTTTTATATAAAATCATGCATATTATTATTAAATTCGAATAGAAATTAGACGGTTGTTACAAGTTGGTAATCAGAGCTCAAGGTTGTCAATAAAGTGTTCGGTTCAAGCTTGATCGATCGTCCGGTAAGGATTAATTATTTATTTTAGTAGATCTTATCCTATGTAAGTAAAAGAGATGGGAATTAATGTGCACGGGAAGAGTGTGTTAACACACTCAAACCCGGAAAGTGCACTAAATGAGAACGGTCAAAGCAAGTTACGAACTGGGCTAAACCGAAGTAAATAAAGTTATGTTATAAATGAAATGTTTAATAATTGTTGTAAACATTTTAGTTTCAAGATGACGGAAAGGAATGACAATGATCCGGTGCTGACAAGCACCGAACAAATGAAAGAAATAATTGCCGAAGAAGTGGGAAAGGAAATTGAGGGTAGTCTATCCGGTTTCATAGACAAAATTCAAAACACGGTGTTATTGTTAGTCGAAGAACGAGTTAAAAGGTTGGAAGATAATGTAAACCTTATGAGAGAGAAATCTGGAGAATGTAAGGGATGTTCGTATAAGGAGTTCATGGCGTGTAAACTGCCGATTTACAACGGGGAGGTTGACTAGATAATATGCCAAAGATGGCTAAGTGACGTCGAAGGGATGTTTGAAAGGACCCACTGTGACGTGAGTGATTTTGTTTCTTACGGAACGGGTCAGTTGAGGGGTCAAGCCAAGGATTGGTGGGACAACAAAAATAAGGAGATAGGAGCCGAAGCGGCAAAGGTCATGACATGGGACGAGTTTAAGGTGCCATTCCTTAAACATCATAGTCCCAAGGCACTCATCAACATGATCAAGGAGGAGTTCATCCAGTTAAGATAAAATGGTAAAACAATCGATAAAATCAAGGGCATTTTTATGGATAAGCTGAGATTCTGTGATGAGTTAGTGACCACTGAAGAGCAGAAGATATACTACTATTACAACATGTTGAGCGCTGAATACCGGGAGTTTATGACTCCCTCAAAGTATGAAACCCTCACGGAAATCATTAACACCGCCCGGGAGTGGGAGATCGAGTTGAAGAAACAAATCGAGAGGGGTGAACGAAGGGTAATGGATGTTAACCCGAGCCCTACAAAGAAAGCTCGAACGGCTGAATCGGTGAAGAAGATGGACGCGAAAGGTGGATCGCCGAGTTGCAAGGTGTGTGGAAAGGGGCACAAGGGTGAGTGCCGCTTCAAAGACAAACCGTGTCCCATATGTGGGAAGATGGGGCAGACCGCATCGTTATGTACGGGAAAAGTCTCCGTGTGCTACAAGTGTTACCAATCGGGCCATAAAAAGTCCGAATGCTCGGACTTAGTTGGAAAGAAAGACACCAAAGAATCTCCAACAGAAGCTCCAAAGGCGAATGCCAGGTCCTTCAAATAACAGCGGCTGAAGCGAAAACAGAACCCAATGTGGTCTTAGGTATATTCGCAATAAACTCGATTCCTACAAGTGTATTATTTGATACGGGTGCGAATAAATCCTTTATTTCACATGGATTTATTCGACATCCTTCATTTGTATTGACGAAATTATCTGTGCCCTTAGAAGTTGAAATAGGGGACAACAAAAATTTCATAGTTTGTGATGTTTGTCAAGGCTGTAAATTAAGTATCGATGACGAGGAGTACTTGATAGATCTAATCCCGTTGTCGATGGGAGAGTTTCAAGTAGTTGTTGGGATGGATTGGCTACCTCGACACCATACAAAGGTCGTGTGTTTCCGTAAGGAGATAAAGCTAACATCTCTGAGCGGAAAATACGTCACTATCTATGGCGAGAAAGGAGGCAATCCTATAATATGCTCGATGTTGAAAGCTTACAGCTCATGAAGCATGGATGTAAGGCGTTTATGATATACGCGAATGAGCCCGAGAAAGAATCACCGAAGATTGCAGACGTACCGGTGGTACGTGACTTCGAAGATGTGTTTTCGGAAGATTTACCGGGGATACCGCCTGAACGGGAGGTAGAGTTCGGAATCGAATTGGTCCCGGGCATGAAACCCGTAGCAAAAGCGCCGTACCGACTCGCGCCGTCAGAATTACAAGAACTAATGTCGCAAATTCAAGACTTGCTCGATAAAGGATTTATAAGGCCGAGCGTGTCTCCTTGGGGCGCGCCGGTACTATTTGTGAAAAAGAAGGACAGAAGGATGCGAATGTTTATCGACTACCGGGAGTTAAACAAACTCATGGTAAAGAATCGTTTCCCACTTCCGAGAATAGACGATTTATTCGACCAATTACAAGGTATGAATTGGTTTTCAAAAATCGACCTTAGATCGGGATATCACCAATTAAAGGTCAAAGAAAAGGATGTACCGAAGACGGACTTCCGCACGCGATACGGACATTACGAATTCCCCGAGATCTCATTCGGGCTGACAAATGCACCCGCGGTTTTAATGGACCTCATGAATCGGGTTTGCAAGACGATGTTGGATAAGTCAGTAATCGTGTTTATTGACGACATTCTGGTGTACTCGAAAAGTGAAGCAAATCATGCGCATCATTTACAGGAGGTGTTAGAGACACTCAGATGAGAAAGGTTATATGCAAAATTCTCAAAGTGCGCCTTTTGGTTACGAGAGGTGGAATTTCCCGGCCATATCATAAGTACCAATGGAATACTGGTAGATCCGTCAAAGATAGAGGCCGTGTCGAATTGGAGCCCTTCGAAGAATCCTTCGGAAATTAGAAGCTTCTTAGAGCTTGCGGGATATTACAGGAGATTCATTCAAGATTTCTCCAAGATTGCGTCACCGCTAACTAAGTTAACTCGAAAAGAGGAGAAATTCATTTGGGGTGTCGAACAAGAAAGAGCGTTCCAAACGCTAAAAGTGAAGTTAACTCAAGCTCCGGTATTAACGTTGCCGGATGGGGTCGAAGACTTGGTAGTCTACTCAGATGCGTCACTTTCAGGGCTCAGATGTGTTTTAATGCAGCGAGGCAAGGTAATAGCTTATGCCTCGAGGCAATTAAAGGTGCATGAAAAGAAATATGCCACGCACGATCTCGAATTGGCGGCGGTGGTGTTTGCGTTTAAAATATGGAGGCAATATTTATACGGGGTAAAGTGCACCATATTTACTGACCACAAGAGTTTAAAATACTTCTTCGATCAGAAGGAGTTAAATATGCGACAAAGGTGGTGGTTGGAAACGGTAAAAGACTACGACTGTGAAATACATTACCACCCCAGAAGGGAAAATGTTGTGGCGGATGCTTTAAGCAGGAAATCGGACTATGTCCCAATACGAGTGACGTCGATGCAGCTTGTTGTAACCTCGGGTTTACTTGAACGAATCTGAGAAGCACAAGCCGAGGCAGTGAAAGGGCATAACTTGAAAAAGGAAAGGATAGTTGGTCAGCTGAAGGATTTGGCGGATGGTAACAACGAGTTGAAGACTCGATTCAGAAGGATATGGGTCCCAAACTCCTGTGGGGTCTAGACGCTTCTACTCGATGAAGCTCATAAATCCCGTTATTCTATTCATCCGGGTGCAACCAAGATGTACAATGATCTAAAGAAAACTATTGGTGGCCCGGAATGAAGAGGGATGTAGTTAAATATGTGGAGAAGTGCTTGAGTTGTTTACAAGTCAAGGCGGAACACCAAAAACCATATGGTAAACTGCAACCATTGGAAATCCTGGTTTAGAAATGGGAACATATCACCATGGACCTGTTGACCAAACTGCCTAGGATGAGCTGAGGATTTGATGCTATATGGGTAGTCGTGGATAGATTGACGAAGAGTGCTCACTTTATTCCCATACGTGAGACTTATACTTCGAAAAAGATGTCGGAAGTATATACAAATGAGATAGTGGTGGCACGTCATGGGGTACCGGTATCTATTATGTCGGACAGGGATACCCGGTTTACTTCACACTTCTGAAGAGATTTCCAAGAACAAATGGGAACAAAGCTTTTTATCAGCATAGCCTACCATCCTCAGACGGATGGACAGAGTGAGAGAACATTCCAAACACTAGAAGACATGCTGAGGGCGTGTATTATTGACTTCGGGGTTAGTTGGGATGTATATTTGTCGTTAGCAGATTTCTCTTATAACAACTGCTATCATGCCAGCATTGGCAAGGCCCCGTATGAGATGCTATATGGTAGGAAATGTAGGACCCCGATGTGTTGGGGTGAAGTGGGTGCGCGTGAACTGGCCCATAAAGATGTTGTCCAAGCCACTAACGAGAAAATTGACGTGGTTCGAGCCCACTTGAAAGCGGCCCAAGACAGACAAAAGTCTTATGCCGACAAAAGGTGAAAACCGATTGAATTTCAGGTAGGCGACATGGTTATGTTAAAGGTTTCCCCATGGAAGGGCGTGATCCGATTCAGAAAGAGAGGGAAACTAAGCCCAAGGTTTATCGGGCCATTTAAAATCATTGAACGAGTTCGCAAGGTAGCTTATCGCCTTGAGTCACTGGAAGAATTGAGCGAAATTCATGGCACGTTTCATGTGTCACAACTCCGGAAGTGCTTAGCCGAGGAAACAACTTATATCCACTACGATGATATCGAAGTGGACAACAACCTTAATTATGCGGTAAGACCAATTGAGATTCTAGACCGGAAGATTAAAGATTTAAGGAATAAGAAGATTACTCAAGTTAAGGTCAAGTGGGAGCATAGAAAGGGTTCGGACACGACATGGGAGTCCGGAGAGGAGATGCGGCATCTCTACCCGACATTGTTTGGTACGTATTTCCGGTTTCGAGGATGAAACCCTTTTAAGGGGGGTGGACTTGTAACACCCCGAAAATGTAAATCATTTACTTTAAATATAATGTCGGTAAATAAACAAGTGAACTAACTAGGATTAAAATAACCTAGTTAGATAAAAGTCTTGTAGTAACTTATAAGTGGGTTAAAACACTAAAAATAAGAACTAAACAATAGTTGAGGGACCAAAAGTGTTTAAAGTGAAACTAACAATAATAAAACATAAATTAAAACTCAAAACACACACTTGTGTGTGTTCTGAGTTCGATCAAAACACAGGGGACGACCAGGGTTCTTCAAAACCCTAACTTGCATAAATCTCAAAAATTGAAGGCTCAAATCTGATCCAATACGAAATCCGAGCTAAGATTAGTGATTGATGCGCGTGTGGTGTGATATATATTTAAGTGTATTTTAAGCCCTTTTTACACGTCAGTCAAGTTTTAAATTTATAAAACACGATATTTTACTAACACCAAACACACATATGGGCAAGTGCACCCATCGTGAGCGTAGTATAGTGTTCGCAAGATACCGAGGTCGTCCAAGGACACAAGAGCTTTTAATACCGGTTTATCTTCAACGTCTAATCAAATCAAAAGTTTAGAAAAAAGGTTTTAAACAGGAAAAATAAAAACTAACTAAAATGCTGGAAAATAAAATAAAATAAAAATAAAAACAGATAGACAAGATGAATTACTTGGCTCCGACTCGTGTTTAGTGTAACCTTTGATTATTTCCGCACTTTTGCACTTTTTAAGAGATTATCTTAGTTATTGTAGTAGGCCCCTCTTTTGAAGGTGACGTTACCCTCAACCCAGTAGTTTGAGTCAGCAAGGATACAATCCTAAAGGGTCGGATTATTGAAAGATGATTAATTAAGTTATTAATGCATATTATGGTAGGCCCCTCTTTTGAAGGTGACGTTACCCTCGGCTAAGTAGTCTGATTCAGCAGGGATAAAGTCCTAAGTAGCCGGGTTAAAATATTAACAGTAGCTTACATATGAGGGGATCAAAGAGTTTGGACCCCCGCCATCCAATACCGGTGGGTATTGAAGGAGATCCTACTAAATTTGACCCAGGTCCTTGCAGGATCTATACACTGAACAAGGCAAGACTCTTACCAAACCGTTCCCTTAACCCCCGACCAGGTAGCCAACATATCTCCATATAGACCGTGGAGATATGAATGGTGAAAATCTTTTATTTTATATAGACAGTAAAATAATGCCAAGACACCACAGACAAACGATAAGGACGAATCACCTTCAACATAAGAAACTAGTTATTAAAGTCATTTATACATAACCAAGTAAAAAGTGCGAAAAGATTAAAAATAAAATGTATTACACCAGACACTTGTCTTCACCAAGTGATGTAAGAGACTTAGGCAAACATGGCCTTTGATTGTCAAGAACTCTTACAATCAATCTTGGATCCCGAGACGACTCACACACTCTATGATGGACAATGGATGATGGTGGTGGATGATGGTGTTGTGATGGTGGTGGGTGGTGGTGGGTGAAGTGTGAGAGAGGTGGTGTGCCAAGGGATGGTTTGCAAATGAGCTAAGCGCCCCGTTTTATAGCCTGAACAGTAGCTCGGGCATGGCCCCGTGCCCATCCTCCTCATCTTTCTTCATTTATTGCAGTTTGTCTGCATTAGTTGACCACGCCCCCGTGTCCGCTGGGCATGCCCCCGTGTGCAAAAGCATATCTGTACTATCAAGATTTCTCCAGATTCTGTGAATCTTAGAGTTGACCACGGCCCCGTGTCCGCTGAGCATGACCCCGTGGTGGGTGATAGAAGCTTCCACAACTTTGTCTTTTATGCTGACACTTGGGCACGCCCCCGTGCTCACTGAGCACGGGGCGTGTTCAGCCTTCTGTCTTCTTGATTTTGCTTGGGAAGGTGCTGTCTGGGGGTCAGGTATGCCACGTTTGTTCCTTTTCTTGTATTTATGTTAGATTTAGCTGCCGTTTTGCTTCTTTTGTTCATTTGAGCTCATTTAATCCTGAAAATACAAAAGGAAGACAAAAATACACTTTTCCAACATTAGTACTAAAAAAGGGTTAGTGTTATGCCACATTTGATGTAATTTATATGTTGCATTTTGTGCACATCAAATACCCCCACACTTGAATCTTTGCTTGTCCTCAAGCAAAACTCTTTATAATGTGGCTTTACACTCCCAAATAGAATGGGTAGAAGAGAAGGTTTTTGGGCTTGTCATAGAGTGTCGGGATTTCCAAGATTCTTTATTAAGTTTTATTTTTATTTACTTACAATCCTATTCGTCATGATTTATTTAAAACATTACATAAGATAAATTACTTATTAGGGCATAACATGCCTTTTTAAGATTCCATTTATATACAAGTTCACATACCTCACGGGGATCACTCAACACTCGGCCGAAGATGTATTTTAGTGAATCACTCGAGAGCGGCATGGAACTTACTCCTACCATAGGCTTGCCAAGCAATCAATCCTCTTCCTTTTTAACTATATACCTTTGTAAATATCAAGAGGACTTTTGGGTGTAGGATTAGGCTTGGGTTAAAGGTAGGTGGTTGGGTTAGTGGTTAGTAAAAGGGCGAAAGGCGTAAAAAGCGTCGGCTTTCGTAAGACTTTTATTTTTTTAAAATTTTGATGAAGCTATTATTCAAAAAAAGTTATTTTTGATAAACTTGTTTGTTTATTTCTTTTTGCTTCATCATCATCAAATTTTTTATTTTTTTAGGAAGAAAGTCATAAGAAAAACCGAGCTTGTTATTAAAACAAAGGGTTAAAAATGAAAAAGGTTTTGGTGGGTAAAAGGGTGTTTGTTTTGGGTTAAGAAATGAAAAGGGTTTAGGCTCAAAGGGGTTAACTAGGGGGATTTTAGGTAGGTGGTAAAAAAAAGAAAAATAATGGTGTAGAAATAAAAAGGGTTAGTCCTAATGCCTCTATCATTTACTTACTCGGGTTTAAGTTGGTAAGGACCGAGAATGTATTGTCGTGGCAAGTTCTAGAGTCGTAAGAACCAAGCGGCTATTCAAACAAGAAACGAAAAATGTGAAATTAGTTTAAAGATATGTATTTGTATGCTCAATAAAGGCTCAAAACTCACTTTTTGTGGGAATGGGTTTTTATGTGATTAAGTATATATAATCAAATTTAAACTAAACTTGTCATGTCGTTTCATAATTTTCTTGTGTTGGTTCTTTTTATCACGACGCTATCGGTTGCAAATTTGTAAAAACATCACCTTTTTAAAACTTGTAATTCCCAACTTAACTCAAGACAAGTAAAAAAAATGAAAATTTTTGAAAAAATTTGGTGTGATTAGCGGTTCCAATAGAGTTTTGTGTAAGGCTTGTGATTAGGACTTGCAAGATTCAAGGTTTTAGCATCCCCCCCACACTTAAATTACACATTGTCCTCAATGTGTCCCAAAAATAAGTTTTTCGGTTGATTAAAATGTGTAAAAGTGTGTTAAAAACAAGATTTTATGTTACTGGGTAGCTGAACACGGGGTGTATTGGCTGAGCACGGCCCCATGGTCAGACTGCCAGTATCAAATTTAAACAGAAGGCTGGGCACGGGGACGTGTTCAGTGAGCACGACCCCGTGTCTAGTTACCTGAACTGGGCATTTTCTGCAGAACCACGGGCACGGGGCGTGTTGGGGTGAGCACGGCCTCGTGCTGAACTTGCTGTAATGAAGAAAAATTGTCGGGAGGCTCTGTTTTTGTGCATGTGGTGTTGGTTCAAGCTTCCCTTAGTATCCTTCACCATCCCGAGTGTGTTTTATTCCTGAAAATTAAAACTAAACTAGAAAATATAAAAGTTAATCTAAATTAAACTAAGGATAGTTCCGCGGAATGCCTCCGTGGTGCGCCACGTTTATAAGGGTCCTTGGCTAGACCCACCTTATCGGGTGGTTCTGGCTCATCTTCAATTAGGGGGTCGTCATTTCCGATTAGATATTTCATTGAACGCTCAAGATCGATACTTTTTTTAAATGCCCCTAATTGAATAGATAGATTATTGTACTTTCGGTTTTTCAAAGCTTCGTATGTTTTTACAAAAGGTCGTCCCAACACTAGAGGAGCGTCATCAAGGATGACAAAGTCCGTTGGGATTATCCACTGATTTGTTTGGATCAAGACGTCCTCAACTACACCGATTGACTTTATTACTTTCCGATTGGATAGAAAAATGGGTATTTGAAGTAGAGAAAAATCACTAATACTTAATTTTTGGAAAATGTAGTTGGGCATTATGTTAACACAAAGATCTTTATCAATCGTGACATTACTAATAAATGAATTTTGAAAAAAACATGGAACCGGTGTAATGTTGATTTCAAATGCGTCTTCTTTTATTAGCGAGGTTTGATCATTAGTTAACTTAATGCTTACCGTTTCGTCAATTTTAGTGTTAGTGTTTAACTCTTTTAAAAACTTACCATGAGTGGGAACTAAACAATGATTTTCAAAAAAAAAGGTGACAAGAGATTAATTTCTTCAAAGTTAGTCTCTTCTTCAATTTTAATGTTTATCGAACTCACCTTTTTCGTTGTTTAACTCATGTGTCAGTTTTTCACTTATTTATTATTCCATTTTTACCTCTTCAACTATCTCTTCTTTATTTAATTCTTCTCTTGCGCGGGACTCCTCTTCCCTTGCGCGAGATTCTTTTATGTAGTGCTCGATAGTTTTAAGGTGTTCTAATATCCTATCGGTCACTTCGGTGATAGAGTAATGATCGGGATTTTCAAAGCTTGAATCCGGTTGTTCGATCCTTTGTTCCTCATAATACTCATAGGAAGTAGATGGTTCACACCATTGTTCTTCATTGTAAGTATATGATGGATAAGGGTCGTAATTTTGTTCTTCATAATACTCATATGAGGTGGGTTGTTCACGCCATGGTTCCTTATAATAAGTATACGAAGGTGGCGGCTCATATCTTGGTTCCTCAAAGTATGAGTATGAAGGCTCATACCTTGGTTCACCAAAATATGAGTATGAGGGAGAAGGTTCATACCTTTGGTCTTCATAGGATGTGTATGAAGTTGATGGCTCGTACCTGGGCTCCTCATAGTAGATGTATGAAGTGGATGGTTGAAATAAGTTACAATATTGAACCGAGTGAGTGTTACCGCAATTGGTGCAATAGTTTTCCCTATAATCATCCTCCTCATAGGTGTAATTGTAACCTCCTGAGTATTGATCCATAAGAATCACTCAGCAGACCACAACAAAGTCTCGAGACCAGAAAACAAAAATAAAAACGGAAACAGAGGCTGGACACGGCCTCGTGTTCAGTGGACACGACCCCGTGTACAGAATCTGTATCTGGGCGTTTTAATTAAAGTTACTGATTTCGTTGAGCACGGGGACGTGTTCAGTGAGCACGGCCCCGTGTTCAGGCTTTGTATCTGGTTGTTTTATGAAAAATATGCAGCACGGCCCCGTGTTCAGTGAGCACGGCCCGTGTTCAGGTTACTGTAAATGCAAAACTAAACTAAAATGAAGAAAAATGTGCGCGCGTTTTGAAAAAGTTTTGAAAACTAATTAGGCCGTCGATTTTAAGCTTTCTTAAAATCCTTGTGTCCCCGGAAACGGCACAAAAAACTTGATGCGTGTGTGGTGTGATATATATTTAAGTATATTTTAAGCCCTTTTTACATGTTAGTCAAGTTTTAAATTTATAAAACACGATATTTTACTAACACCAAACACACATATGGGCAAGTGCACCCATCGTGAGCGTAGTATAGTGTTGGCAAGATACCGAGGTCGTCCAAGGAAACAAGAGCTTTTAATACCGGTTTATCTTCAACGTCTAATCAAATCAAAAGTTTAGAAAAAGGTTTTAAACTAGAAAAATAAAAACTAACTAAAATGCCGAAAAATAAAATAAAAATAAAAACAGATAGACAAGATGAATCACTTGCCTTTGACTCGTGTTTAGTGTAACCTTTGATTATTTCCGCACTTTTGCACTTTTTAAGAGATTATCTTAGTTATTGTAGTAGGCCCCTCTTTTGAAGGTGACGTTACCCTCAACCCAGTAGTTTGAGTCAGCAAGGATACAATCCTAAAGGGTCGGATTATTGAATGATGATTAATTAAGTTATTAATGCATATTATGGTAGGCCCCTCTTTTGAAGGTGACGTTACCCTCGGCTAAGTAGTCTGATTCAGCAGGGATAAAGTCCTAAGTAGCCGGGTTAAAATATTAACAGTAGCTTACATATGAGGGGATCAAAGAGTTTGGACCCCCGCCATCCAATACCGGTGGGTATTGAAGGAGATCCTACTAAATTTGACCCAGGTCCTTGCAGGATCTATACACTGAACAAGGCAAGACTCTTACCAAACCGTTCCCTTAACCCCCGACCAGGTAGCCAACATATCTCCATATAGACCGTGGAGATATGAATGGTGAAAATCTTTTATTTTATATAGACAGTAAAATAATGCCAAGACACCACAGACAAACGATAAGGACGAATCACCTTCAACATAAGAAACTAGTTATTAAAGTCATTTATACATAACCAAGTAAAAAGTGCGAAAAGATTAAAAATAAAATGTATTACACCAGACACTTGTCTTCACCAAGTGATGTAAGAGACTTAGGCAAACATGGCCTTTGATTGTCAAGAACTCTTACAATCAATCTTGGATCCCGAGACGACTCACACACTCTATGATGGACAATGGATGATGGTGGTGGATGATGGTGTTGTGATGGTGGTGGGTGGTGGTGGGTGAAGTGTGAGAGAGGTGGTGTGCCAAGGGATGGATTGCAAATGAGCCAAGCACCCCTATTTATAGCCTGAACAGTAGCTCAGGCATGGCCCCGTGTCCATTGGGCATGGCCCCGTGTCCATCCTCCTTCTCTTTCTTCAGTTATTGCAGTTTGTTTGCATTAGTTGACCACGCCTCCGTGTCTGCTGGGCATGCCCCCGTGTGCAGAAGCATATATGTACTATCAAGATTTCCCTAGATTCTGCGAATCTTAGAGTTGACCACGGCCCCGTGTCCGCTGAGCACGACCCCGTGGTGGGTGATAGAAGCTTCTACAACTTTATCTTTTATGCTGACACTTGGGCACGCCCCCGTGCTCACTGAGCACGGGGCGTGTTCAGCCTTCTGTCTTCTTGATTTTGATTGGGAAGATGCTGTCGGGGGGTCAGGCATGCCACATTTGTTCCTTTTCTTGTATTTATGTTAGATTTAGCTGCCTTTTTGCTTCTTTTGTTCATTTGAGCTCATTTAATCCTGAAAATACAAAAGGAAGACAAAAATACACTTTTTCGAACACTAGTACTAAAAAAGGGTTAGTTTTATGCCACATTTGATGTAATTTATTTGTTGCATTTTGCGAACATCAGTGATCTCCATTGCAAGGGGTTCATAAGGTATGTGAAATTTGATAGAAAATCTCTACTTGAAATTCTGATGAACTAAGTGAATTAAAAAATTGTTGATGCATGATCGTTATATGGATGAAATAGGAATATTGTAGTGTCTAGGAGTAAACCCTAGACAAGTACATGTTGAAATCATGCTTAATTTTAGTAAAATCCACGAACACCATTGAAGGTGATTAGTGGGTTTTTGTGGAACTTGATAAACACTAGGATTTTGGTGGTTGTTCTAGTGTAATATGATATTTGTGAAGTGATTTCTGAATTATTGAGGTTAACATTTATGTAAGATAGTTTGATTGATGTAAATTTGGTCTATATGACAAGTTATGAACTTAATAATGAACCATGTAAAATTTTGTCCTTAAAGTGTTTGTAAAAATGCCTCAAAGAAGGCTTAAAACTGAAATTTCAAGTTAAAACGCATAGTTGTAATGTTTTGGCAAACTATGCGATATATGATTAGAAAAGAGTTCTAAACATGCTCTGGATGAACTCTATAGGAAAGGAAGCCGGAGCGTGTAGTGGACAAGTCGGTGGTGACACGCGTTTGAAGGGTTTGCTTTGAAGGTATGTAACTCGATTCATTACATTAAGTAAATTTGATATTAGAACGCGTATAGTTGTGTTTTAGAATAAAAGTTGCGTTGATTGAAGTGATAATGTTCACTAATCGAATTAATAGGTTAAGAATGGGTTATGAAGCGTTTGGTAGTCAATATAAATAGAGGATTCCACAATTGAGCCAAACGGGTCGAATAATTATGTAGTTAGTAGTATTGGTGTTTGACAGTTAGCATTTGGCATTGACAATTACGAGAGCATGAAACCATAAGATTGGTAATGAAATGCCGGTGATATTAAGCCCCAGATGTTGGGTAAAAGTGCCTTATGGTTACTATTGCAATGTTAGCAAAATGAGTGTAAATGTAATGGGTCGAACAATTGTATAGTGATTTTAGTCGTTCGGTCCGTAAACCAAAATTTTCGGTATAATAATTGTAATAGACACGTCGGTAATTAAATTACAGATGTATAGGAAAAAGAATCACCTAAAACGTACCTTCGGATCAAAAGTTGTGACCAATTGAAGTTAAAATTGGTGAATTATGGAGCTGGCAGGAAATGCAGGTCAAAGCCTGCACCTGCTGGAAAACCATCTCCCCCGCGCCACGCGACAGGATCCATGGGTTCTGGCGCGACACGCGACAGGACCAAAACAGAATATTTTTTTTATGATTCGATACTAGAACTCATTTATATGCATTATATTAATGTCAAGACTAACTTTTTAAGTGGTTTTGACTCTAGGTGATGATGAGGACATTCCGGATGGCGATCAAGCATGTTTTGAAGAACCGAACACGAACTTTTGAAGCTTCCGCGTTAATTTAACTTTGTTTAGACAATGTTTTTAATGTAAACAATTTACTAATCATGTTTTTTGAATGTTTAAACTAGTTGGTAGTGACTAGTTTGTGATCGCTTTAAAACTTTGATTTTGTACTTATGTTGCAGTAAAGTACTTTTTATATAAAATCCTTCATATTATTATTAAATTCGAATAGAAATTAGATTGTTGTTATAACTTTAATAACTAGTTTCTTATGTTGAAAGTGTAGGACCGGGTTTGGGGACCGAAACCGTGATTCTTATGGTTTTGTTCAAAGACGGAAGAGATAAGAGATGATAAACAAACAACTTTGTATTAATCCGGTAGTATAACATTACAAGTCGGCCCGATTACATGGAAACCGAACTAATACCAAAGAAGTATACATCCAGGGAGAAATCAAGTGGTGATTTCTCCCGGTGAGGTCTCAAACCTCCACTCACTCCCTTGCACACACTTGTGCTCTCACTCTTGTGTTGCAAATGACAAAGTGTTGGTATTTATACCAAACACAGGTTGCACGGTCGAAGGATAACACTGACTGGTCGATAGATCATCTGTCGACCATCCAGCTTTCGAAAGACACATACATACCTCGAAGGATAACATATCCTTCGAGGTCCATCTTCATCCTTCGATGGGTATCTTTCGAGCTCATCGAAGGATATTCATAATCCTTCGATGCCTTATCCTTCGACACCAAACATAACACAACCATAATTTGTCTAGCAACACACACACGGTCAAACCAACAACCCTCTCGTTTGACCACTTCAAACGAGCGGGTCTATACACGTTCGATAGACCGTTTCACTAACTATTACAAATTCAGCGTAAAATAATGACTAATCTATTCGACAAGCATCGGACACAAAATCTGCATCAACAAATTCCCCCTTGTCCGTTGCTGTCGAATGCTGAAAATGCAACTGCAATCATCGATCTTCAGTCAAGTAATCATCTTCTCTGTGTAAACAAATTCCCCCTTGACCGATGATCCAGGTAAGTAGTATCTTGATGCTCATTGTATAAAACTTCCCCCTCAAAGTACGCGTATCCAAGTCGAGTGTTGTGCAATTTCCTCAAAAGGCTCAATTGACCGATCTTCCGCTGATCTTCCAATACTCCAACTGGCATTTGATAAGGGTTCCATTCTATAACAACTGCATCAAGTCTTGATCTTTAAGCATACCTATGATTGCGTTTAGAAATTTACCGAAGAAATTCAACATATGAAAAATTTTTATCCCCCCATTTCTTTGGTAAAATCTCTAAACCTTAACAGAATCTTTCCACTTCAAAGAAACTGTCGTCAAATGTTCACCAATTCCCTCCACTGAGCGGAACTGTCGTCAATCTTCATTGAATGACGAGCGGAAGCGAACATACCGTGTTGTTTTTGGCCCATAATAGTCGCGTTACCATTTTTGCCATTGCATCGGTAACCGTGACTACCCCACAATTTTTCAAACATCAAGTTTCCATTATCTCTTGTTTTCATCGTTCCGAATCATCCCGCGCGCTCCCAAAACCCATACTGATATTAGGAGCGCGATTCAGATCAACTCCGCAAATACCCGACCCTACTTCACAAACTTGATGAAAGCCCAAAACCCATTCATTTGATTTATAAACAGCCCAATACAAGAAAATAATTTCACACATTTGCAATTTGTGAGAAATTATCTCTATCATCAGGTGGGCTCTAAATATAAGTCAGCAGCTTTGAAATCATTGGGCCTTGTTATCTTAGCCCATAAAAAAAACATTGTCATTGAAAAGCCCTACCCGATAACAACATTGTTCAGCAGCCAAACATTCTAGTCTTGTCCCTTCTCAACAGTCAACAATCCTAATCTTCAACATTCAGCCGACAATTTCCCAGACATCATCTCTTACAAGGTCTGACCTTTTCTTCGAGACACACAACTCCAGCCGTCATGTTACTCTAGATCCTTCGAAGCAGAACCACTCTCTGATCTTTCGAAGTTGACTTGATCCATCGAAACATAAGAACGACCCTTCGAAAATTTGTCTGATCTTTCGAAGTTCCTTGAAGTTGATCTGTCGAAATTGTTGGATGACCCTTCGAAGTTGGGATCTTTCGAAAGACATATGAAGGATGATCCTTCGATACAGCTGATGATCCTTCGATTGAACTGATGACCCTTCGATGGTGTTTGACCCTTCGAGAACTGCTTGACCTTTCAAGTTTGTGAGATGACCTTTCGATTCTTTAATTTGATCTTTCAAAGCAGTAGCTTGATCCTTCGAAGATAGTTGGGTTGACCTTTCGAGGAGCTACTTTGACCCTTCGAGCAGTTAACTGATCTTTCGAAGTTCTTTACATCTTTCAAATTATGAAGATGTGAAGAACATCAAGAACACAGCAACCTGGGTAAATCTGCAGATTCGATGAAAACACTTGTACACGATTTTTGATGAAGGAAACTTGAAGATTTAGGAGAAAAACATAAAACCCAACACTCGTTTTATCACAGATCTGAATAATCGGGTCCAGATCTGAGTTTTTCTCATTTTCACCATTTTTACATCTTGAACAAAAACCCACAAAAATCACAGATCTAGAGCACATGTGACTTAGTAAACGGTTAGTTTTACTAAATCAGGCACCATGGCTCTGATACCAATTGTAGGACCGGGTTTGGGGACCGAAACCGTGATTCTTATGGTTTTGTTCAAAGACGGAAGAGATAAGAGATGATAAACAAACAACTTTGTATTAATCCGGTAGTATAACATTACAAGTCGGCCCGATTACATGGAAACCGAACTAATACCAAAGAAGTATACATCCAGGGAGAAATCAAGTGGTGATTTCTCCCGGTGAGGTCTCAAACCTCCACTCACTCCCTTGCACACACTTGTGCTCTCACTCTTGTGTTGCAAATGACAAAGTGTTGGTATTTATACCAAACACAGGTTGCACGGTCGAAGGATAACACTGACTGGTCGATAGATCATCTGTCGACCATCCAGCTTTCGAAAGACACATACATACCTCGAAGGATAACATATCCTTCGAGGTCCATCTTCATCCTTCGATGGGTATCTTTCGAGCTCATCGAAGGATATTCATAATCCTTCGATGCCTTATCCTTCGACACCAAACATAACACAACCATAATTTGTCTAGCAACACACACACGGTCAAACCAACAACCCTCTCGTTTGACCACTTCAAACGAGCGGGTCTATACACGTTCGATAGACCGTTTCACTAACTATTACAAATTCAGCGTAAAATAATGACTAATCTATTCGACAAGCATCGGACACAAAATCTGCATCAACAGAAAGTGAAATTTATTTACCATTTCTTCATGATGTCATTGCTTTGCTCATTCGTGTCTTTACGGTCTATATAAAGCGCGTTAACTACCTAGAAGGGGGTTAGGAGGGTGGTTTGGTAAAGTTCTTGTCTCGTTCAGTATATAGATCCTGCGAGGACTTGGTTCAAGCTCACTAGGACCTCCTTCAATGCCCAACGGTATTGGATGGCGGGGGTGCGAATAGCTTGAACCCTCATATGTAAACTACTATTAATACTTTAAACCGGCTTCTTGGGATGCTGACTCAAACACTTAGCCGAGGGTAACGTCACCTTCAAAAGAGGGGCCTACCACTTTTCACATTAATAACTTACTTAATTGTCTTTCAATATTCTGACCCTTTGGGATTGTATCCCGGCTGACTCAAACACTGGGTTGAGGGTAACGTCACTTTCAAAGTCCGAAAGGGCGAAAATCATCAAAGGATACATTAAAGAGGAGTTGGATCCAAGTGATTCTATCGTGTCTATTTGTTTTTCATTTTATTTATCTTTTTTTTCTTTTTTAGTTTTATTTTCATGGTTCAAAAATTTTCTCAAAAATTTAGATCGATTAGATGTCACACCCCCAAAATCCACAAGCGGGGTATCACCGCAGGAGGCATGACTGACCAGGATCCAGCCACCAATCACATTGAATGATTTAATTTAAATAAATAAAAGTCTAACCACACAATATAATTGGTGTTCAAAACAAGTTAATCCAATTCAAGTTATCAGCGGAAGCAATAAAGTTTAAGAACAAAAACCAAAGTATAAGTTTAAAAGTTCAATGTTTATCATGAAACTCAACAGTCCATGTACCACAACGACTTCCGCTCCTCTGCAAGCTCCAGCTAACATCTAACGACCTGCAAGGCATGTAACAACGAGTCAACAACAAAGTTGAGCGAGTTCACAGTTGGTTGTACAGTTTAGAGTTGTTTCAAAAACCATAAGTTCATTCGAAAGCCAGTAGTTAATCAGTTCCTTGTTTTCCCAACCCATAACCAGTGGGGGTACCCCATGTAACCACTAGACCGTTATCATATCGACAACTGACTGAGAAAGTTGTGCCCTACGTCAATGTCTATCATCATTGACAAAGTGCCCAGATCCATTAGTACACGCCCGTCCTCCCGGCACGGTGTGAGGCTTGTCAACCCTAATGTAGGTCCGGCTAGGGGAGGATCTAGTCGCCTAATCCTTGTATACGAACCACTCCGGTTGTGCGGAATCCAACCGAAATAGCAAACCGAGATAGAACATGTAAAAGCACGACACACAATATTCAACGATTAACACCACTTGTATTAATGCGTATGAAAGGTCCGTTACAAACACAAGGTTTACAAATCAGTTCTGCAAACTCTCTCTAGTGTGTGTGTGTTCCTGATCTGTCTAAGTGTCTGTCTATGGAAGTGAACACAACACACGGGTATTTATACCCAAACCAGCAGGTCTGGTCGAAGGATCATGCAGACCGGTCGAAAGATCATCTTTCGACCAGGAACAGCTCGAATGATCAACATGTACCTCGAAAGATGTGATCTTTCGTGGTCCATCCATCGAAGGCTATCCTTCGAGCTCATCATCATCGAAGGATATAAGTGATCCTTCGATGACCATCCTTCGAACCAAACAAATTACAAACAAAATGTTGACTGTTTGGCCAAGTCAAACCAGGAGGATGGTTGACTTGGTCAAACTTACAGACTAACAAAGACATCGTTTTACATTGTGACCGAATACAGACAAAGTGCAGACATAAGTGCACCAACAAACTCCCCCTTGGCTGTAGCTTTGTCTGGCTTATCAACAAACAGCTGTTGCTTTGTCTCGATCTTCATTCTTGTAAGTTCTCGTGTCTTCAAGTCTTTGACTTCTATTCAAGTCTTCAATGTCGGAGGATCTTCAAAGTCTTCACGTCTTGAAAGCAGAAAGTGTATCAACAAACTCCCCGTTTCGTGTAGGAAGTGTGTTGACAAACTCCCCCTTAACATAAGCTCCCCCTTGAGTTATGCTCGTGAAAGTCTTTATCTTTATGAAGTGAGATCCTTGTGGTGTTGATGATGGTCAGCGGCAACTCGATCCTCTTCATCATTTGAGTGCCTTCACGTCGTGTCTTCATTCCGAAGCTTGTCATCGACCATGTTCTCCTAGCCTTTAGAATCTGCACATGCAAGAAATCTAAACGCGTAATGAGAACAACCGCCTGGAATATCATAAGTAAACGACACACATGTGACCATTGTTTAAACAAACACCGTCCGACAGTTTGAAAGTTTAGCAAATTTGTCAATTTTAATTCTTAACTTTCAACACTTTGCAAATTTCGACCGTTTATGAAGATTTAGTCATTTTCGGTTTTCGTTCAGGTTTCAGGTAACGAAGACTCGAGTTCCAACATCGTACGATCGAAAATAAGATAGAAATAAAATCTTTTTGGCTTTTTGAAAGTTTATATTAAAACACACTTAAAATCTTTTTGGTATTTTTTTTTTTTTTTTTTTTTTTTTTTTAAATATTTCAAATGTAAAGACTGAAAGCAGTAAATAAATATATACAGACATTCTTTTTGCGAGTTTCGAGGGTAAGAGAATCATATCAGTGTACGGTCATGCCAAAACGCTCTTGTTGTTCAATTAGATAACATTAAAATAAGCATCCTATAACAATTATCGGTATTGTTGTCCACTTAAGCTCAACTTATCAGATGTAATCATGGCGAGGGGATACGTTAAGGTATGATTTATACTTACCGACCGGTGTTCATCCACATCACGACACATTCCCGTATCAAGGTATGCACGAGGGTTCATCTTACCGGTGAGTATACCGATTATCATCTGTTTGACCGTATATGATGTGAGATTCTCACTTATTTTGATTGAAAACAAGCCCTATGTGATATAATCACTTATTGATGAGGAACTTGATTTTCATATGCATGAGGGCACAGGAGCAAGTCCGTGAACAGGTCAGTACTTTCGTACAGCAGAGAGACGAACTTGACACCCGGAAAGAATTTGTGATAAATTATCACTTATTTGTATGGACATGTGATTGTTGATCACTTATTGAGGTCGAATGCAATATGTACACGTATGTATAGTATCATGGAAGATCTAGACTTGCGTCCCCGTTATTTTTCGGTAAAAGATACAACCATGATACACAGATGATAAGCAGCATAAAGACCGAATATCTCAGAACCTCGGCAATCTCTCAAACGAAATTTCGGTACTAAGACCATATGCCAATGAATGGTTCCCACCTGGTCTTCAGTCGATTTAAGTTTATATCACCCTGCACACTTTAAAATGATTGTGAGCCTACCGATACATCTTATATAGAGCTGCTTATCGCTTTTTCATTTAAGGTTTAAAGAGGTTTAGACAGACCACTGATGTACTATCATTTTCTCTTTTGCTCGCCAGGAAACTCATTTTTGTTTTTCTATTGTTTTTGTGTTTTTGAAATTTTTCGATGTTTTTGGATTTTCAAATTTTGGATTTACTCCCCCTAAAATCAACAAACTAAGATAAATTTAAAACACAAAGGTATATACAAAAATGATTTTCCGATGTTGGTTTTACTCTTGTTTTACCTCAATGCCGTTTACCAAAATTAATTTTGAATCAGAAATGATTTATCGAATTTTGGAAAAATCAGTTGGCACGTCGGTAAGCGGTGCGGACCATGACAACATTGACGAGTTTCATAGTGAAACAATCACGTGTGAGGTGATATTCGAGATCAACATGTCTGGTCAAAGAGTGCTGTACGAGAGGATAATAAATTATAAAGCAGCTTAAATATCGACAAGTATAGGAGAGATTAGAAATTTAAAACCGTATCCTGCAACTGCTTCGTGCATTGCCAGGAATCTGAGTGCTCTCCCAAACTGGATATCCACCCGGTGTGGATTTCAAAGACGATTTTTGTAGCCACTGAGAAGTCTCTTGACAGCAACAAGATCAAAAACCTCTGGGTCCGGCTGGTCTTCCACATTACACCAGCGAAGGTCTTTATCTTTCTCTTGAGAAGTAGTGTGCGGTTGTTCAATCCATGCCAAGGCATCCGCACACCCGATTGGTTTGTTCAACAAACACTTTCTCTTCAATCACACCGTGGAGAAAAGTACCCTACACGTTCATCTTGTGGACTTTGAACTTCTTGTGGAAGAAAAATCCATGAATCTTCAAAAGGATTCAGACGTGCTACAGGCGCGTACTTTTCATTGGAATCTTCCCTGAGGACCCGATCAAAAACCATGACAACCAAATTTTGTAACATTTTTCAACTGGTCGAATTTTTCAAACTTCATTCCTTTTTCATCACTGTTACTTTCTGGACAAAATCTAAGTTAGATTGATTTGCAAACTTTTCAATTTTGTCCGTTCCCTTCGATTTCACAAAGTTCACATTCTTCTTCTTCTTCTGATTTGGCTTCTTTTGACTTTGAGTCGGTGTCTTACCTTTGGATTTGGTATGATTTTGCTGTTTTTCCACTGTTGGTAATTTCTTGTTCCCAAATTGTTTTCTAACTTCAGCCTTTGGGATAGAAGGACACTGTGTGACTGTAACATGTGGTCCTGTCTTTCCCAAAAACTTACTTGTCGAATTTTCAAAGACTTTACTGATTAAAGATTGATTAACATTCTTAATCGGAAAATCTTTGTCTGAATAAATTTTATCATCTCCAACAAGAGTGTACAGCAAATCCACACTCTCCGACTCTTTCTCAGACGAGGACTCAGTTGCAACAGTCTTAGCGGGAGGATCACAGAGAATATGATTCTCAAGAGGTATGTCCTCTTCTTTGATCACCGCATCAGACTTTGCTGAATCAGTATCATCAGATTCATCATCAGAAGAATCAGTATCCTCAACAACAACTGGAGGATCCTGATTCGGTTCAGCAGAAGACACACATGTATCTGCTGACACATCTGAATCTGATGATTCCTCTTTCTTGTATCCGAGTCCTGTTGCACATTCTGCTGCAAATTCCTTAATATCTAGAGGAACAGATGGCTCAAAGTGAGTTCTATATTCCTCATCAGGCAGAGCATCAAAATTGTTTCTCACGGGTGGTGGACATTTCTTGTATCCAATGCATGTGACATCCCGTTTCTCTTTCTGTACGTCAATGATGTGATCCAACACATAGCTAGAGCTCAAATAACTGTCTAACTTGAGTCGGATCGCCTCACTTTCAGTTTTGACACAAGCCATTTCTTTTTGCATTACCTCAAGACGAGTTATATACAGGTTAATGTCAGTTTGTTTTCGGGAAACCATTTTTGTCAACTCTGTTTTATCTTTCTTTAACGTTTCAATCATTGACTTAAATTCCTTTTCATGGTTTCCATAAAACATATTGGCTTCAGTGCATTTTGAAAGATCAACGGTCAATTTCTGATTGTGAATAAATGTCACATCATATTTCTCTTGCAAAGCCTCGTGTTTGCTTTGCAATTCACACCACCTATCATTCACAGAAACATGTTTGTCTTGCAATTCAAACAAACTAGCTTGTAAAGCATCGTGTTTGCCTTGCAACTCAGACATGTTTGCTTCCAACTCAGCACATCTCACATGCAAACTATCACAATTATCACAGCTAACAGAAGTGGGTTCATCGACACATACCTGACTTGATGAACTGTCGACATTCGCCATAAAGGCTGAATGGAGAGAAGACGAAGAATAAGCAGCTTGATCCACCAAGATAGATCTTCTTTGAATTCCTGCTGCAGTTTCTTCCAACAGCTCATCAATATTTGCATCGATTGACGCATTTGATGTCTCATCCACATGATCATCACCTGAGCTCGAGGATTCTTCATCCGAACTTCTGCTGTAACCAGAAGAGTCTTCATCCTCAGAGGAGTCACCACCATTGGCGGAAGATTCTCCACCACTGGTGTGATTAAGATCCTTGACAATCTCAGCAAAACACGCCGTTCCATCCGGAGCATCATTTCCCAACTGTAGTGACCAGTCACAACCTTCATCTACTTGAACCACAAGTGCCTGGTTGGCATTTGATGGTCCTGCCTGAGTCTGATTGTTGACAGGCACCATTGTGCGAACATTGTTCCTGTTCTGGTTCTGCTGGTTGCTTTGACCTCTGAAGGGATTCTGGTTCCCATGTTGAGATGGCCTTGTACATTCACGCTTGAAATGGCCACGTTCCCCACAGTTGAAACACTTTACAGCTTGCTTGTCGAACCCATACTTGGTATCTTTCTTGCTTTCCAAGCTGGTTCGTCCTGTTCTTTCCATAAAATCCTTTGCTCGCCTAACAGCACTGGCAAAGGCCCACTTAATATCCATCATTTCCATCTCCTCTTTATCTATCTGCTGATAGTCTTCTTGTGTCAGATTAATATTACCAATCTGACCTTCCACTAATCCACAGTATGCGCTCACCACAGTGTTTAGCAGCTCCATATGTTCTTTTGCTACTTCAACACTGACTTTAGAAAAGCTTGAGGTGTCGAGCCGTACTGTATTTGGCTTTGATTGTTGACCAGCAGATGATGTACTTCCATAACAAGCTTGCTGTTGCTGTTGAGGAGGAAGAGGATTTCCGAATATATCAGTTGTTCTGATTTGCTGTTGCTGTTGTGGTGCTGGTTGAGGAGCTGGATTAAGCGGATTTCCAAACATATCTGTTGTTGGAGGAGGAGTACCATACAAGCTCGTGCTAGACACAAATGCTGTTTGAAGTGGAGCGTGTGAAGATGGTTTTGCAGAAGTGCTAGAAGTTCCATAATAAATTTCAGGATTTTGTGGCACTGCAACTCTTTTTGCCTTTAGAGTTTCTTCCTGATTCTTGTTTTCCAGGAGTTGAGCAAAATCACCGAAGCTTGTTGTATCCAAAGTGCCATTGTACTTCATGATTTCTATGAAATTATTCCATTGAGGTGGCAGTGCATCTGCAAACTTCTTCACTATCTCTACTGAAGTTGTCACAACCCCAGTATTTGCCAATTCAGTCAGCAAATGGGTAAATCGACTTGTCAAATCTCCTAGAGATTCATTCTGCATACAAACAAAACCATCAAACTCTTTCTTTAGCAGATCTTTTCTTAATTGACGTGTAGCTTCATTTCCTATGCCCCTTATCTTCAATGCGTCCCACAACTGTTTCGTTGTCTTGAAACTGACGAATTGATGATAAATATCTTTGTTTAATGCCTGAGTAAGGATGGCATATGCTTTCTTCTCCAAATCATAGACTTTCTTTTGATCTTCGTTAAGATCTGCAAATGTAGCAGCAGATGATGCAGCAACCTCTATTGTTTGATCAAAATCTGTGATGAACCGCAACCACAACTCTGTATTTTGACCAAGGACATATGTATGAAATCTGTCAAACCATCCCGGATATTCACTTAAATGCATCAACTTTGGAGGCCTATTCAAACTTCCCGTTTCACTTTCGCTTAGTAAAATGCTTTGAACACTTGGCGTTTGATTTGATACAAAAGCCCATTGACCGGTAGATGTAGCATTAGCTTGCGAACCCGAATCCGGAGCTGGAGTGCCAAAATACATTTCTGCATTTACCGGAACGCCCCACATCGAATTCATTTTGATCAGCCGAAGGATACCTGCTCAAAAGACTTGAACAATACAAACTGTTAAACACAAACAGATTAAGGGTCGAAAGATCAACACCTGTTCGAAAGATCAACAGGGTTCGAAGGATCAATGTTTTCGAAAGATTCCCCACCGAAGGATCCTTATCCTTCGAAAACGTACTGTAGACCGAAAGATGAACACTGTTGAGTGTCGAACAATGACTTCGAAAGACTCCCCAGTCGAAGGATCCTTGTCTTTCGAGAATGAGTAGTAGACCGAAAGATGTATGTTTCGAAAATACTCCTTGGTTCGAAGGATGATTATCTATCGAACCTCCACTGATCGAAGGATGATCTTTCGACTTCGAAGGATATCTTTCGAACCAGCTCTGACACAGTTGACAAATCGGACAGTTTGGTGAAAAGTTGACGGGTTGGTAGAAACTTTCTGCAGAAAGTATGGTCAGACCATATCTTTCAGGTCTGAGCATGCATGTTTTCACCAACCGGGTAATGATCCCAATATTTTAATCAGTTTACACTTTCCAATGCACAAACACTTTGAAGTTTAAAATTTTAAGATCAAATGTGTAATATTATGAAGAACACAATGAAGAACAATCCAGAAATATTTAAATTTCCAGCAAACCGACAACTATCCAAAACCCGTTTTTACTTGAAACTTCACTAAAAACCCATTTTTAACATGTGACAATGAGATGTGACAAGGTTTTTATACGAACAATCAGCAAAAACAGCAATATTTCCAGAAAAATATGAACTTTAAAACCCGAGAAACACCAAGAACACCTCGGTTTTAACAAGGATAAGAGCCAGGGCTCTGATACCACTTGTAGGTCCGGCTAGGGGAGGATCTAGTCGCCTAATCCTTGTATACGAACCACTCCGGTTGTGCGGAATCCAACCGAAATAGCAAACCGAGATAGAACATGTAAAAGCACGACACACAATATTCAACGATTAACACCACTTGTATTAATGCGTATGAAAGGTCCGTTACAAACACAAGGTTTACAAATCAGTTCTGCAAACTCTCTCTAGTGTGTGTGTGTTCCTGATCTGTCTAAGTGTCTGTCTATGGAAGTGAACACAACACACGGGTATTTATACCCAAACCAGCAGGTCTGGTCGAAGGATCATGCAGACCGGTCGAAAGATCATCTTTCGACCAGGAACAGCTCGAATGATCAACATGTACCTCGAAAGATGTGATCTTTCGTGGTCCATCCATCGAAGGCTATCCTTCGAGCTCATCATCATCGAAGGATATAAGTGATCCTTCGATGACCATCCTTCGAACCAAACAAATTACAAACAAAATGTTGACTGTTTGGCCAAGTAAAACCAGGAGGATGGTTGACTTGGTCAAACTTACAGACTAACAAAGACATCGTTTTACATTGTGACCGAATACAGACAAAGTGCAGACATAAGTGCACCAACACCTAATAGCGCTATTAACTAATGACCCGCTCGCCATTGGCCCGACGATTAAGTCGATATAAAAATGAGGGACTTAATGATAGAGTTTTGTCTAGTAAGTTATATGTTGTCGTCCTTCCAACTGAGGACGGAGGTACGTAAACTACTAAAGGAGTATACGCAGGTTAAATGTTGCCATCCTTCTCAACGAGGATGGATGTACATATTCTACCCATGAAGAATATGCGGTTTCCATTTTAGTTGCTTAACCCATTCCCAATCACCGGGAATCCCATGCCTTATAGAAAGTGTGAACTCACCTTGGTTTGCTCGGTTTGTTAATCTACTTGTTCACAGTAAATCAGTCAAAGCCTATAGTATGCATACATACGTAATTAGTTGGCATTCACAAAGTTCGCATGTAAATACAAATCACAGTGGGTATTCAACCAGTAATCACCAGATAGCACATAGTAGTTACACAACTTGTTCAAATTCACATCTCACATGTATGTCTAGTAACAGTGCTTAACAGTCAAGTATGCTAATCCAAACTGAATCATGTTTCCTCATACATATCTTCAAGAGACAAAGGTCAGCATATAATCATACATCATTACACTTGCATCAAACTACATTCTGTTTGCGAGGTTCTGACCTACGGCGAAACCCCTAGGCGATGAAACCCCAAGGTGACGAAACCTCTCAGGTTTCGTCGGCATGGAGGAGAATGACGAAACTTTCCTATGTTTCGTCGACCAGAGTGTTTCGTCGGGGTGAGACTTTCGTCGGCAATGCAACAGTTAAACATACACACTGAAAACCCTAATCATCAACAGCCGTTACACCATTATCATCAATCATACAATTATTATTCAAATATAATAACATTAATGCTACTTATCATCATTCCAAATGCATCACAACACTTAATATCTAGCATGAACCCTAAATCATAGAATAACCATATATGATCTAGATTGCAACTTGAATGTATTCGATGATCAGATCCATTTAATCACAAGTACAATATCAACAGAAACATGGCTCTAGTTAGTGAACATGAACGAATACAATTCCATGAGTTATCATCATGCATTTTCTAAACAAATCGATTTACACTAGAACATCAAAACCATAATTACATGATTTTCCATTTAAGCATCAATCATAGCCAAGTCATTTAGCAAACAACCTCACTTATGCTGATAGTTATCTACACACACAGTAACACGTAAATCGAGTCGACCATCGAGACTAACCGATTATGAGATGAAACACAAGAACTCCTAGAGAGATGATGGTTGCCGTCGGGTGCCAAAGAGAGAAAGAGAGTCTAGGGTTTCATGAATTGTGGTGTGTGCAATATATATCGTAACTGCCGATTTGATTGGGCTAAACTTGGGCCGAAGCCCATTTTGGTGAAACTCCCTAGTTTTGTCGTGGAGCGCATGACGAAACCCCTAGGTTTCGTCGAGTGATAGTTGTGGCAAAACTCCCTAGGTTTCGTCGTGGTGTGTGTGTGATTCACCATGTTTCGTCGATTATGGGTTTATAACCTCAAACAGTTAATAAATTTCTATCACTCATCTATCAACAGTAACACAATATCTCAAGCATATAATCAAGCATGTACAATTACAAAGCAAACAGTTACGCAAACACAATTGCGAACAAATAACGTCTAGTGGAAAGACCTTGAAAACTCGGATTGTCACATCATCCCCAACTTGAAAGAAATTTCGTCCTGAAATTTAGCACGTGGTTACTGAGGAAGCTAGTTAGGTTGCGTGGTTTTCTTGGTTTTCCTGGGGTGTCACATCATCCCCCCGTTGGTTTGGAATTTCGTCCCAAAATTCCACAGTAGCTTCAGCCTCAGTAGTGGTTGCACTTTTCTCGAACAACTGGGGATACTTGTGTTTCATTTGGTCTTCTCGTTCCCAGGTGAACTCTGGGCCACGACAGGAGTTCCAACAAACTCGAACAAGAGGTATTCTGGTGCGCTTGAGAACCTTAACGTCTCGGTCTGTAATCTCTATAGGTTCTTCGATGAATCTCAGCTGATCGTCGATGGTGAGTTCCTTGAAAGGAACTATGAGGGTCTCATCTGATAGACACTTCCTCAGATTTGACACGTGGAATACGTTGTGAACTCCGCTGAGTTCTTCAGGTAGGTTCAGTTTGTAGGCCACCTTGCCTATTTTCTCTATGATTTCGAAAGGTCCGACATATTGCGGGTTGAGTTTGCCTCGTTTACCAAAACGAACTACATCTTTCCAAGGTGAGACTTTAAGTAGTACTCAATCCCCAACCTGGAACTCGAGTGGTTTCCTTCGCTTATCAGCGTAGCTTTTCTGACGATCACGAGCTGCCGCCATTCGTTTTCGTATCTGAGCAATCTTCTCTGTTGTGTCTACGACAAGTTCTGGGCCTGTGATTTGGCTGTCGCCATCCTCTGCCCAACAAAGGGGTGATCGGCACTTACGTTCGTACAATGACTCAAATGGAGCAGCCTGGATACTGGTGTGGTAGCTGTTATTGTACAAAAACTCCACTAACGGGAGGTGTCTTTCCCAGCCATTACCAAAGTCGATTACACATGACCGAAGCATGTCTTCAAGGGTTTGGATGGTGCGTTCAGACTGCCCTTCCGTCTGGGGATGATACGTCGTGCTCATGTCTAATCGAGAGCTAAAGGACTTGTGCATCACTTGCCACAATTCAGATGTAAAACAGGAGTCACGATCGGAAATGATGGAGGTTGGCACCCCGTGCCTTGAAACTACTTCCTTTAGGTAGATGTCTGCTAGAGTGGAAAACTTATCCGTTTCCTTGATAGCCAGAAAATAGGCAGACTTGGTCAATCGATCCACGATCACCCAAATGGTATCATTTCCGCGTTGAGATCTAGGCAGGCCAGTAATGAAATCCATGGAGATTTGCTCCCATTTCCATGTCAGTATTTCTGGTTGTTGAAGTAGGCCTGATGGTTTCTGGTACTTGATTTTGACTCTCGTACAAGTCAAGCATTTACTAACGTAGGTTGCTATCTTGGCTTTCATACTAGGCCACCAATACGTAGTGTTGAGATCGTGGTACATCTTATCCGAACCAGGATGTACCGAGTAATGAGACTTGTGTGCTTCATCCATCACAAGCTCACGTAGATTACCATAGAGTGGAACCCAGATGCGCCCTGTCACGTAATAAGCACCGTCTTCCTTTTGTTATAATCGTTTCTTCGATCCTCGCAGGTACTCAGCCCTGATGTTCTCTGCTTTCAATGCTTCGACCTGAGCATCACAAATTTGAGCGGGAAGACTAGAGTGGATGGTAAGCTGTAACACACGTACACACTTAGGTTTTGTCTCCTTTCGACTGAGAGCATCGGCCACAACATTGGCTTTGCCCGGATGGTATTTGATCGCGCATTCGTAATCATTCAAAAGTTTGACCCATCGACGCTGCCGCATGTTCAACTCTTTCTGTTCGAAGATATGCTGGAGACTCCTATGATCGGTGTAAATAGTGCACTTGGTACCGTACAGGTAATGTCTCCATATCTTGAGTGCGAAAACAACAGCTCCCAGCTCCAGATCATGGGTAGTGTAGTTCCTTTCGTGAACTTTAATTTGGCATGGTGCATAAGCAATGACTTTATCCCGTTGCATCAACACACAACCAAGTCCTTGGATTGACGCGTCGCAATACACCACGAAGTCGTTGGTGCCTTCAGGTAACGAGAGACTAGGTGCGCTACAAAGTCTCTTATTTAAGTGCTGAAACTTGGATTCCTGTGCATCACCCCAATGATAGGTGACACCCTTCTGAGTTAGTGAAGTGAGAGGTTGCGCAATCTTTGAGAAATCCTTGATGAATCTTCTGTAGTAACCCGCCAAACCCAGGAATTGGCGTATCTCGGTTGGTGTGCGGGGCGCAGGCCAGTTCTTGATCGAGTCAACCTTGGATGGATCCAGATGAATCCCATCCTCATTCACCACGTGGCCTTGGAAATGGACTTCACGAAGCCAAACGTCGCATTTCGAAAACTTAGCATAAAGCTGCTCTGTTCAAAGATGTTCCAAAATAAGTCGCAGATGCTGCTCGTGTTCCTCCTGACTCTTAGAGTAGATCAAGATGTCGTCAATAAAAACAATAATGAAGTTATCCAAGTAAGGTTTGCACACTCGGTTCATGAGATCCATGAAGACCGCAGGTGCATTTGTCAATCCGAAGGGCATAACCAGAAACTCGTAGTGCCCGTAACGAGTCCTGAATGCTGTTTTGGAGATGTCCTTGTCTCGGACTCTCAGCTGATGATATCCTGATCTCAGATCAATCTTTGAGTCGAAGCTCGACCCTTGCAACTGGTCGAATAGGTCATCGATACACGGGAGAGGATAACGATTCTTCACGGTCACCTTGTTGAGTTCACGATAGTCAATACACATTCAGAAGGTGCCGTCTTTCTTTTTTCACAAACAAGACTGGAGCTCCCAAGGGCGAAGAGCTAGGTCGAATGAAACCCTTGTCTAATAGCTCTTGTAGTTGGGTGGACAATTCTTCTAGTTCTGATGGAGCTAAGCGATAAGGTGCACGAGCTATTGGTGCTACTCTAGGAGCTAGCTCAATTTGAAATTTGACCTGACGATGAGGCGGAAGACCAGGTAATTCCTCGGGAAATACCTCAGGAAAATCGTGTACAATAGGAATGTCTTCTATCTTCTTCTCTTTCGTGGAGGTGTCAGAAACGAGGGCTAGAATAGCAGTGTGGCCCTTTCGCAAACACTTTTGGGCCTTAAGGAAAGAGATAATGCCTACTACTACACCATTCTTGTCACCATGAATCACGAGGGATGCGGACAATTTTCTCCTTGCAAAGAATTTCCGATTGATGTTGAGATAACCAATCCATCCCAATGACAACGTCGAAGCTACCAAGAACGATAGGAATGAAGTCGATAGAGAAGGTCTGATCAGCAAGAACAAGATTACAACCCTTAACTATGTGTGTGGCCTCTAAACTTTTACCATTTGCTAGTTCTACAATGTGCTTGGTGTTCAAAAGTGTTGGAGTACGCTTAAGCATCTGACTAACTTTTAAGGACACGTAACTAGTATCAGCACCCGAATCGAATTAAACAGTAACATAGAAGTCGTCCAATAGGAACTTACCCGTCACAACATTGGGATCGTTCCTTGCATCACCCTGACCAATCACGAAGACACGTCCCCTGGCACCGTTGCCATCATTGTTACCCCCATTTTTGTTCCCATTTCCTTGGTTGTTGTTGTTGTTCTGATTCTGATTCAACTGTGGACAGTTTCTTTTGAAGTGACCCTCAACACCACACTGAAAGCATCCCTTGTTACCCTGTTGTTGCTGCTGCTGGTTCTGTGGAGCTCGCGGCTGCGGTTGACGATTTTGATTCGCAAGATGTGAGCTCCGGCAATCCTTGGCTGCGTGACCCAGCTTATTACATCTCTGGCAACAACTCTTGTTGCACAGCCCGCTGTGGTGCAAATTACATCGATTACACTTAGGGTGATTTCCCTTGTATCCACCCTGACCCTAATTCCCAAAAGACTGCTGATTGGGGTTCTTGTAGTCATCAGTTCTCCGCTGCTGAGACTGAGACTGAACAGGAGTAGAACCCTTGCTTGAATTTCCATCCCATTTACGCTTGTTGTCGCTAGGAGCATCTGAAGTAGTTGTAGCACTAATACGCTTGGGCAGCTTGTTTTGCTCAACTGCCTGATCTGTGAGACGGTGGGCTAGCCGTATGACCTGCTGGATAGTACCAAGGTTAGCTGCAGTCACATGGCTCTGAATCTATTTCACTAGACCCTTGAGGTACAGCTTGATACGCTTGATAGGAGGAGCTACCATAGTAGGACACAGTGCAGCCAGTTCGTTCGACCTCTTCATATACGCCTCTATTTCAGACCCCGTTATCTTCAAGTTATAAAACTCTACTTCCAACTTGTGAATGTCATCACAATGACAATACTCCTCTTTGATCAGATCTTTGAAGTCATTCCATGGGGTGGCATTAGCAGCTGCCAACCCTAGCATCTGTACTTGCGCGTTCCACCATGTCAACGCAACACCTTCAAGTGTTCCAGTAGCAAACTTTACCCTACGAGCCTCAGGGCATTCACACATTTCAAAGACAGACTCGATCTTCTCGAACCAATGGAGGAGGCCTACAGCTCCTTCTGTACCACTGAAGGTACTAGGTCAACAATCCATAAAGGTCTTGAACGTACATACGGGAGGCTGAGCATGTTGACCTGTCGCGCGAGAAAGAAAAGACAAGGTTAAGCATAAGAGTTGGTTCGCGAGAGTAGGATCTAAACATCCTAAGATAGGTCGGAATGGCAGGTTATATCTCCTGCAGGGGCTGCTGCGAGTGCCTCAGCAACTTGTTCGTTGATTAGAGCCGTCAGCTGGGCTTGAGTCAAATTCAGACATCCACTCATGATCTTCACATCAAAGAAAGCACAAGTGAGAGAAGTGTCGCGAAAGTGCATAAGTGTGGGATGACAGAAGAGAGTAAGCACATAGGGTTTCAAACAATAGTCGTTATGTTGACTAAGCATACCATGAAAAATGCATTATGCAAACTAATAGACAGGCAATACAAATATAAACCATACCACCTATTGTGTTGAGTCTTGCACGTGGAGCGAAGCGTCGTTGTGGATCGTTGAGCACTGTACAGGTTATAGTCTGGTTTTGTCAAAAAGCTTTTCCCCTTTTTAAAACCAACTTCACTATAACCAATGGCTCTGATACCAATCTGTCACACCCCCAAAATCCACAAGCGGAGTATCACCGCAGGAGGCGTGACTGACCAGGATCCAGCCACCAATCATATTGAACGATGTAATTTAAATAAATAAAAGTCCAACCACACAATATAATTGGTGTTCAAAACAAGTTAATCCAATTCAAGTTATCAGCGGAAGCAATAAAGTTTAAGAACAAAAACCAAAGTATAAGTTTAAAAGTTCAATTTTATCACGGAACTCAACAGTCCATGTACCACAACGACTTCCGCTCCCCTGCAAGCTCCAGCTAACATCTAACGACCTGCAAGGCATGTAACAACGAGTCAACAACAAAGTTGAGCGAGTTTACAGTTGGTTGTCCAGTTTAGAGTTGTTTCAAAAACCATAAGTTCATTTGAAAGCCAGTAGTTAACCAGTTCCTTGTTTTCCCAACCCATAACCAGTGGGGGCTACCCCATGTAACCACTAGACCGTTACCATATCGACAATTGACTGAGAAAGTTGTGCCCTACGTCAATGTCTATCATCATTGACTAGGTGCCCAAATCCATTAGTACACGCCCGTCCTCCTGGCACGGTGTGAGGCTTGTCAACTCTAATAGCGTTATTAACTAATGACCCGCTCGCCATTGGCCCTGCGATTAAGTCAATATAAAAATGAGGGACTTAATGATAGAGTTTTGTCTAGTAAGTTATATCTTGCCGTCCTTCCAACAGAGGACAGAGGTACGTAAACTACTAAAGGAGAATACGCAGGTTAAATGTTGTCATCCTTCTCAACGAGGATGGATGTACATATTCTACCCAAGATGAATATGCGGTTTCCATTTTAGTTGCTTAACCCATTCCCAATCACCGGGAATCCCATGCCTTATAGAAAGTGTGAACTCACCTTGGTTTGCTCGGTTTGTTAATCTACTTGTTCAAAGTTAATCAGTCAAAGCCTATAGTATGCATACATACGTAATCAGTTGGCATTCACAAAGTTCACATGTAAATACAAATCACAGTGGGTATTCAACCAGTAATCACCTGATAGCACATAGAAGTTACACAACTTGTTCAAATTCACATCTCACATGTATGTCTAGTAATAGTGCTTAATAGTCAAGTATGCTAATCCAAACTGAATCATGTTTCCTCATACATATCTTCAACAGAAAAAGGTCAGCATATAATCATACATCATTACACTTGCATCAAACTACATTCTGTTTGCAAGGTTCTGACCTACAGCGAAACCCCTAGGCGACGAAACCCCAAGGTGACGAAACCTCTCAGGTTTAGGCGGCATGGAGGAGAATGACGAAACTCTCCTATGTTTCGTCGACCAGAGTGTTTCGTCGGGGTGAGACTTTCATCGGCAATGCAACAGTTAAACATACACACTGAAAACCCTAATCATCAACAACCATTACACCATTATCATCAATCATACAGTTATCATTCAAATACAATAACATTAATGCTACTTATCATCATTCCAAATGCATCACAGCACTTAACATCTAGCATGAACCCTAAATCATGGAATAACCATATATGATCTAGATTGCAACTTGAATGTATTCGATGATCAGATCCATTCAATCACAAGTACAATATCAAACAGAAACATGGCTCTAATTAGTGAACATGAACGAATACAAATCCATGAGTTATCATCATGCAATTTCTAAACAAATCGATTTGCACTAGAACATCAAAACCCTAATTACATGATTTTCAATTTAAGCATCAATCATAGCCAAGTCATTTAGCAAACAACCTCACTTATGCTGATAGTTATCTACACACACAGTAAGACGTAAATCGAATCGACCATCAAGACTAACCGGTTGTGAGATGAAACACAAAAACTCCTAGAGAGATGATGGTTGCTGTCGGGTGCCAAAGAGAGAAAGAGAGTCTAGGGTTTCGTGAATTGTGGTGTGTGCAATATATATCGTAACTTCCGATTTGATTGGGCTTAACTTGGGCAGAAGCCCATTTTGGCGAAACTCCCTAGTTTCATCGTGGAGCACACGACGAAAACCCCTAGGTTTTGTCGAGTGATAGTTGTGGCGAAACTCCCTAGGTTTCGTCATGGTGTGTGTGTGGTTCACCATGTTTCGTCGATTGTGGGTTTATAACCTCAAACAGTTAATAAATTTCTATCACTCATCTATCAACAGTAACACAATATCTCAAGCATATAATCAAGCATGTACAATTACAAAGCAAACAGTTATGCAAACACAATTGTAAACAAATAAGGTGTAGAGGAAAGTCCTTGAAAACTCAGGTTGTCACATTAGAAGTTGAGGATAAACCGGTGTTAAAAGCTCTTGTGTCCTTTGACGACCTCGGTATCTTACCAACACTATACTACGCTCGCGATGGGTGCACTAGCCCAAGTGTGTGTTTAGTGTTAGTACAAGATCATGTTTTATAAATTTAAAACTTGACTAATGCGTAAAATTGGCTCAAAATATTAATAAAATCATATCACGCTTAACGCACACCCGCTATCTTAACTTAATTTCATGTGCCTTGACTAAAACACGTCCATTCTCTCCTTTGATAAACTTTACTACTCTTAGATCTTTTCTTTTTCGCTCCCTAGCTTTGGAAATCTTGAACATATCATGCTCCCCATCTTTTGTTTCCAAACATTCATACATTTGTTTATAGGCTGTGTTTTTTTCCTCGGTCACTGCTTTTTTCGCTTCCCTTTTTGCCTTCTTGTATATCTCCCTCTATGCACATATAATGTATATATGTGTGGGCGCTTGGGGGGAAAAAGTGAAAGTGCACTAATTTTAACGTTATTTTACTAATTTCGTGAAAATAATGTTAAAAGAGGTGATGGTATGCATCATGTGGTAGCGTTGATAGCCGAAAGACATGGGAGTACACGCACTAATTGGCCTTTGTCTTAATTGCCAAGTATTATGTGCCTTCTGTCCAAGGCTTGATACAAAACTACCATCGAGCCGGGGGTCTCACTGGAAGCAGCCTCTCTATTCCTACGGGGTAGAGGTAAGGCTGTCTACATCTTATCTTCCTTAGAATCTACCTTAGCTTTGCTATTGGTGAGATTTACTGAGTATGATGATGATGATGACGATGATGATGACGATGATGATGATGATGAAATGAATATCATAACTAAATGGGCTAAATGATAAACCCAATATAAAAAAGTCTTCTAACTTTATTATGCTAGCATTTCCTCTCAAACTCACAATACATCATTATTAAGCATTGAGAGTTTGTCACACAGGAACGATCAAAGATGCCGTATGGGCCTTCTTGAAAATATCAACAAAATGTAAGGGAGATGGAAAATACGGAAGCGAGATGGTCTCGAGCTGTAGATGTTGATGAGTATAGTGGCAATAAATCTCAATATGCTTCGCTCACTCATGGAAAATAAAGTTCTTTTCAATCAGTGTTGCACTTTTGTTATCACAATGTAAGGGGGTTGGTCGAGAGATGTTAATCTCCAATGTCTACAAGAAGCTAATGTAACCAAACAATCTAGTATGTAGTCACAACCATAGCAAAATATTTAGCCTCAATAGAAGATCTAGAGACAACATCCTATTTCTTACTTTTCTACAGGAATAGTTAATCTTCAAGGAAAACACAAAAGCAAGTAGTGGATTTACGATTATTAGGATCCCTATCCAAATCAACATCACTATATAAATGCAAATCTAGAGAATACGTCATATGAAGCAATAGGCTCTGAAAGTGAGTGCCACGAATATTTCTGAATAACACCTGCCCGGTTAGGGCTGGCAATTCTGACACGAACACGATAACACGACACGAACCTACACGAAGTTAACAGGTTTCGTGTTTGACCTTAACAGGTTTCGTGTCTAAACAGGTCGTCACGATAAGACCTGTTTAAATTTCGTGTCTAAACAAGTCAAAACCCGTTAACCTGTTAAGACCCGTTAATGGCCTGTTAATAATTTTAAATTAAAAAATATATGAAATATATGGGGTGTGGTCCGTGTGGACCCGGACTTGTGGAGAGTTAGGCGGTATACCCTAACTTTTGAAATCAATTTTCACAGTTTTAGTCTTTAGACTTCACGGCTTCACGTTCACATAAACCCTAAGTTTCCTTCATCTCCGGCCGCCGCTCACCCCTTCACCTTCACAGTCGCCGCCGCTCAACCCTTCACAGTTTCTTCAGTCGCCGGCGCCGCTCAACTTCAGCGTTGCTCAACTTCATCACTGATTCCCTGCTCACCTTCATCGCTGGTAAAACTCTTTTTATATGCTAATCGAACCTTCGTTGACCTGTTATTACATCTGATATTGACCTGTTATTACATCCGATATATATTGATATTTCATCAGCAGTTCATCAGCTGGCCATTGTGGCTCGAAGCATGTGCAATCCATTGTTAATGGACCACTTATATTAGAACCTAGAAGTAAACCAATTATAGAATCTGCATGAAAAGGCAAACGATATAAGTTAATAACTAAAAAACAGTAAAATCCACTTCATTAAACAACAAATAACTAAATGAACACACTTGATTCAAGCTTCAGTTCTTCATCTCGACGACAATGTCAGAATAGTTGCTATTTTAATCGGAATAGTTGCTATTTAATCAAAACAATAAAATCAAAATCTGCTTTCCTGTAAACCGATGATATGATAGCAATGATCAATGGTTGCGTTTGTTTACAATAACGATATTTTAATCAGAATAGTTGCTATTTAATCAGAAATGATGGTCACAGATTTTTTTTGTTTTTGGATATAGTTGCTATTTGTAACAACCATGTTATTAATTAGTGATTTTTCGTAAAAAAAATCAGCAATTAAATGTGTATTTATATTTACACATTCATATACAATGGTTTTTTAAAACTTTCATTATTCAAAAGTTTTACATCTCAAAGTAATTGAATTCGTCGTTTAAAATAAATAACGGCGACAACTTGCGGAAGCTGGTTTCTTGATCGTGTTCGGTTCCTCATAGAGCTTGATCGTCCTCTGGTACTAGAAATATATCTGCAACCCATAAAACATGAGTTGGGTTAGTCATACGTAGCTTAAAACGTATTTAAATGGACTCGCAATGCAAAACTAATTAATTAAACAACTTTCGCCAAATTAAGACCCCGTCGCGTCGCGCGACGGCCAGGGGCCTTTTTTGTTGTGTGTTGCGACCCCGTATAATTTCCAGAATTGTTGCAGCTGTAATGCTGCATTTTTCAGAACTTTGAAATCTCACCGAAACGTGCATAACTTTTGATTTAGAGGTCTGTTTTGCGTGATTCTTTTTCCTACGCGTCCGTAATTTAATTCCCCATCACATGGAGATAAAATCCGTCTTCCGGATTAAATGAATTTGAGACTTTTAAGCATTCGGCTTATTATCTTTTTACCAAATTTTGACCCGTCTATGTATTTATCAAACAAACATGTTTGTCTGATCCCCCATTCATCATGAACCCTTTAATTCCAATATTGTCTATCATGTTAGGTTCCGAACACTAGTTTCTACGCATTATTTACCCGTTTTTGTTTAAAGTCTTATTTTGACCCATTAAGGGTATTTATGTCCTTTTTAAGCATAAATCACCCCCATTTCTCGTATGCCTCATAATTTTACCCGTTCATATTGATTGGTCTTCCACCACAACTATGATTGTGGTGGATTTAATGTAATAGACTATTTATTCCGAATTTTTACCTCTCGGATGTGTCGTTTTACGGCAAGACACATTTAGGGCATTCAACCCTTGAAAGTTTATGCCTTCAAATTTTATACGCATCTAAGGGTTATAAAATCATAATAATAGTTTCTAAACAACCTCTAAGGGTTGTTTTACCTGGTTTACCCATCAAGGGCTTTATGGTCATTTTTAAATCCTTCATTTTTGCGATGAAAGACTTCACTAAATATTCGACCTTACTTGCAACCCCCGATGCCTGATCCCCGGGAACGGGCGGACGCGAACTCAGAATTTTGGTGGTATCAGCTTGTTAATTTGGCAACGGAAATTACATCAGGATCGTAGTTAGGAAATGTTTATCAGAGTAAAACCACCATATTTAATATTAATAATCACATGGGCAAAACCCAAGTTTCTTATTACAATACGTTTATAGGGATAAACCCTATTTTATTGAATTTAAAACATCGTCTTTTAGGTAACTTTTATAGCCACATTTTTCCCAAGCCTTCAGTGCTCTCCAGCTGGCTTTTTACTAATTGGCTGTCACATTGTGTTACCTGAAACGCGTTTTAAAAACATTTGTCAGTGGGAAATACTGGTGAGTGAATCCCAGTTTAATCAAGAAACATTTTATCAATTAAAACAGTATTGAGAGAGATCACATTGTTTATTTCTACACAATTACTCCTTTTAGTACTGTCAAACCTGACTTGTGGGTCATATTACACATTGGCTAACTCATTGTCCAATGGTAACGTATTGTCATCCCGACTTACTACTCACAGTGTAGTAAATTTTGTATACAAAACCCCAACATACCGGCAGTAATTGAAGAACTACGAAGACTCAATCACCGCTTAATCGCATTGTAAAACATTTAAGGTTTTGTAAAATATTACAAAAAGGTTAACAAAAAGAGGGTAAACTCACATTGCTATCTTAGACTTCGCGTAAGGGTTTCCTGGGAATAATCTATAATTTACACAAATGTACATAGGTTAGTATCATAACCCTTTGAAAATATTAATGATACCCTCCCCGAGACGGCATTCCAACAACTACTTCGGGCAGAACCACGACAGTTGTTACAGAACCCTAAATCAATCGGGCAGCGTATCTATTACGAAACTAGGGTTATAATACTTACAACGGGGCAGAACCTTGTTAATTAGGGGTATAATACCAGCTTCCTATGCCTAATATTTCAGAATTTGAGATACAGAAACGTTTGTGAACGAATTGAAATGAAATCCGATGCGTTCTATTTATAGGTGCTGAAATTGGGTCTCACGCGGCCCGCGTAAAGGATAGGGGGGCTTACGCGGCCCGCGTCTTAGCCGGGTAGGGTTTAGGTGATCCGGGTCATCGCCTAGACTCACCACGATGTCGACACGTGTCGGCCTCTGGTGTTGCTGCGTTGTTGATCTTACGCGGCCCGCGTTAGCTTAAACGAAGTCTTACGCGGCCCGCCTTAACTTAAGAATTCAACGAAGTCAATTTTGAGCCTTGATACCGCCCGCGTGAAAGTTGAGGTGGGTCCTACGCGGCCCGCCTCAGCTTAAAAATCAGATTTTTAAATTTTATTTTAATACTATATTGTATTTTGGGCTCGATTTTCACGTATGGGTGTATTTTAAAGACATATTGGAACAATTTAAATATAATAGGGTGTCAGAAATATTTGAGAATGTCGGTTTTACTGAGGGTTGTTACACTACGCGTCCGTAATTTAATTCCCCATCACATGGAGATAAAATCCGTCTTCCGGATTAAATAAATTTGAGACTTTTAAGCCTTCGGCTTATTATCTTTTTACCAAATTTTGACCCGTCTAGGTATTTATCAAACAAACATGTTTGTCTGATCCCCAATTCGTCATGAACCCTTTAATTCCAATATTGTCTATCATGTTAGGTTCCGAACACTAGTTTCTACGCATTATTTACCCGTTTTTGTTTAAAGTCTTATTTTGACCCATTAAGGGTATTTATGTCCTTTTTAAGCATAAATCACGCCCATTTCTCGTATGCCTCATAATTTTACCCATTCATATTGATTGGTCTTCCACCACAACTATGATTGTGGTGGATTTAATGTAATAGACTATTTATTCCGAACTTTTACCTCTCGGATGTGTCGTTTTACGGTGAGACACATTTAGGGCATTCAACCCTTGAAAGTTTATGCCTTCAAATTTTATACGCATCTAAGGGTTATAAAATCATAATAATAGTTTCTAAACAACCTCTAAGGGTTGTTTTACCCGGTTTACCCATCAAGGGCTTTATGGTCATTTTTAAATCCTTCATTTTTGCGATGAAAGACTTCACTAAATATTCGACCTTACTTGCACTTTTAACTATAAATTCACATCAATGTACCTGGACCGGGTCAACAAATAGACCCGATTTATACCTTGCTTTAATTATCACACAATCTATGGCGACGCAATTATCTGATTTGCTAATCGCTCCTGTTAACATAAGACTTGACAACCACATTAGTCGATATTGTCAAATGGTGTTATCACCACCATTCGACCCATTTGGCCTATATGCCGAACCTTACCTATTTAATCAAAACATGGTTTTTGATTTCCAATTCATACATCCACCCCATCCCGGATTTTATTACCAATTCCTTTTCCTCTTAAATTATTTTATCACAAATTCAACCCATTTCGTCTTACGCCATGGGTATCCTTTTAACTTCGATTTACATTAGTCAACACTTGACCAATTTCCATTTTTACCCTTTTCCTCATTATTAGATTACACTACAAGGTAATCTTAACGGAAATCCATATTTTCGATATTATCGTTATCGCATTTATAACGTATAGAGTAAACAAGTATTCTACATAAGTGTGTAAGTTTCACTTACCTCGCATCCCGAATACGCTTTTCCTTTATGCTTGACTCGTTTGACCCGCTTTCACCCCAAGCTTCACCTGGCATGTTTAAGCATCAACTATTATTCATCATTTCACATGGTGGTTAGTTTTATCACAACTTAATACGATTTTTCCATCTTACGCATTTTATATCCAAAATTATCATTCACCGTATTACAGGCCGATTTGACCTTTTAAAAGTTAACGGCCTAGTACACGATGTAGCTCGACTACTCGTTTAATTACTTGGTCAATTACCCGGTAGCATCCTTCTTAGTCTACCATTTATCCCCTTTATTAACCAAGTTCTATAACCATTATCCATCAAATTAACACTACATTAATCTTTCTTAACACATGATGATATCAATATCATTTTAAACACGAGTTTATCATCATTTCCATCTTTTTATACCAAACCCAATTCATGGTGATTATGATTCATGTACTCATACACATAAATGGTTCAAGTAGCTTCTCTTTACTAACTAATTATGATGATTCTAATCGCAAGTTTAACACTAACATCATTATGTCAACAAAAACCCATTTCAAGTCATGTATGGTTAAATACTCAAACTTGCAAATTGTTTAAGTATCTCGCATCAACCATCAACTATGATGATTTCTAACACAAACATATATCATCTTCATTATTTAATCAAAACCCACTTGTCTAAGTGTGGTGAATCGTCTAATTATTCAAATCATAGAAATTTTACTTCAAATTTCTACTTAGGGTTTGTCCCTAAGCAATCACACTTCATTAATTCGGCCATATCCTTTACGATTCATGCATAGATCACATCATGCAAAATCAACTAATTTTCACAACTTCATGAATGTTAAAAATTCAACATACCTTACGATCCCCTTTACTTGGTGATCATTTCTATGTATTCAAATCCGAATTTGGCCTTCGATTGATCCTTCAATTTGAAGGGTTTGATGAGTTTAGGGTTAGCTCCCATGGAGCTTGTCTCCTGATCATTCTCACGCACGCACACACACACACACACTGTGTGTGTAGTGTTTTGTTTTTAAATAATTAACTTTCGAATCTTCCATTTTTAGCCCCTCTAGTTTGAAATTTTATAAAAAGGGTTATTACCCATGTTTTCTTTATTGTTTTAAGACATCTTTTTAACTAGGTTAGTATTCCTAGCTACTTGTTGAATTCGGGAAAGTTATGACTTAGTTTATTTTAAGTCCCGTTAGTTTGGGCCTCTTATAAACTTATTTCCTTAAAAGCTTTTATTCACGTTGTATTTAATATTAGGATTATTTGTTTAAATCCTAATATTTACCGGGTTACTTTTACTACTAACGGTACTTTACCCGTCTTTTAGTATTAACGGGGTTTGATTACCAAACCCGTTTTCGGGGTGTTACACTATTTAATCAGAATCTTGTTTTGTTTCTTGATATAGTTGCTGTTCAATCAGATTAAGAACTGAATTTTTTATTTCTTGATTTAGTAGCTTTTATTTAGATTTGTTTCTTAAATTGTGTTTTGTTTTGGATATAGTTGCTGATTCATTCAACATTAAAATCATGAGCGATTCACAAAATAAAGTGGGGAAAAAGAAGGGCAAAATACCGGTATGTTGTTGGTTCAACTTTTATAGTTTTTGGTTAAATTTCCTTTTAAACTTTTTGTGTAACTTATTTATTTTTTTCTCTATTGTAGGTGGATATGGATTCCGATTCTATCAAAGTCGACCTATAAAATGATGGCTCTATGAATTTGGAAGATGATGAAGTTGGCTCTATGGAGGTAGATGATAAAAATGATAGTGGTGTTAGAAAACCCAAGGCAAAGAGATTGCGAAAGGAAAGAATAGTTGTTTGGCATTACTTCACCAAACAACAAAACAAAGATTTAGGCGGAAAGGTTCCATCAAAGTGCAATAAATGTGGTCATGTTCTCATGTTTGATAGTAAGCAAGGTATGGGAAATTTTACTCGACATATATCAAGCTGTATGGTACTACTTATAAAGATGTTGGTCAAATGCTTTTAGATACTGACATGAAGTTAAAGGCATCTCGTTTTAGTCAAAGTACGTTTCTTGAAATGCTTGTTGCTGCTATTGTGATGCATGAGTTGCCTTTATCATTTGTAGAATATAAGGCATTTAGGGATTTGTTTAAGTATTTGCAACCCGATGTGAATATCATATCTAGAAATACGGTAAAATCAGATATATTGAAAATGTATAAGAAAGAAAAGGAAAATTCCGTGAACAAGTTAGTGTAGATGAGCTCACAGAAGATATAATGTCGCTTGACATTAGCCGTGAATCAGATGCTTCAAATTCCGTGAGCAATCATAAGGTATCCACTCCAAATGCTTCAAGTAGTGTTGCTTGTTAAAAATCAGAGAACATCTCAAGGTACCCACTTCAAATGTTTCTAGAAATTATTTGTGAGTCAAATTGTCCATGCCTAATACGACTGTAATTATTTGTGTGTAGGTTTGATTGTTTGGAATTGAAGATTTTGATAAAGAAAGGCATATGGGAACTTGAATGTTGAAACTATTTGGATGTTATGATTAGACTATTATGGATTTTGTTTTAAGTTTGTTAAGACATTATGTGTTTATGCATTTTTATGACTTTTGAGAACCTTTGGCGACTAAATTTTCATTAAACATGTTCCTTAATTGCTAATTTCAAATATGGAATAATAGGTTAAGTTCGTGTCTTAACAGGTCGTGTTCGGGTCTTAACAAGTCATGTTTGTGTCTTAAATAGGTCATATGAGATGTTGGCAACATTTTTGTTAGTGCAGTAATGTCTATTGACTCCGTTAATACAGATCGTAGTAGAAACTGAAGAAAATAAGCCTTTTATTTTAATATTTAGTTAGTAAAAGTAAGGTGACATTTTGGTAATTAATGAGAATTGTCATTAATTCCATGGGCTATAAATAGAAGTCTCATGTGAGACTTAAAGAACTTTTGCCATTTGAGAGACTTGGAGCTTTGAAGGTTAGAGAGAGAAAGTGAAGGATCAGTTTGTGACCCAAACGAGTCGTTCAGAAGAGATTTTATCAGTTTCAGATGCGGAAAATAAGAAACTGATTTAGAAACAGCTTGCGAATCACTTTAAACATCTTGTGTATTGAAATAACAGCGATTACAAACACAAGGAATACCGGCAGCACCTCAGTATCAATTCCTATCCTCCTGCTTGTCCACTTCAAATGAACATACATGACACCTATATATAGTGATAGCTAGACCGCTTGAAATGACACGAACATGTTCAAGCGGTCAGACATCTCAAGCGAACACAACAACTTTAGTTTCAAGCGAACATGACTAATTTGTATTCAAGCGACTTAAACATTCTGATTCATGTTTGCAAATTCTTTGTTGGTGCAGTTGTCTGTCGACTACATCTTAGTTCGAGTCTTAGGTTAGGGCTTATTATACGAGAAAATATGAAAATGTATGTAATTAGGGTATAGGTCCGCTTATACGTACATGTCCGTATATGGGAACCTACATGGACAGGTCCGCTTATATGTCATGTCCGTATATGGGAACCTATCTGATCAGGTCCGCTTATACAGGTCCGCTTATACGTACATGTTCATATAAGCGAACCTATGTCTCCTATATATAGGTAGGTCATTCAAGCGGATCTAGTAGGAGAAGTTAGTGTGTGTGATGGCGAAGCCCTGCCAGTTTGTCTCCAGATCTTGTACATTGTTAACATATCAATAAAAGAGACGTTAAATAGTGAAATCAAGCTAAACAAAGACTGAATCAATGAATTCCGCCTCTGATTCATTCTGAGCACTCTTCTGATCGACTCGTCAGGTCGTATAACGTTCCTACAAGTGGTATCAGAGCTCAGGAGGAAGAGTTCTTACCGTTTAGTTCGTTTTCGCTCAAAAATTCTGTTTTCTACACCTTCTTTCATCAATTCAGAAAGTTTTACCGGTTGGAATTCGCTCAAAGTTTCACAGATTGTGCGAAATTGATCATAGACAAAACCTGGAAAGTTTCGGACCAAAATACGGAATAAAAATGGATCAAATGACCTTCGGACATCAGTAGATTCGCTCTTGTGTACATCAGGAGATCCGCTTATTCGAACATACTTTGAGAAGGTCCGCTCCAAAAAGCATCAGGTCCGCTCCAAAGTACTTGTTAGGTCCGCTTTTAAGATCATAATTGTTGAAGGTTCGCTCAAGAGGTCCGCTTGTAGTTACATAGGTCCGCTTGTAGTTACATTGTATGGGTTCGCTCTTGTGGTTCGCTTATACAGACGACAATTGAGGTCCGCTCTAGAGATCCGCTTTTAGGGACTTCTTGTGTATAGGCCCGCTTCAAATTGCGTGTTAGGTCCGCTTTAGTGAACAACAAACAGGTCCGCTCGTTTGAACAAGTTTGATTTGCTCTTGTGTCACAATACAAGAGGTTCGCTTATTGGAACAACAAACAGATTCGCTCTTGTGAACATCATGTGATTTAATTCAGATTGCATCGAGTGTATCATGTTTGCATGTGAATTAAAGTCATTGACTTTAATTGTTTGATCGGTTCACTATTATCGAAGACAAGTTTGCATGTGACTAAAGTAGTGAGGTCCAATCAGATTGAATTAAACATCACAGTTGTCGGTAAAATGAAAAGGTCTTGAAAGTTGGTATCATTCAGTTGTGCATGTGAGTTGTGTCAGCAACATTTAATTCGATCCATGTGATATATAGTTGAGGCCCAATCTTTATTCAACAACAATTGAAAGTTGTCAGCTAGTTTAAAAAGGAATTCAAAGTTGCATGTGATTCTTATAAATTCACATGTGTTGTCGGTTGGTATGTGAACAAGATTTAAGTATACTTTTGAATTAGTTGGATAAATTCAAGCTACCGGCCCAATCAGAAGTTACATATTACAAAAGGCTTTTTGATTCTTACGGCCCAAATTATAAATCGACTAGAGTGCTCTAGCCCATATTTCGTGGCCCAAGTAAATCAATTCTTTTATCAGCTCATTAAACTTTTCGAGATAGCAATCAGCTCACATTAGTTCACCAGAAATAAGAAGTTTAGTGTGTTAAGTTGTTAATTTGCTTGAAACTTGGACTTTTGATTTCGCGTGAAGTTTGTTGTTTTGCAGGTTGCTATTCCGCTTGAATCGGATTGTTAGAAAAATGGCAATGGTCTTTGATGAACAGGAAAACAATGATCTTAAAAGGTTAAATGATTGGTATCGAGGATTTTTCAGTAGTTCCTATCAGAAATTGCCCAAAGAGGTTTGGAGTAAACGTTTCGAATGTTTTCTGAGTAAGGAAGATGAGAAATTGGATGATTTGGAAAAGCGTTTTGATCGTTTGATTGACTATTTGAAAGAAAATCAAATAGTAATATCAGAAGCTGAAATGGTATCAAAGTTTGCTAATGGATTACCTGCTGAATGGGATGTTTTTTTTTTGGAAAATCTGAGAGAAAATTCAAGTTTTTCAAAATTATCTCTGAATAAATTCATCAGTAAACTGAAAAATCATGATTATGAACTTTATCAAAAGAAGAGAGATGTGTTGGATAAGATAAAAATGAATTTAGAAGATTTGAATTTAGACGTGATATATGAAATAAACAAAAGAATAAATGTTTGTTGGGCAGCGAAAATAAATTTGATGTATGATATGAAAAGGGGTTGTTATATTGATGATAATGGAAATCCTATTGATCTTGTTACAATCTTTGGTGCAGGTACATATAAGATAGAGAAAGAACAAGATCCAAAGAATGAAGAATCTGTGAAGAATGAATTTTCAAATTCTGAATTAGTGTGCTCCAAATGTGACAACTTTAAGACTAACAATGACAAACTCTTGAAGGATGCGGAAAGTCTGACATTGGAAGTCAAGAAGTTGAAAGATGAGAAGCAAGCTGATATTAAACAGATTCTAGATTTACAGGGAAATTGTGAAAAGCTGAAAACTGAAAATGACAAACTGTTAAGTAATTTGAACAGTTTGACATCTGAAAACAAGGTTTTGAGAGAGAAAGAAAAAGACTTTGAAAGCAAAAAGAAATCTTCAGAAAATGAAGATTTCTGGATAAAGCTTGAGAATAAGAATTTGAAAGCTAATGAAACAAAGTTTCAAGAACAGATAAAGGTTTTGGAAAATGAAAAGTCTGTTCTTGAAAACATGAAGAATGAGAATGAAAAATCAATCAAGTCTCATCTTGAAAGAATATCTCAGCTTGAAAACGAAGCTGAGAATTCAAGAAACAAGATTGATGAACTTGAAAAGAAATTGAAAGGTTTTGTGACTTCATTAGATAGTTTGAATTTTCCCTGTCCAAAACCGATCAATTCAGTTTCAATAAGTGACAATGTCACAAACTTTGACAATGTCACAAACTTTGACAATGTCAAAGTTGAAGATTGTGATAAGAAATCTGATGGTGAAAAAGATAAAAGTGAAAAACAAAAATTGTTTTTGAAATTAAAAGAAAAATTTCAAGAAACTGTTCTGCAATCGACTGAAAAGGGTGAATGCTCTATGCAAAAACCTTTGAAGAAGAAAGTGGAACAGAAACAAAAAGATAAAAATTTGAAAAATGTTCAAAAAGAAAATAAAAGTTCATCAGATCAATCATCCAATCGCAATGAAAAATTACAAAAATCGAAAAATGAAAACTCTAAAATTGTTGGTAATAAGTGGTGCAGGTTTGACCACAGTGCTTCAAAGTCAAATCCAGCTTTCAGGAAGGATGATGATCACCACAAAGCCAGACAATGCTATGATCTGAGTGTTTGGTGTGATAGTGGTGATTGGTACGATAACAGAGTGTGTTACACTTGTGGTGTTCGAGGACACATTGCTGTTAACTGCCAGGATTGGAGTTATGAGACGAGAAGATGCTATAATTGCCAAATCAGAGGACACATTGCCAGAGATTGCCCGATGAGATCAAAGGGAAGATCGAGGGCTGAATCTCAGAAAATGGCAAAGAAGAAACCAGTCAAAGTCGAAGCAAAGCCCAAAGAACAAAAGGTTCAAGAACCTAAAGTTCAGGAAATGAAAGTGAAGCTTTCTCAAGGGCAAAAAGACAGACTGAGAAAGAAGAGGAAAAAGGCGAGAGAGTATCTAGAGAAGATATTGTCCTCGGATACAACTGGTAAAATAGATAAAAGTTCTGATAAATCGTCTTGCTCACCAAAGAACAACAAATCAGGCAAAACGCATTCATCAGATACAAATCTGAGGACGAAAGAAGAAAAGAAGAAGAAAATGGTCGGCGATGAATCTGGCTCATCAAAGTCAGACAAGCCACATTCAGGCAATGAATCTGGTATGGTAAAGCCAGAGGAGCCATGTGTTGAGGTAAAAAGTGGTGATTCCGGTTTGACAATGAATGATGAAAATTTTCCATCATTGTCAAATGGAATTTCAAAAGCACCCAAGGACCGTCAGGCTTGGGTGAAACTCTTTAAATAGAAAAACCTGACTTGCCGGAGTTCCCAGGTTGGTAAGCGTGGAACATGAATCGGCACATTTCTTGAGAAATTCACGAAAGTGATATTTTGTCTTACAAGTGGTAAATCAGGAACATTAAGTTGTACTTGATTTTCTACAAGTGATGTTTGAGGATTGATCTTAAAAATGTTAGTTTTTAGAAGTGATTGAAGAAAACAAAGTGATGAAAGATCCCCGAATTTGTGAAAAGACACACAAAACTTATTTTCCGGAAAAACCATTTTGATTAAAACAAACTTAAGTGTTTTGAAATCACTATGGGAAAATGTTTTGTTGTCAGGGGGAGTTCTGATTGTTTATGCCAGGTGGATGGAGAATTGAAGTGATTCTCATCATGTTGTTACATTTCTTGTACAGTTTGTTTCAATTTTTTCCCAGAAAATCAAAATTGAGACATATTTTGATTTTAGGGGGAGTAAAAATTTTAAAAAAATTAGACAATTTGAAAATGTCAAAAACATGAAAAATTTAAAAAATGAGTTTTGCTGAAACAAGAGGAAATGATAGAAAATCAGTGGACTATCACAGCATGCTAAAGAAATGTAAAGTCTAAATGTGATAAACGGTCTCACTAAAGATGTGACGATAGGCTCAGCTAGACTAGTAGATTTGCGATAACGATACAACTTAAATGAAAAAGCCTAGTTCTAGTGGGAAACATGGTTGAAAGCATAGTACTTAGTTTTGTCCTTCTTGATTGTGTACCTACTCGGTAATCGCTGATTGTCGAAAGACATAAAACTGGTTAAGTTTGTGAACTTTCACAACTTTGCTAAAAAATCGCTGTGATTGTGCATTTCATTTTGCAAAAATTTAAACTTGTTTTATTTCTTTATTTTGTTTAAGCATCGGACATCCTCTGCGTATACGTGAGTATCGACCTGGATGTTGTTGCCTAAACGTTCTGCTTTGGATCACCTCTGCGTATACGGGAGTATCGACCTGGTGGTTAAAGCCTAAACAACTTCAACTTGTTTTATTTTTCTTATTTTGTTTAAACATTGGACTTTCTCTGCGTATACGGAAGTATCGACCTGATTGTTAATGTTTAAACATTCTGCTTTGTTTTCGCACAAATCACAATTGATAAAGTTTAAAGGCATTATTCGAGATAGTGTATTGCATGATGAGGGGATATGCTGAGATCGTGGGGTCCATAAGAATTTAGTGCTATCTAAATATACCTTAACGTATCGGTAAGCATGTCGAAAGTTTTTAGATTGAGTTTAAGTGGACAACAATATCGTCAATCAACGTGAATCGTTTAGAGCTTAAAACGATTAAGAGCTTAACGGTGCTTGTGATTTGTCTAAAAACTGATCTGATCCTCTTTCGCAAACTCACAAAAATATGTTTGTACATATTTCATTTCTGCATTTAATTTCTGTTATTGCGTTTGTGTTTCATAGTTTGAAAAATCCAAAAAGATTTTCGACAACTGATGTTGAAAAGCTGATATTCAAAATCTCAAAGGCTAAACAAGATGAACAGTTGGGTTGGTTAATTGGTTTGAAATGTTTAAAATGATTCATTAAGTTGAATCAGAATTTTGAATGTTTTAAATTCTTGATCAATTTTTAAATGAAAATGATTCTCAAATGTTTAGTTGATTCATTAAGTTGAATCACAACAGTGTTGGTTTGTAAATTGTGTGTTTAAGATGTGTAGGTTTCTGATCCTGTTGCTACGGAAAGCCAGGAGATGCATCAGAACCTGAGAAGAGCTTAAACTTTAAAAACCAGGATTGGATTTCAATGGTGATAACAAATTCCAGACGGCGATCCCAGCTTGATGAAAGGGGGAGTCTGACGAGAGTTAGAGCCAGAGAAAGATCCAGGTTCATGATTCCAGGAAGAGTTCCTGAAGAAGACCGATCAAGATTGAAGAGTTGTTAGGTTGAAGACTCTCACTGAAGATTCCGTCAACATTCAAGGGGGAGTCTGTTGGTGCAGTTGTCTGTCGACTACATCTTAGTTCGAGTCTTAGGTTAGGGCTTATTATACGAGAAAATATGAAAATGTATGTAATTAGGGTATAGGTCCGCTTATACGTACATGTCCGTATATGTGAACCTACCTGGACAGGTCCGCTTATATGTCATGTCCGTATATGGGAACCTATCTGATCAGGTCCGCTTATACAGGTCCGCTTATACGTACATGTTCATATAAGCGAACCTATGTCTCCTATATATAGGTAGGTCATTCAAGCGGATCTAGTAGGAGAAGTTAGTGTGTGTGACGGCGAAGCCCTGCCAGTTTGTCTCCAGATCTTGTACATTGTTAACATATCAATAAAAGAGACGTTAAATAGTGAAATCAAGCTAAATAAAGACTGAATCAATGAATTCCGCCTCTGATTCAGTCTGAGCACTATTCTGATCGACTCGTCAGGTCGTATAACGTTCCTACATTCTTTTCACGTGATGATGTAATATATGATGTAGTCTTTATGATGTCATCATCAAGAATGATGACATCATCCTTGATCCAAACCGCAATGAATCCAAGACTCGATATAAGACGAAGACGACAGATGAATGCACCAACAGAAAGTAGAGAGAGAAAGGAAAAAGGTGATTCGTGGTGCTTTGTACTTGTCATATATTGAATAGAATCACATTTATAGTACGGTTCTCGTGTTCGGTCCACGCACGTGTACGGATTCCGCATGTCACACATGTCGATACGCAATCATTACGGAGTCAAAAACGCGTCCTACAATTTTCGTGTCTTAACAGGTCATTTCGTGTAACCTGTTTATTAACAGGTTCGTGTTCGTATTTGGAAAATCTGACAGGATAAGATTTCATGTCGTGTTCGTGTTTACAAGTTTCGTGTTCGTGTCTTATCGTGTTCGTGTCTTAATAGATCGGGTTGACCCGATATGCCAGCCCTATGCCTGGTGAACATATGTAGGAGTATAAATAAATTGACTAACCTCATGATCAACATGAGTTATATCCATGTGAGAAACTGTAGGATAAACCAAATTGCCTATAATAGTATGGTATATACTCATATATGGTAACAGAACACAACTTGTAGGAGAGTAGCGTGCATTGTCAGAAAGTCATGCTCGCTGATACAGATCAAATATATACTTTTCCTTATACAGGAGGCATCGTTTCTTAGACTGAGTTACCTTAATACCCAAAAGATAACGTAGCAAGTTCAAATCTTTCATAGAAAACTGGTGAGCTAAGGCACAATTCAATGACTTAGTGTTATCACAATCATCACATATATAACCATATCTCTACATGTAAGGACAATTGAATCTGTTCCGCACTCATGCATCTAACAAAATTTTGAATCATGATTACTTTGAAGAAAACCAAGAGAAGTAATCATTGTAAAGAATTTCTCAAACCAAGCACAAGGGGCTTGTTTGAGACCATATAGAGCTTTCCAAAGTTGTTAAACTTCTATTGTGCAATACCTAAGGAAGAAGTCATGTAAACTTACTTAGAAGATCACCATTCAGCAAAGCATTCCTAACATCCATTTGAAAAGTCTTTCACTGACGAATGGATGCAACTACAATGTACGAAACATAGTCATTTTTGCCACCAAGGAAAAAGTTTCCCCATAATCCAAACCATGCTTTTGCGAGTACCTTACGCAACAAGTCTTTCCTTGTACCGCTCAACATACCCATTCGACTTTATTTTAATCTTATATACCCAATGACAACCGATTGTATGCTTACCAAGTGGGAGTGGAACCAAATCTCATGTATGTTCGTGATAAAGAGTTGTAAGTTCCACAACCATCGTATTCCGCCAAAGGGGATAAAAATAGCCTCTTTATAGGACTCTAATTCAAAAAAATGATAAACGTTTGCTATAAAAGAAGCAAATGAAGCCGAGTAATAGAGTAAGCAAAATTTTAATTTGGAAGTTTAGTGGACTTACATGCATGAGTGGACCTCCTCAAAGGCAGAGGATCCATAGTCTCTGATGACGGGGGTAGCTCAGATCTCACAAAATGACTAAGACACGTTTAGCTTAAAAGGTTAAAAGGTTGAAAGCTTCATAACCCGGGAACTATGGTGAACAGCAAAAAGAACATAAACAGTAGCATGTCACTTCACTGATTACTTGTCCAGCCCTCTCACAGCCGTAAAAGTGAGCACATGCACAAGAAGCTCCCTTTTACCCACAGGTCCAAACCATTCAACCCCAAAATGGGTAAGTCTCCCACTACAAGCATGGTTCACTAGTCCAAGGATTCCTCTTTGGGCGATGCCTTTCCCTATAAAAGGACACTTCATTTAGTGCCAAAGGACATTCCGATCAGCTCTGATTCCATTGGGATCTCTTGTCTTTCCTCTCGAGTACTTGTTCCATGCAAGTCTCTATTCTTCACCTTCAACACACACATTTCCACTGCTCTCACATCTGAAGTTGAATACACTTCAGCTGAGGATCTTGGGCAAACAACAAGATCTAACTAGTGAACCTCTCTCCACGTCTTGCAAACGTGGGGGGACCCCATGACCTGCCTTAGGCAAACCGGAACCCTCCAACCCTTTTGCCTAACCAGCTTCGCTACTACCACCGGTCTAGTATTTGTTGCATCAACAAGTTGGCACCCACCGTGGGGCTACGCCACTAATTTTCTCCAAAAGACCTAGTAGTGTAGCTCCATTCTCTCAAAATTACCATGTCGGAAAGTGAATCTCCGAGAGAGGTAAATCAAGTCCCGAATACCTCTACCCCAAGCACTAGCCAAGCTCATGTGGCTATACCAACGTCCTTCTCAACACCGGGGAGCATTCCTACTGGTGCAACATACCCCGAGTACCTCACTTTCCAAACACCAACTCCGTCTAGATCAGGGGTTCCATCCCCTAACGTCGGTGTCTCTAACACCCCCTCATGTGTTGACCTTACTCCTGAAGGGGTCGCCAACAACTTCTTAAAGTTAAGGTCTCTCCTCAACCAATACGTGAGTAGGGAAAGGGACAAAGGGGTAAGGATTCGGTTAGACTATGACGAGCCCGAGCCGTTGTTATCTCCTGGACCTCTAGCTCTTCCTTTCACAAGCTCACAACCAACCCTGTCCAGGAACGAGGCTGGTCCCAGCCACCCACCTCTAAATCCTAACCCATACATATACATAAGGCCAGATCCGACGATGTTTCCCCTCTTTTCTTCCCAACCAGCTGCAACCGGTGCTCTATTGGGGCATGAGCTGACTTTGGACCAGCTCCTACAATCTCCAGTAGCAAGCCTTCCACCCTCAGCAACAACTACATGGGAACAAGCTTTGCCTGTGCTTCCCTTGGCATGAAGTGCCGTTATGAGTGCTCCTTTGGGGGTAAACTGCTCTGCTGCACCTGGAAGCCTTCAAGGCTTCAACCTTATACCTTAAATGATGGCTTTGATGATGGCCTCCTTCCCTTGGTAGCACTTTATTAAACAAGTACTGGCTACTCAAGGGAATAACAACAACAACACGGGTGCAAGGGTAGAAGAGGATTTGGCCAAACCATATAAGCCAAGTAATCTTTCGTGCTTCTCACAGCAAATAGCCGATTATGATTTTCAAACAAAGATCAAAATGCCATCCCATATCAAGACATATGACGGAACCGAGGATCCAGAAGATCACCTTCAGATCTTCACTGGTGCTGCTAGAATTGAGAAATGGTCAAATGCTGAATGCTGCCTCATGTTTATGCAGACCCTCATAGGATCAGCTAGGATATGGTTCAACGATTTACCAGCCAGAAGCGTTCAAAGCTTCGATGACCTGAGCAAAGGGTTTCTAGCCAATTTCTCACAACAAAGGCGATACGTCAAAGATGCTACGGTGATCTTTCAGATAAAACAAAGGGATGACGAAATCCTTCGAGAGTTTATAGAAAGGTACAAGAAAGAAGGTCTTACGTATGTAGGGGCAGACGAAAAGATGAGAGTGGCTGGTTTTATGAACGCCATTACATCCAAATATCTTACAAGAGATTTCAACAAATCCCTACCTAAGACCTTGGAAGAAGCTCTCGAAAGGGCTAAAGCCCACATCAGAGGAGAGGAGGCTGTAGATATAAAAGAGCAAAGAAAAAGGGGATCTAGCTGGCGAGGCAACAGTCCAGCTAGAAAAAAGGGAAACTTTCATTCCTATGACAGACGCCAAAGGGGTTCAGAGCAACGAAGTTCTGAAGGCCGGAACCCCTCCAGTAGGGAGAAAGGCATGAACTTCACACCCCTCACGAAGACCCCTCAAGAGATTCTTGCTACAGAGGGAGTGAAACAAAGCTTCCGACCTCCCAAACCTCTCCCTAAAAGAAAAAGGAATGAAAATTCCACCCAGTTCTGTGAATTTCATGAAGAGAAGGGCCACCATACTAATGATTGCTTTCAACTCAAAAAGAGGATTGAAGAGGCCGTCAAGTCAGGGGAGGTTGCCCACTTAGTAAAGGGGGTAAGGGACAAGATGGCCGAAGGAAAGGGCAAGGAAGTTAACATGGTGGATTTTGATGGAAAGGTTCCCCACAAACGGCAGTAGTTGGAAGCTTGGGAGTTTCAGTGTGTCTGCTTCCTTCCAACAGAAAAGAACCCACTCTCAAACCCCCTTGTGGTTGAAGCAACTGTGGGTACACTAAAGACAAGCAGAGCATACATAGACACTGGTGCAGCCACTGGAATTATGTTTAAGAAGTTCTTCAACTGTTTGAGCAATGAGGAACGTTCGAAGCTTCAACCCTCCGGAACCTCCATAAAAGGTATTGCTGACATACCCCTCAAGCCTTTAGGGCAACTAACCCTGGATGTCTGTTTCAGCGAAGGCAAAATGAAGGGAGTTCAGCCTCTCACTTTTGTTGGTATCAATATACCTTCCAACTACGATGTCATCATTGGAAGGCCAGGGCAGTGTGCATTCTATATGGCTGTTTCAGTTGGTCATGGCACTGTAAAGTTCTCTACCGAGAGAGGGATTGCAACCCTTCAACCTAATCAAGAGGCTTACATGGTTGAAGGGGAAAGTTTCAAAAGTGAAGAAGACAAGCAAGGGCTGATTATAAACCCCAAGTATCCCGCGCAAAGGATAAGGGTTAATCCAAGCCTTTCCCAAGAAACCCTCTCATATCTTGAAAAGCTGCTAGTACATTAGAACGATGTCTTTGCTTGGTGCCCAGAAGATATAACGGGTATCCCTCGGAGCATTGCTGAACACGAACTGAAAATACCACCCGATGTCAAGCCTGTTGTCTAGAAGAAACGAAGCCTAGCACCCGAAAGAAGCTTGGCAGCCTACCAAGAGGTTGAAAAGCTTGTCACAGCAGGAATTCTCCGAGAAGTCAAGTATCAATCCTGGGTTGCAAACCCAGTCATGGTCCGAAAGCCTGATAATTCTTGGAGAATGTGCATCGACTTTAAGGACTTAAACAAGGCTTGTCCTAAAGATTGTTATCCACTGCCAAAAATCGATCTTAAGCTTGATTTCCCTCACTGGTTACCCTTTCAAGTGTTTTCTTGATGCTTACAAGGGTTACCATCAAATTCTCATGAAAGAAGAAGATGAAGAGAAAACCACCTTTCACACGGACAAAGGAATCTTTTACTACCAAAAGATGCCTTTTAGCCTTAAAAATGCAGGTGAAACCTACCAACGCCTAATTGACAAGGCTTTTGCTAGCCAAATTGGGAGAAACATGAAAGCATACGTCCATGATCTGGTAATCAAAAGTAAAACGGAATACCAAATGCTTGATGACATCCAAGAAACCTTCAAGAACCTAAGGAAGGTCAACATGAAACTCAACCCCGTGAAATGTTCGTTTGGGTTTGAAGAATGTAAGATTCTAGGGCACATTGTGGGAAAACAAAGTATAAAGGCCAATCCAAACAAAGTGAAAGCTGTTCTTGAAACCAGGCCTCCACAAAGCAAAAAAGAAGTTGAGAGTCTGAATGGAAAGCTCGCGGCCCTGAAGAGTTTTACCTCAAAACTGGCTGAAAAATCTTTGCTTTTCTTTAAAACGCTTAAAGGGTATTCTGACAAAAAGGATTTCAAATGGACTGATGAAGCAGAACAAGCTTTCAACTGGATGAAGCTGCACCTGGCTTCAGTTCCTGATATTACAGCCCCGGAAATAGGTGAGCTGATATATGTCTACCTCTCGGTTGCTGAGGAAGCAATAAGCGCGGTCTTAACCATTGAACGAGACAAAGTTCAGGTACCCGTTTATTTTTTCAGCAAAACTCTAAAATTGGCAGAAATCAAGTATCCTCCTCTGGAGAAGCTTGCCTTAGCCCTAGTCCAAACAGCTAGAAGGCTTTGAAGGTATTTCCAAGCACACCCTATACAAGTGGTCACCGACCAACCCATAAAGAGTGTGCTTGAAAAACTAGAAAATTCAGGAAGGCCGGCCAAATGGCCTGTAGAATTGGGTGAGCACAAAATAACCTATGTCCCAAGAAAAGCCATCAAAGCCCAAGTTTTGGCCGACTTCATTGTGGAAGTCCCAAAGCAAGCTGTCACCGAAGTTAATACAACCACGGCTGAACCTTCCGACCCTGAAGCCTGGAAGCTCTTCACCGATGGACCTTCAAGCGTTGAAGGGTCAGGAGCCGGGCTCATTTTAATCAACCCTGAAGGCTTAGAATACACATATGCTCTTCGATTTGAATTCTAGACCACAAACAATGAAGCTGAATACGAAGCACTGATAGCCGGCTTAAGGTTAGCCAAGGAAATGAAGGTTCAAAAGCTTCAAGTCTTCACAGACTCGTTGCTGGTGTCAAGTCAAGTGAATGACAGTTATGTTGCAAAGGAGCCTAACATGAAGAGATACAAAGAAAAATCCAAAGAGCTGATGAACACATTCCAAACATGTACCATCAAGCAAATTCCCAGGTCTCAAAACAAGAAAGCTGATGCCTTGAGCAAACTCGCCTATCTCACCTTTGCCCACCTTACCAAAAAGGTATTAGTAGAGGTGTTGAAAACTCCATCAATTGAAGAATTGGAAGTTCAAGATGTAATCACCGAGGAAGGCCCCAATTGGATGACTCCCATTAAAAAATTCCTTAAAAACGGTGAGTTAACTGATGATCAAACAGAGGCTGAAAGGGTTAAAATCAAATCTAGGCAGTACGTGTTGTAAGGTGAAATCCTCTACAAAAAGGGTTACCTTGCACCCTTACAGAGATATGTTGGTCCCGAGCAAAGCCAGTACTTGGTCAAAGAGGTTCACGAAGGGATTTGGGGAGCCCATTTTGGAGCAAGAACGGTGGTTTCTAAGTTAATGAATCTTGGGTATTTTTGGCCCTCCATGCATCGAGACACCGCTGAACAACTGAGAAAATGTGATTCTTGTCAAATCCATGCACCGGTCCCAAAGAGCCCCAAGCATAACCTTGTCCCGATATCCTCAGCCTGGCCATTTCATAAATGGGGAATGGACACTGTCGGCCCATTCCCACCGGCAAAGGGTGGGGTGAAGTTCTTATTGGTGGCTATAGATTACTTCACCAAGTGGCCTGAGGTTAAACCACTTGCAAAAATCATGGGCAAACAGGTCATTGACTTCGTTTGGGAAAACATCATTTGTCGCTATGGGTTGCCGGGATTGCTGGTAACCAATAATGGAAAGCAATTCGCTGAGAAGCCTTTTAGGATTTGGTGCAAAGAATTCAGAATAACCCAGATTTTCAGCTCAGTTGCATATCCACAATCAAACGGCCAAGTTGAAAGGATGAATCGAAGCATAGTTGAAGGAATCAAAACCCGATTGGGAAGGCATGGAAGCAATTGGCTTGAAGAATTGCCAAATGTTTTATGGGCTATACGAACAACGGAGAAAACAAGCCACAAAAGAACACCTTATAGCTTGGTATTCGGATCCGAAGCCGTGATTCCAGCTGAAATAGGAGTTGTAACTCAAAGGACCTTCAACATGGATCCCGAAGCAAACAACAAATAGACCATGTTAAACTTGCAACTCCTAGAAGAAACACGAGTCCAAGCTGCAATTCAAGAAGCCAAGTACAAACAAAAGATGGAAGCTTATTACAACACAAGAGTGAAACATGAATGCTTCAAGCCAGGAGACCTTGTGCTTAGAAACAATGAGGCTAGTAAAAAAGAAAACCAAGGAAAACTTGGCCCAAAGTGGGAAGGGCCATATACAATCCTTGAAGCACATAAGGGCGGATCCTACAAACTAGCCGATGCAGAAGGTAAAAAGCTTCCCAGACATTGGAATGGCAAAACCCTTAAAAGGTTCCATGTCTGATCAAGAAAGTGTCGTTTGTATTTCAAATGTTGTATTTCAAATGTTGTATTTCAAGAGGTGCTTGATGATCACCTTTTGTAGAACAGTGTCTTGAATGAATGAAGATGTTTTATCAAAATTGTCTTTCTAACCTAAAATCAGGTTGAGAACCTAGCAAAACACTCCATGACAAGGGTCATGTAAGGGATGAGCTCCTAGGCCATATCGCTCAATAGGTTCAAGGGTTGAATGAACCTATATAAGGGGTGAGCTCCTAAGTCAATACAACTCCATGAGACTTATGAAGTTATCAAAAACAAAGTTGTCTCATAGACGGGTTTGAACAGCCTACACCAAATGTTCCTTAAGCCTTGTAAAAATTCAAAAAATTCAAATCTTTATTAACAGGCTTACGAACTAAAATCAAACTAAGGAAAATAATGAATAGGATAGGTGCTATGTCTTCTTGTTAAAAATACCAAGGCTAAGTGACTGCAGCACTGAACCCTTTAAGGTATGAAAAACATAAAGGCAACACAAACACAACAAAGACAATTCCATAGACATAAAAAGTCATAAAAGACAATAAAGGTTGTAGGTAACTCTGGATAAAAAATACAAGGTAAAGCAGCAAATAACAAATATCGAGAAACAACCTGAAGCCTTGAAGGCTTCAAGCCAATCAGGCTGCCTTACAAAAACAGGCACCAACACAAGAAATAATAACACAAGGCAAGTAGTAGAACTTAATAACATAAGATAAGAAGCTTTAAAGGCTTCCAAATATCCAAACAAGTTAAAGCAAACCTTAACGGTTTGCAAACATAGGAATTGTTCAAACAGCCACTAAGGCTAACAACCACCAACAGAAACCGTAAGGGTTTCTGCAAAACCTAAATTGTTCAAAAAAACATACAAACCATTAAATTGCTTTTGGGTGCTAAGAAAGCTACGAATATTATTCAAGCATCAACACGAGGCTTAGAAGCCCCGGAACCATCACCTTTAGCCTTCTTGGCCTTCGTAGTCTTCTTTGACTTCTTAGGCTCCGATCCACCATCACTCCCAACAACTGAACCTTGGAGGCTTGCTTCCTTGGAGACATCGGCATCTTCTGAAAAAGTTTTCTCACTATCTCCTGAACGAGAACGTTTCTTGGATAGGGAAGCAAACACTTCAGCACTAACTTTTTCATTAAGCCCAGCCGGCTTCAGCTCCTGTAAGACAGAAAGAGGTTTACCAAAGCAATTTGCAACTTGACTTATATATGGGTAAGTCAACCTATGCATCTGCTGGACAGATGCCTTAAACACTTTGGAAGCATCCGGACGAAAAAGGGGAGATTGTTCCAAGGCTTGACCAGACTCGTGAAGTTTAAAACCAGCAATAAGGCCTTGATGTTTCCCCAAATTCAGCAGTTTCGTGTAGACCTCTCCAAGGGCAGAGTTGAACTCATTGGAATGTAGGAGGTAGGTAACAACCTGGTGAAAGCCTTGCTCAATGAGCCACTGGTTATCACCAGTGGCTTGAACAACCGAAGCCTTCAGACCTTCTTTTTCTTCATCAAAGGCCTTCTTTTGAACAGTTAAGGCCTCCCTATCAGCTTTCAACTTCAACCGGTCAGCTTCGAAACTTTTCTTGAGATCATTCATCTCAATTTCATGTCTCCTTGTCAATTCACCCACCTTCTTGCCCAAGCTTCCTCCTTCTTTGAAAACGCATCAATTTCCTTCTTCATCACAGCCATTGAAGACTTCAACTTTTCCTTCTTCTTAGAAAACTCCTCGTATTCCAGCATTCCCTTCTGAAAGCGAGTAACACCCTCAGCTACCAAGGCAGAAAGTTTGCAGGAACTTAACATCAACCTTGATATGAAGTGGTCACTCTCCATCTCAGATATTGCACCACGAACGCCAGGAGGAGCAAAGTGAGCTAACACATTAGCACAAACATTCGGATCCTTGAAACTATCACCAACCTTCACAGTCCAATCAGGAACATAAACTTCATCTTGGTTCAACCCTTCAACGTCTCTGCTTGATGAACCCTGAACAGGAGTAGTCACAACCTTCTTGGCTGAAGCCTTCTTCTTACCATGAACAACTAACCTTTTCTCCTTCTCAGCATAAAGATCTTGACCCACAGAAACCTCAATATCATCACTTAATTCCACCGGATCAGAAGAAGTAGATTGAGGTGCACTCCTTAACAAACGACGAGTAGAACGACGGGTTGAAGCCTTGGGAACAGCAGGCTTAGTAAATGCCTTGACGTTAGAAACACTAACATAGCCAGCATCCTCAAATCTCTGTTCCACACCCCTAGCAACAGCATCATCCCCTTTAGCGGCTTGATCATCCGTAAAGACAACATTAGATGTATCATCACTCTTGATAAAGTTCAAAGCAGACATAACTACAAAACATTTTAAAACAAAAACACATAAGCTACCAAATAAAGATATCCCAAAAAGGAAAAACAAGGAAAATGCATACCCTGGCCATTCCTCATAAGAACCGGACCCCGATTAGCCTTATCCCACAATTTGCTAACACCTAATAGAACTAGCAAATATTCGGGGAAAGGTCGAACCCTTGAAGAGCACTCTCGGATGGCTTTAAGAAAAACTTCATTCAAATCAGACTCGGAAGGTTCCGGTTCATTGAGAACGGCATCCGGGTGTCTCCATACCATTTTAAAGGGAACAATAGAATCAGAAACCCAGAAAAATCAATCTTTCCAGGTATCGAGTGTGGTAACCATAGAAGAGATTAAACAAATGTCAGCCTTGGATGTCTCAAAGGTAAATCAGTCACCATTCTTCGCCAGGCGAAAAAATCGACGGAATAACAACAGCGAAGGGTCATAACCACAAGCCCGGCATAAAACCTCGATGTGTAAAACCCTAGCCATGCCCTTCGGATGAATTTGACCAAAGGAAAGCCGATAGTACTCCAAAACATTCAATACAAAAAACGAAAAAGGATGACGAAGGTTGGAAAATTCAAAATGACGGCAGTACAAAGCAACTGAACCAGGGGGACATTGATCAACGGATTTATCACCACCCGGTGCAACTGGATTAAATTTAAGATCAATGCCCATTTCCACACAAAAATTATCCACTTCTTCTTGAGTAAGGCGTGAAAAACTAACGGAAAGATCTTTCCGTGCACCCATGATCAAAGTAAAGAACAAGTAAAACACACAAGAAAATGGGGACTAACCTGAGTTTAGAAGAGGAAATCGGAATTCTTGGAAGAAGATAAGTGAAAAAATATCACCAAAAGACGTTAATAAATGAAAAAGTAATAAAATAGGGGGTTATTATTACCTATTGTAGAAAACCGTCGACTGAAAAACTGCCACACATCACATCACATCAGTTGTCAGTATTAAATTCAAAATTCTCAACCGTTCTCAACCCTTGAAGCCTTCAAGCCTTCAGGCAATAAAAATGACGAAAAAGTCAGAAGCATTTGAGCATAAAACCCAAACACCTCTGACTTGGGGGGGCTGATGACGGGTGTCACACCCCTTTCTGCGGCGGAAGCATGAGGTGTGATCATGAAAGGTTCTCATTGCATACGAAAGGTAAACATACTACATGCTCATAAAATAACTTCAAATACCAAACATTTCATAATTTGAAATCATAAGTTAGCGTTTACATCGTGAGATAGCATAAAACATTGTCTTAAAAAGTTTACAACTTTATTTAAAGATAAACATAAGCGACATCTAAGAGCAAGAGTAAGACCGCGCGCACATCCATCTTAGTTACCTGAAATACATGTGAGTTTTGGAAAAACGTTAACATAATGTTGGTGTGAATTCATGCAGTTTTTGTATTGAACACGTTTGTATACTTTGTATGAAACCATGTTGAGTAACTTGTGAAAATAAAGTATTCTTGTGTAAATAAAGTATTCTTGTGGTATGAACCAAGTAAAGTATTCTTGTGTACGAACTTCGTACAAATAAAGTATTCTTGTGTACGAACTTCGTACAAATAAAGTATTCTTGTATAGTTAATGGGTTGCAAGGCCATTAAAAAGTGACACGACATAGGAAGTCACCAAACCATAGGCATTTTTCTAGTTGTCGATTCACGACAGAGACACAAAAGCACTACTCGGTACTAGTGTTCACAGAGAGTGTGGCTGCCCAGACACCCGTTAGATCTAACCTTTTGTTCTGCGGTCTAAGTATGTACACGATTGATGGTGCTTATGGTACCCTATTCGTGACTCGATTTCTCATATCATTCCTCAAAACGCATCATACTTGGTACTAGTGATCACCAAGAGTGCTTCTTGTTTATGTATTCATCATGTCAAGTATCAATTCTCGTTTATTATATGAAGTATCAATTCTCGTTTATTATATCATGTATCAATTGTCGTTTGTTATATCAAGTATCAATTTTTATGTGTTCACTACAACATCCTACTACAACATTTCATCATGTAAATCTTCATGTAAAGCTTTATGTTTGAATCTTTTATGTTCAAGTTTCTAGTTCTTTGGTGTTCTTCAAAATTTTCAACATAACAAGTATTTTAGCCATTAAAAATAGAAGTAAGTAAGAGTGTTGAAGGTGCTTACTACTAGCTTAAAGCTAGGGGAAGAACAAGGACGAAGATCAAGTGGTTAAAAGCAAACGAGTGAGGTCCTTCAAGATCCGAATGTTCCAAGCTTCGTTAATCACCTCCTAGCACCTTAATACAAGCTTGGAATGGATGGTTGAATGTTGAAGATGGTGGTGATGGGGCTGCTTGGTTTCAGCCGATTGGGAGCAAGAGAGGGAGAGGGTGTTGAGTGGTGAAGTGTGTGTAAGTCTTGTTCTTCACTTATAACCCATGTATAACATTTACCCTTTGTGCAATATGTCTTGAAAGTACAAGACAAATCCTTCCATAATCTTAGATGAATCCAAGAAATATTCACATGATCTTCCCATCTAGGCACGTGGCCGATTTTTTTACTGGGGGGGGGGGGGGGGAGGGGTCTAATTGAAAATTTTGAACCATGTAGTTACTTATAATTAGTTTCCAAGTATCTAGTTTGTGTAGTTTGTTACTAGGTATGTTAGTGTGTGTTAGGGTGTTCGGGTATCATTACTAGCTCAGAAATAATAAAACAATGCCTCAAATAATATTTTGATGTTCCGGGTAATGCCCGGTTGTTCGGTTAGACACTGTTCTGTTAAAGTGCTAAATTGCACCGTTTAGTGTCTTTTAAGTATCCTTTTGTAACCCTTTCAATTCCCGACACTTAGGGAAGTATTCTGGATGATAACTCATGATTTCTGCATAATATTTCAGTGTCATAATGCTGATTATAGCTGAATTTACTGAAATTTTGCACTTATAGTGCGTTTCGGGTGCTTTCTAGTGCTTATTTTAGCTTCCGGAATGTATATATGTTAACCCTTGTATGTATTCTTGGGTTTTAATGTACTCTTGTTGTCGGACCTACACCTAGGCCTCAATTCTAATGTCTGACTGCTTTCTGCAGTTTTGTTGACACAAAGTGTCTTACCGGTGAGTTTACTAGTATTTCTGACACAACGCTCTCGTTTATGCATAAAGAAACATTTTGTAGTATAAAACGTGCATGAATTCACTTGTATATCAGGAAATCAATCAATTTTAGACATTTAAGCACATAATTGCAGTCATTAAATAATAATTAAGGTGTACGGAAATTACCGGTTTGGTTCCAGTTGTCACAGTCTCCCCCCATTAAAAGAATTTCGTCCCGAAATTCAGGCTGAGCTAACTCTCGCAGGAGTCTTCTTGAATAGGTTGGGATACTTTTCTTTGAACTGGTCTTCACGTTCCAACGTGTACTCGGGTCCGTGCTTAGAGTTCCAACGTACTTTGACAAGTTTCACACTGCTCCTCCTGGTCTTGTTGACTTTCCAGTCGGTAACCTCAACGGGTTGTTCTGTAAATCGGAGGGCATCATCAATATGTAACTCATCCACAGGGATGATCACGTCTTCTTGTGTTGGACTCTTCTTGAGGTTGGATACATGGAACGTATCATGTACTCCATTAAGTTCGTCCGGTAATTCCAACTTGTATGCCACGGTACCAATTCTTTCCAAGGTTTTGAATGGTTCGATGTATCGTGGATTCAGCTTCCCACGCTTTCCAAATATTACTACGCCCTTCCAAGGTGAGACCTTCAACAAGACTTTGTCTCCCACCTTGAACTCTAATGGTTTCCGTCTTTGATCAGCGTAGCTCTTTTGTCGACCTCGAGCCGCCTTAATGCGCTCTCGGATCTGCGTAATCTTGTCGGTGGTCTCTTCTACAAGTTCAGGACCAACCATACGTTTATCTCCAGCATCTGCCCAATATAAGGGCGATCGGCACTTGCGGCCATACAGAGCTTCGAACGGTGCGGCTTTTATGCTTGTATAATAACTGTTATTGTAGGAAAACTCAACTAAAGGTAGGTGAGTATCCTAGCTGCCGCCTAGGTCCATGACACATGCGCGAAGCATATCTTCTAACGTTTGTATGGTTCGTTCGCTCTGGCCGTCTGTTTGCGGATGGAAGGCCGTGCTTAGATCTAATTGAGATCCAAAGGCTTCCTGAAACGATTGCCAGATTCTTGAGACAAAGCGCCCATCTCTGTCTGAAATGATCGAGATAGGCACTCCATGCCGCGCCACAATTTCCCTTAAGTATATCTCTGCAAGCTTTCCAATGCTATCCTTCTCTCGGATCGGTAGAAAATGCGCAGATTTCGTTAATCGATCAACTATCACCCATATCATATCGTGCCCTCTCGGGGTCCTGGGTAATTTCGTTACAAAGTCCATCGAGATTTGCTCCCATTTCCACATGGGTATTTCTAGTTGTTGTAGTAGGCCGGATGGTTTCTGATATTCAGCCTTAACCTTAGCACAGGTTAGGCATTTTCCAACATAAATAGCAATGCCGCTCTTGAGTCTCGGCCACCAATAGTATTCTTTTAAGTCTTGATACATTTTGTCCGATCCTGGATGGATCGAGTATTTTGACTTGTGCGCTTCATCAAGGATGACTTCTCGTATGCCACCATAGAGCGGAACCCAAATACGTTTCTTAAAGTATAAGGCTCCCTCTTCATTTGGCACCATGTATTTCAACAAACCCCGGAGGTATTTAGCTTTACGTTTTTCTCCTTTAAGAGCTTCTTGTTGTGTATTACGAATGTGTGCAGTGAGGTTCGTTCGAATAGTCATTTCCAATGCTCGAACCCTTAGGGTCTTAACCCTTTCTTTTCGGCTTAATGCGTCTGCAACAACGTTTGCCTTTCCAGGATGGTACTTATTCTCACAGTCATAGTCGTTGTCGCATGTTTAATTCTTTCTGATCAAATATGTGTTGTAGACTTTTGTGATCTGTGAAGATTGTACATCGAGTACCATATAAATAGTGTCGCCAGATCTTCAAGGCGAATACCACTGGGCCTAGCTCCAGGTCGTGAGTGGTATAGTTTCTTTCATGCACCTTCAATTGTCTTGAAGCGTAAGCGATGACTTTCTGGCGTTGCATTAGCACGCAACCCAAGCCTTGTCGTGTGGCGTCGCAGTATACCACGAAGTCTTTAGTGCCTTCGGGTAATGATAGTATCGGTGCATCGCATAGCTTATTTTTAAGTAACTGGAAGGCTTCTTCCTGTCTGTAACCCCAGTCGTATTTCTTGTCTTTCTGTGTAAGGGTCGTTAGCGGTTGAGCTATCTTTGAGAAATTCTCGATGAAACGTCGGTAATAGCCCGCTAAGCCCAAAAATTGTCGAACTTCAGTTGGGGTCTTGGGAGCCTCCCAATTCTTTATTGCTTCTATCTTGGACGGGTCTACATGAATGCCCTTCTCATTCACAACGTGACCAAGAAATTGTACTTCGCGAATCCAGAATTCTCATTTCGAGAACTTTGCATAAAGTTTCACTTTCTTCAGTAGTTCCAGAATGGTTCTGAGGTGTTGCTCGTGCTCTTCTTTTGTTCGAGAGTAAATCAGGATATCATCGATAAATACAATCACGAATTTATCGAGATATGGTTTGCATACGCGGTTCATCAGATCCAAAAATACCGCTGGCGCGTTCGTCAGTCCGAATGGCATCACAAGAAACTCGTAATGCCCATAGCGTGTTCTGAATGCAGTCTTGGGTACGATTTCTTCTTGTATTCTTAACTGATGGTATCCAGATCGAAGATCGATCTTGGAATAGTAGCTTGATCCTTGCAACTGATCAAATAAGTCATCAATCCTCGGTAGCGGGTACCGATTCTTGATAGTGAGCTTGTTCAGTTCCCTGTAATCGATACACATCCGCAGAGTTCCATCCTTTTTCTTTACGAATAATACTGGAGCTCCCCAGGGTGAGAAGCTTGGCCTTATGAATCCTTTATCCAACAACTCCCGGAGTTGTGTAGAGAGTTCTTGCATTTCAGATGGTGCAAGCCGATAGGGCGCCTTGGCTACAGGAGCAGCTCCTGGAACCAAGTCTATACGGAATTCGACTTGTCGTTGCGGAGGTAGTCCTGGCAGATCTTCGGGAAAAACATCGGGGAATTCCTTCACCACAGGAATGTCCTCGAGTTTTGGCTCCACAGCCTTCTTGTCTACAACATGAGCCAGGAAAGCGACGCATCCTTTCCTTAAGCACTTCTGTGCCTTCATACAACTAATGATTCGTAGAGGCGCATCTCGCTTTTCTCCATGCACAATGAGAGTTTCATCATTCGCTAAAGGGATGCGAATGATTTTCTCATGACAAATAACTTCAACTTTATTCTTGGACAACCAGTCCATTCCGACTACTACATCGAAGCTACCCAATTGAATAGGTAAGAGGTCGATGCTAAAATTTTGTTCACCAAGTTCTAATGAGCAGCCTCTAACGACTTCGCCTGATTCAACAAGTTTACCATTTGCTAGCTCTATAGAATAAGGGATATCTAATCTACTAGATTCTATTCCAAGCATACGTTTAAATTCCACAGACATGAAGCTATAATCGGCACCAGTGTCGAATAATATGGATGCAAAGTGATTGTTAATGAGAAACGTACCGGTGACCACATTGGGGTCCTCGCGTGCGTTCTTTGCCCCAATCACAAATGCTCGAGCCTAAGCGTTGTTCCCTTTTGGGCAGTTTTTCATGAAATGTACTTTGCTTCCCCAACTGAAGCATCCTTGGTTCTGCCCCTTTCCGTTATCATTCCTGTTACCAGCACCATTTCCATTTCGGTTCTTCCCTTTCCCCAACAATCCTCAGCATAGTGACCCAACTTTCCACACTTGTCGCATCTTGGATCGCGACAAACCCCTTTGTGGTGACGCTTGCAATTGTTGCAAATGGGCCGAGTGCCCAGGTATCTCTTGGTAGAAGCATCATTCATGTTTGCAAGAGTTTTCGCCTCCTGAGGCGTGTTAGCGTCACGCTTCTTGTTGGAATCCTTGCTGTTGTGGCGTGTTGCCTGATTCAGATTCGAATGCTTTCTCTTCTTATCACCAGACGACTCAGCATACGTCTCGGTCTTTTCAGTGGGGTTCAGCGATAACTTCTTCATATGAAGACAATCTTCAGTAAGGCTGACAGCCAGAGTTACAGCCTCAGTGATAGTTTGAGGTTTGGCCGAAGTTACCATGCCGTGAAACTCTGGGGCCAGTCCCCAAATGTAGTGTTCAACGCGCTTAAATTCGGGAGTCACCATGTAGGGAAGCACTCTAGACAGATCATGGAACCTTCGAGTATAACCATTAATGTCAGCACCTTCCATGGTCAAGTGCCAGAACTCCGTTTCCAGCCTTTGGAGTTCAGCACGGGAACAGTACTTTTCTCTCGTTCTTTCCTTCAGTTCATCCCAATTTAGGCCATAAGCGGCATCGTCGCCCAAGGTTTGGGCTTGCAAGTTCCACCAAGTCGGAGCTTCATCGACAAACAACCCAGTAGCGAAAGTGACTTGCTGATCAGCGGTACACTTGTTCATACGAATGGTAGCTTCAGTCTTCTCCGTCCAGCGTACAAATGCTACTGCACCTCCTGTGCCGTCGTAGTTCATCGATTTGCAGTCGAGAAACTGCTTGAAGGTGCAGCCTGTAATTGATTCAACCAACTCACACGTGAGCAATCGAAGAAATAATGAAACCAAGACCGTTCATAAATTTCTTCATGCTTAGCAGATTGTCTTAAGGTTACCTTGAGTTGCGTTGCCTCCAGATGAATCTCCATTTCCATTACGTCTAGCATTGCTTGGTCCGCCACTGTCTTGGGTTCGGTTTGCCTCGTACTGGGCGATAGCTGCGGAGATCCTTTCCTCCAGTAGAGTGTTCAGCTCTTCAGCTGTTCTTGGCAGTGGGGGAGGAGGAGGTTGATCATCATTGCGAGCATTCACAGCTTTCCAGGGTGCCATGTTCTGACAGAACATAACATAACAGGGTTAGACATTTGTTTGATATCCTCATACTAGGCAGTAGTAGTATATTTATACACAGTTATATACCACATAAGTGACATCAAACAATTATTACTCTAGCAGAGTATTTAATAAGCTGGTGTTCACGTTTGACCTTTTCTTGCACTGAGGGAATCCATACGTGACAAGACTTGTTGTGATTTCTGTGCACTGAGTTCCATAATTATGTATGCATCCATAATTACATAACCCCTTGCACAGTCCGCATAGTTCGTTTCATCCTCGTATCTCTTCCTTCAGGTAGGCCATTGTTTTCCAGGTAAAGTAATGTATACTAGTGGTATTCTACTTCTAGTACATGTATATATCAATTATCACACGTAATTGCAAGTAATTCTTAATCACAGACAAGTGCTACTCCAGTGCACCCTAAGTCTCGTAGTGTCTTTTCTAGACTCATGTAAACAGTTTCAGGTAGTGGATTTCTCGGGACGTTTTATGCAATGAAAACTCTTTGAAAATCGTTTTCGTGAAAGGATCCTAGAGATTGTAGACTAGACTCGAGAAGGAATCCTGGTTCACTACAATCGCAGCTCTGATACCAATCTGTCACACCCCTTTCTGCGGCGGAAGCACGGGGTGTGATCATGAAAGGTTCTCATTGCATACGAAAGGTAAACATACTACATGCTCATAAAATAACTTCAAATACCAAACATTTCATAATTTGAAATCATAAGTTAGCGTTTACATCGCGAGATAGCATAAAACATTGTCTTAAAAAGTTTACAACTTTTTTTAAAGATAAACATAAGCGACATCCAAGAGCATGAGTAAGACCGCGCGCACATCCATCTTAGTTACCTGAAAGGCTGAAATACATGTGAGTTTTGGAAAAATGTCAACATAATGTTGGTGTGAATTCATGCAGTTTTTGTATTGAACACGTTTGTGTACTTTATATGAAAACATGTTGAGTAACTTGTGAAAATAAAGTATTCTTGTGTAAATAAAGTATTCTTGTGGTATGGACCAAATAAAGTATTCTTGTGTACGAACTTCGTACAAATAAAGTATTCTTGTATAGTTAATGGGTTGCAAGGCCATTAACATGTGACACGACATAGGAAGTCACCAAACCATAGGCATTTTTCTAGTTGTCGATTCACGACGGAGACACAAAAGCACTACTCGGTACTAGTGTTCACCGAGAGTGTGGCTGCCCGGACACCCGTTAGATCTAACCTTTTGTTCTGCGGTCTAAGTATGTACACAATTAATGGTGCTTATGGTACCCTATTCGTGACACGATTTCTCGTATCATTCCTCAAAACGCATCATACTTGGTACTAGTGATCACCAAGAGTGCTTCTTGTTTATGTATTCATCATGTCAAGTATCAATTCTCGTTTATTATATCAAGTATCAATTCTTGTTTATTATATCATGTATCAATTCTCGTTTATTATATCAAGTATCAATTTTTATGTGTTCGCCCCAAGTTTAAAAGTATGTAAAAGATTAAAAGTGGGGACACGAACTTTCCTGTAAACATTCAGGATCATGTATTTCACCCCCCGAAGTTATAAAACTGAAAACAATTAAAGAAAAGGGGGAGCATGAACTCACAACTTTGTGTTCCTTGCGTCGTAAACTTCACCGGATTTTTGCTTATAGAGCGTCGTGACCTAAACGTGTTTTATTATCGTTAGTCACTAGACTTGTAACGCACAAGTACAAGTCACCATCTTTTATGTATGTATTCTTGTGTTAAAAATAATTTATATTTTTAACTAAGTGTCTTACTTATATCATTTTCTTTAACATATAACACGTTAGATCGTTCTCAAATAACCTACCTGACATTTAGACACGCAAATTACTACTTATGTCGTTTCAGCTTTAATCTTCAAAACTGGGTTGTTTTCGGGGATTTTAATAAAATAGTTAACTTATTCCAAAAATTCCGAAACTTCTACAAAATGTCTTAAACGATCGAAATATTATTGTGTAAAAATATCGGGATCCAATTCATTACCAATATTTTATAAAAAATTATTTTCCGGACTGCAATCAGATTCATCTTTTTCTGACTGCAGTCCACGGAATAATTTATTTAAGATTCATCGTATGTCCGATTTACGAAATTCCAGTGGGAGAATTTCAAATACATCCGTGGTAATCTACAGTACAAATTTCATTAGCTAATTCTACACAGAACTCAAGTTATGACTAAAAACATTTCTCCCATTTACTGCAGTAAAAACTCAGCTTTAGTTGCTGTTACAAAAAGGGTCTTTAAAAATAGTAAACGAAGTCCAAAAATTATGATTCCAGTGCCATTAGAACCGTATTTCATAATAACACGTGATAGACTCAAGAAAATCAAGTTTTTGCCAAGTTACGATCTGTTTACAGCCAACTGAAGTTGGCTGTAAATATTTGGACAAAAGCTGTTTTCAGCTTATTGTGTTCTAACACATGTTCTATTTGTTCCGTTAACACGTCTAGTGATCAACAACGACCTTTAACATCAATTTTAACGAGTAAATCATCAAGTAATCCACATCAATGTCACTACAACATCCTACTACAACATTTCATCATGTAAATCTTCATGTAAAGCTTTATGTTTGAATCTTTTATGTTCAAGTTTCTAGTTCTTTGGTGTTCTTCAAAATTTTCAACATAACAAGTATTTTAACCCTTAAAAATAGAAGTAAGTAAGAGTGTTGAAGGTGCTTATTACTAGCTTAAAGCTAGGGGAAGAACAAGGATGAAGATCAAGTGGTTAAAAGCAAACGAGTGAGGTCCTTCAAGATCCGATCGAATGTTCCATGCTTCGTTAATCACCTCCTAGCACCTTAATACAAGCTTGGAATGGATGATTGAATGTTGAAGATGGTGGTGATGGGGCTGCTTGGTTTCAGCCGATTAGGAGCAAGAGTGGGAGAGGGTGTTGAGTGGTGAAGTGTGTGTAAGTCTTGTTCTTCACTTATAACCCATGTATAACATTTACCCTTTGTGCAATATGTCTTGAAAGTACAAGACAAATCCTTCCATAATCTTAGATGAATCCAAGAAATATTCACATGATCTTCCCATCTAGGCACGTGGCCGATTTTTTTACTAGGGGGGGGGGGGGGAAGGGGTCTAATTGAAAATTTTGAACCATGTAGTTACTTATAATTAGTTTCCAAGTATCTAGTTTGTGTAGTTTGTTACTAGGTATGTTAGTATGTGTTAGGGTGTTTGGGTATCATTACTAGCGAAGAAATAATAAAACAATGCCTCAAATAATATTTTGATGTTCTGGGTAATGTCCGGTTGTTCGGTTAGACACTGTTCCGTTAAAGTGCTAAATTGCACCGTTTAGTGTCTTTTAAGTATGCTTTTGTAACCCTTTCAATTCCCGACACTTAGGGAAGTATTCTGGAAGATAACTCATGATTTCTGCGTAATATTTCAGTGTCATAATGCTGATTATAGCTGAATTTACTGAAATTCTGCACTTATAGTGCGTTTCGGGTGCTTTCTAGTGCTTATTTTAGCTTTCGGAATGTATATATGTTAACCCTTGTATGTATTCTTGGGTTTTAATGTATTCTTGTTGTCGGACCTACACCTAGGCCTCAATTCTAATGTCTGACTGCTTTCTGCAGTTTTGTTGACACAAAGTGTCTTACCGGTGAGTTTACTAGTATTTCTGACACAACGCTCTCGTTTATGCATAAAGCAATATTTTGTAGTATAAAACGTGCATAAATTCACTTGTATATCAGGAAATCAATCAATGTTAGACATTTAAGCACATAATTGCAATCATTAAATAATAATTAAGGTGTACGAAAATTACCGGTTTGGTGCCAGTTGTCACAACGGGGGTAACTCAGATCTCACAAAATGTCTAAGACACGTTTAGCTTAAAAGGTTAAAAGGTTGAAAGCTTCATAACCCGGGAACTATGGTGAACATAAAAAAAAAACATAAACAGTAGCATGTCACTTCACTGATTACTTGTCTAGTCCTTTCATAGCCGTAAAAGGGAGCTTCTTGAGCACATGCACAAGAAGCTCTCTTTTACCCACAGGTCCAAACCATTCAACCCCAAAATGGGTAAGTCTCCCACTGGAAGCATGGTTCACTAGTCCAAGGATTCCTCTTTGGGAGATGTCTTTCCCTATAAAATGACACTTCATTTAGTGCCAAAGGACATTCCGATCAGCTCTGATTCCATTGGGATCTCTGGTCTTTCCTCTCAAGTACTTGTTCCATGCAAGTCTCTATTCTTCACCTTCAACACACACATTTCCACTGCTCTCACATCCGAAGTTGAATACACTTCAGTTGAGGATCTTGAGCAAACAACAAGATCTAACTAGTGAACCTCTCTCCACGTCTTGCAACGACCTGCGTTAGGCAAACCGGAACCCTCCAACCCTTTTGCCTAACCAGCTTCGGTACAACCACCGGTCTAGTATTTGTTGCATCAACAGTCTCAATAAACGAAGGAACAATTTCAGGCATAATTGAAGTACTATCTGATGATGTAGACGTCTCCAGAACTGGTATAGCAACTATTGTAGATGTATTTGGAACTAGGACATCAAATGCAGTGGATGTATCAATGAATACATAAAAGGATTAATAGCTTGAAGATTTGACTTCGTTACATTATGCGACTTAGTTGGAATAGAAAAGAAAAGAATATACTATTAAAAAAGACATAGTGTAGTTACAGGTTCAAAGAAACAATATCCTTTTTCTCCAATTCTAAAACCCAAAAATACATATAGAGCTGATTCAGAAGACACCTTATCTCATTCAACATGAGGACATAGAACTAAGCAAGAACATCGAAAAAGCCTTAATACCGGTGCTAATCAGAGTTTGTCTCCCTCGATTTGAAATAAATTTTTTTAAGGAAATATAATAAACTAATAAAGTGAAAATCATTTTAAATAATATTTGTGACCATTAAAACATTTATGATCCTTTATAATTTATTACAACTTATTTTAGATAGATAGCTCAAGTAAAAACTGGTTCATCTGTATTGGGCCTTAATGCATATCTAGTTTGCTAGTGAGCTGTATTGTTCACCAATGGGTCGTTATTGGACCTTAAGGTGCTAGTGAGCTGTATTGTTCACCAATGGGTCGTTATTGGACCTTAATGTTCCATTACAACTCATTATAATCTATTAGGACTATGACAACCTATAACTTAATATGGTCCAGGGGTGTCACTAATGTCAGGTACACGGGTTGCGGATTGACGAGCTAAAATATGCAACCCGAACCCGACCCATATTATTCTTTTTGTAAAAGATTTCAACCCTATTCGCAGACACAGAAATTTGGGTCAACCGAACACGATCTTTATAACCCATTTTTTTAAGCCTTATACTTAATGGGCCGGATTGGGTAGTCACAACGGGTCTCAAGAATTGTAAAGTTGCTTCATGTGTTTTAGTGAAATCCAATGAGTGTTTATTTGCTTCAAGTGTTTTAGTGAAATCCAATGAGTGTTTCTTTATAATAAACAAAAGTAATTAGAAAATGTTTGGCAAAGACACTGGTAAAAATAACCAACAAGAGAATGCTCAAAGTAATGAGAATTCATGTTGGCTTGGAACAAAAATTGTAGGTTTAAGTGCCGAAGGATATAGGTGAGTGTACACAGTTCTTCAAGTTAATTAAGTTTAATATGCGTTATCCTCTAATTTTTTTATATGTGAATTAGGTTTTTAGAGACTTATTAGATTTTACTTGTAGACATGTATGTGTGAGAGAAATTAAGTTGAATTAATAAGAGCATCTGGTGATACCGGGCGAGACTTCACATGTTTAATTGAGAACTTTTTTTTAACTGCAAATTACTTTTTTTCCCTGTTGTCTGTGAGACTTGAACCCAAGACCTCCCCCTCCCAAGGTGTTTAAAGACTTTGTCTTCGCTAATGAACCACCCCATTGGTTTAATTGAGAACTTAAAAGTTATAATTATGGTATTTTTTGAGTTAATGGCCTTAAGTTGAGTTTTTTATTTGAACGATAGATGTTAGTCTACTCTACTTTACACCAAAATCTTAAATTAATACCTCTTGCCTAAGTTTGAACCTAGGACCTTCACTTCTAAGAGGCATGTGTTTCTACCAAGTCGGTTTGCCACACATTTGCAAGTTGAGTTTATGTAGACAATGATCTTCAAGATGAGATGTTTAAATCTCAATTCGAGTGCTGAAGGTAAAAATCCTCAAATTGAAGTCTTAAACATCAAGTGATTTAGAAAAAGAGTTTTAATAAATTTCTCCATTGATTTTGATAGATCTCTATGTTGGTTTCAGGATTCAACAATGAAAGTGCCTAATTGATGAATCATTTAGATTCTCATGATATCATGAGGCTATCCTAAAACCTTTAATAAACTTCAAGTTAGTTAACCATCATAAAATCTACTTATGAACTTCATAATGGTACTTAGATCTTGCTATGTCAAGACTCAAGAGACTAATCTTTACATTTCTTTATCAGTAATATCAACACTGGGCTTAATGTTTTTATAAAACTTATTCCATTAGTATTTTTGTAGCTAAATGTATTTACTTTGTTGAGTTAAATGTCATTTTAGTCCCTGTAGTTTGGGTCATTTTGCCAGTTTAGTTCAAAGGTTTTATTTTTTGCCTATGGGTCCAAAAAGGTTGCACCGTTGCCATTTTAGTCCACTGGGTTAACTTCATCCATTTTTTCTGTTAACGAGAAGGGCAATTCGGTCATTTTATATGTAATTCTGTTAGCTAGAAGGGCAATTCGGCCATATAAAATGACCGAATTGCTCTTCTCGTTAACAGAAATAATGGATGATGTTAACCCAGTGGACTAAAATGGCAACAGTGAAACCTTTTTGGACCCACAGGTGATAAATGAAACCTTTGGTCTAAAACTGGCAAAATAGCCCAAACTACAGGGACTAAAATAGCGGTTACCTTACTTTGTTCCAACCTTTGCAGGATGATGCCATTCTATCCACAGTGTGTTGTAATCATAGTTTATATGAGCTTAGTTGGAGCTTTTTCCTTTTTATTTTTCAAAGTTTAATCTTGTTGCAGTGCTACAAAGTTTTACGATACTAGAAAGCCTTAAAGCTCTAGTTACCCATGCCTCAATATATTCAATATAAAACTGTTGAGAAAATGGGTATGCAAACAGTTTTAACATTTTGCTGGTCAAGAGGTATGGTCCCAATTTCATGCATACATGGCAGGGACCAGACCACCTTTTATTCAATATGGCACCTACATCAGCAAGCCTATCCAGAAGCTTCTGGAAGCTATCGCAGGTGACACCAAAGATGCTCCTACAAACAAAAAGGACAACAAGTGTCACCAATGATCGGACGCTATATGGACCTGTAACACGATCTAAGGAAAGACCGACAGCTGCAGTACTAATTCTCCTGCCTGGACAAATAACGGCGCGCGACGTCATCCACCACCCTGACCACAACAGAGGAGACCAAGAGGATATTCCCCTTGGTCGGACAGCTGGCGCCCGATGGCAGCTGTCAAGGTCTCTCCTCCCTCCTTCATCCTTCGGTTATAAATAGGACCCTTCCTCATTCAGGTAGAACATTCAGCTCTCCTTACATTTCACCTACAATACACACTATTTCTCCTCAAAGCAGTACTTATTCTCACGTCGGAGGGTGGTCACAAGGAGAACACCCCTATTCTCCTCCTTGTGGAGAGTCACCGGTGTTCTGTTTTGCAGGATTCCAGTAACCAGCGAGTGGAGAAAGAGATTGAACCCCACATACGAGACGACCCAGCTGGTTAACCCTAGTGTTAACCAGTGTTTCATCATTGGCGCCCACTGCATTTTTTGCAAACCACTTTCATCTCTTTTCTCTTCCAAAAACACTCTCTGAATGGCTGAAAGAAACCCTTCTCTTCATGTGGACGGAGAAAGCTCTTCCTTTGAGTTGCATACGGACACTGCTCACGTCCAAAGGCACCAAAGGAACGAGACCGTCAGAGAAGCACAAGTGAATAACGAGATACCCGAACTCTTTGGTAGCATTTCCAGAGTTATTAACCAAACCACAAATGGAGCTAACTCCCAAACTCCTCCTGGGGTAGTCAACCAGACAACTCCAGGAACTCAAACGCCAAACCATGGGGCTGGCCCTTCAGCACCATCGGCTCAGGCGCAGTTAAACTTCTCAGCACTCTTAGGGCTACCTGAAGGAGAAAATCTGGCCTCCTGGTATGCCAAACAAACGGCCTCATTGAACCTGGTCTATGCGCAACTAAGCGCACAACAAGCATTGCTTCAAGCACAAGCTACTCAATCCACTTTCGTTACTCCACAGAGACCACCGAGTACTCAGATTCCCCAACAAGCACATACGCATGGGCACAACAACATTCAGAGCAACACACCATCAGGAGACAAAGCGTGCAAGACACGCACGACACCTATGGCGACACCGAAAGCAACTATGAACAGTCGCTTAGGCCCGCGCAACATAAACAATGAGTGGAACAGTTACAACGAAGATGATGACACGACTTACAAGCAAGAAAGCACGGTATTTAGCAGAATGCCACTGAATCACGAGGCGTACAAGCCCCGCGCACGCGCGGGGTACAACCCAAACACTGAGTACGATTACACGTTAAACTACCGCCTGGAAGGCATAGCTGCGAAGTAAAAATTTATTAGAGAATTGCAACGGCTGATATCGACAAGACGAAACTACCACATAATGTGGGTAAGTACAGTGGCCTGACAGATCCTGACGATCACCTTCAAGTGTTCACCGGCGCGGGAGTAGTAGGTGGTTGGTCATTACCCACGTGGTGCCATCTGTTTGTGCAAACCTTTGTCGGCGCGGCGCACGCATGGTTTGACAGTCTACCAGAAGGAAAGATCAAATCCTGGATGGATTTCCAGCACAAGTTTTGTAACACCTGTGTCACTTCAACCATCAAACAAATGCCAAACCAATGAAATATTGTATTTCATACTTTGTACTTGTATAAATATGTGTAGCTTTTGCACATATCAACTCTTGTTCGATTTCAAGCTCTAAATCGCTTTCTGGAAGGTTATACGCGCACTAATGCGTAGATATAACCAGTTTAATGCAACGAACACTCCGGAATAGTGAAATAGGCTTAACATACCTAAAATAACCTTTACATAACTTAGAAATAAGTTTTGGACGGTTTGGTATGCCGAAATCAAGTTAAATCGCTTACAGGGACTAAATTTGACAAACTGCGAAAGTATGCCAATTTGAACTGTAACAGACATTCTGGAACATGACCATAAGTTAAACACACCTTAAATATCCTTTACATAGCTTATAAATAGGCTTTGAGGGGTTCGGTGTGCTAAAATAAACTTTTGTGTCATTCAGGGACTAAAAGCGTCAAAAAGTGCACAAGTTTGCACTTTCGCGCATATCTTACGTTCTGAATACATCCGGACATCCAAAAATTTATGTAAGCACTATAATATTTTATTTTAGTGTTTGGCATAAGAAAAATCCATTCGTCGCGTCATTTGGATCGTTTTTCGCGCTTGTGCGCATTCCGTCGTAATTAAGCAAACATCGCGTTCGTACGACCAAAGGAACCAACATCTGACATATTTTTGAGCATGTTTCATGTCCACAATGTTTAGGCATCATTTTAGGGCCTTAAAGTTGGCTTTACGGGCCTTAGAAGTGTCGGAAATGGCCTTAAACACGTGCAGGGGCTGAAACTGTCATTTCTGAAACATGTTGCTGATCAGACAAGGCCAGGCGGCCCGCCTGAGCTTGTGTGTATCCTGAAGCGGGCCGCATGGGCCTTCTGACAGCAGAAAACATGCAGAAACATCGAATCTGGTCCGTTCCAACCTTGCACATGGTTTTTCTCAATACTATGGGCTGGTTTTTGATGCACATGGTATTACAATACCATGGGTGCAAGTGTATGGCCAAGATCGAATCACGTTTTCCAAGAAACGATCCTAACGGTTCGGGAAACACTATAAATGCCCCACCCCACTTCTTGCAAAAACCACTAGAATCTTGATTTGAGAAGCTCTAAGTTGAAACCATTGTTTCATACCTGAGCTACTTGGATCGAGGTTAGCATTCGGCGACCCTTCGTAAGTATTCTTTCGTTCTTTTATTGCTTTTCGAGTCTTTTAGAGTCTGAAAGTCAAACTTTGTTTGACTTTCTGCGTTGACCAGTTTATGGTCAATGCGAAGTTTGTTTGAACTTCGCAACGTGAGTGTAATCACGTTGGTTATAGTCCCTTGGGACTATGCCTACTGATTACCACGTTGTCTAGGGTCGTAGGGTAAGCGATCTAATAAATCGCTTATACCTTCGAACCCGACCCATTTGGTCGATCATTAGGATCCGACCAAACACATTAGGTGACCATAGTAGGTAGGGAATAACCTTCCGAGGTTATACCTTATGGTCGTTTCGTTAAGTAGTTGTATGATAGGTAGTTTATATGCCTTAGGTAAATTACCAGAATACCCTTTTCATGTATAATTGGTAATTAAGCATATGTAACCTAAACTTTTGTCACATAACTGATTATGTAACATGTTTAGGCATATAACACTTGTCATAGGACTAGTTAGACGTTCCGAACGCGTTTCACGCGAACGACGCGTTAAAGTAGCATAAGCTACCTAAACGGGCCGTAATGGGCCGTAAGCACTTATGTTAGGTTTCAATTAGTATGTAGACTTTGTTAAACCATATTACACGAGTTCCCATACTCGTTTGGTTTACGAACCCTCATGCTACCCGATCTTCCGATTTAGGTCCGGTTTATTAACATAGTTACCTATATTAGGTGCCGTTTGATATCCGTGATCTCTAGCATTGTTTGGTTGTCACTCAAGGACTACTGAGCATTCTCAAGTGAGTACATAGACCCCTCTTTTACTGTTTTCCAAACTGTTTTGGGGTGGAACACATGTGCCTACTTGTTACTTTCATGCTTTCCATGTTTTCACATCATATACCTTCTATGTTCAGTAGTACATTGTAGTACATGATTTCATTACATTTCATGCTAGGTGTGCCCATTGTGTGCATTACTTAGTACATCGTTTTCATTACATTTCATGCTTGGTGTGCCCATTGTGTGCATTACTTAGTACATCGTCCTACATTACCTTACATGCTACGTATGTCTATTGTTGCATACTTAGTACAGGTTACATGCTACGTATGTCTATTGTTGCATACTTAGTACAGGTCACATGCTACGTATGTCTATTGTTGCATACTTAGTACAGTTCACATGCTATGTATGTCCATTTGTTGCATATTTAGTACATTTGTTATTTCATCACATGCTTACATTTTGGTTACATATTACATGATTTACATTAGACATGAACATTTTACTTTGGTAGTTTGGTTTGAGTAAGTGATTAAGTAACGGGGCGTGTGTAATATGATACAAGCATGGTGGATACGCCGCTGGTACTTCCTATATATAAGTGTTTGTATGGTATTGCATATCGTAGCGTTATTTGAATCATTTCAGTTTATGGCATATAACATTTTATACAAATAACATACTTTTCACAAGACATTGATTTACAAACAACTTATCTTATACAAACTCATCTTACATGGTTGTTCCTTTAACCATACATTATTCACTTATTTATACATATCATTTGATCTTATCGTTTTTCAAATGATTTACAAGACAAAGCAAATTACAAGGTTCATGACTAAACATTTTCTCAAACATAAGTCATGAATCCTATTTTCACAAAACCTATGTATCTCACAGGCATTTTTATGCTGACGTACCTATTTTCACATGTGTTTTCAGGAGATGATGCATAGGACTTATCAAGACATACTTAGGCGGACCCGTGCCTTAGAGACTTAAAACGAGACAAGAACTAGTTAATTTATGTCATGTACCCTTTGTTTCTTGTTTAAACAATGTAAACTCTCATGTTTGATTAATAAAACGAAACTTTAATTGCCATGGATTTGAAACGATTAATTCTGTTACAACACTCCCCGACGTTTCCGCCACGTTTTGTATGTTCTACGTTGTCGGGGTGTGACAGAAAAGATGGTATCAGAGCCAATGGTTATAGGGAATTAGGTTATTAGTAATGCTTTGACCTAGTCTATAACCTTCTTAGGACCCTAACGCGAGTTTACTTGCGTTTAGTCATAAAACAATACCGTCACCTATCCTTAGGCGACGACCACAACAAAACATAATTTTCAAAACCGCTTTGAAAACTAATCATCTGTTCTAGGATGATTGATTACTAGGTTTTGAACCCTCTATTGTATGGTTTTGAACCCCTTTGAGTTCTCAAAATCTCGTCAAGGTTTTGGGTTTTTAATAATGTGAACACGTGCAAACTGGAAGGGTGAATGCCTGTATTCTGGGTTTTCTATCTAGGCAAGCACTTCGTATACATCTCATCAGACGAGAGACCAGTTGTGCTTACCTGGGAATTCTTGGGATGAGCGTTCACTTATAGGCGAGCATGTCTTCGCGATACATTATTTTTGACCCATTTACTTTGATTCTTCACTGTGTGTCGTTTATTTGTTTTGTAGTAACGAACAAATGACCACTATCCTTGCTTTCATCAGAATTGTTTCATCGCATTCTTTTCGTCTAATTCTCTCACTCGTTTCCTTTCATGTTCTTCTCTTTTAGAATGCATCCACGACGCGAAAATCCGGTATCTATTGACGATCTGGTAGCTGTCATTACACAGCAAATAACTGCTGCAATCCCGACCATCGTTGCCTAATGTCACCAAGCTATCAACAACAATAATGCCCTCTGCAACTTCAAGATGTTCAACTCGGCTAAGCCATAAAAGTTTTCCGAGTCTCAAGGAGCGACTGCACTTCTACAATGGTTCGAGAGTTTAGAGAGCACCTTCAGGCATGTTCAATGTCCAAATGAGCGAAAGGTAGATTTCGCATCTAGTGTCTTTGAGAAACGAGCTTTGACGTGGTGGAACGGTGTGGTGAGAGATAGGGGTGCCGAAGTGGCACTGGCCCAAACTTGGGAAGAACTTCGAGCACTGATGATGAAGGAATTCTGTCCTCGTCACGAGATCAGGGCATTGGAAAGGGAATTCGATGATCTTAAACAAGACAGCGGTGAACATCGAGCATACACTGATCGATATGAGGAGCTGAGCCTGTTGTGCCCTACCATGGTTACGCCTTTGGATAAGGCGATCGAGAAATACATTGATGGTCTCCCTGACTCAGTTCAGGATATTGTTACTGGTAGTAACCCCACTACGGTTAGGCAGGCCATTGAGCTATCTGCAACCTTGACTGAATCTCATATCAGAAAGCATAAACTTTTTCGAAAGGGTGACAAGAAGCCAATCGAGGAATCAAAGACCATGGATGAACAGACTGGATCCCCTGAGAATTCTAAGAAGCATAAGGCTTCGCAGAATTGTGCAATTGCTGCTCAACCCAACCAAAACACCCGCAACCAACCAACTCAACCTCCTGCAAAGAAACCTTATGCCGGTACTGCACCGATATGCAACAAATGTAATGCACACCACTTAGCTCACCTACAGTGTCGTTTATGTGCATCATGTGGGCGACTCGGTCACCTGGCAAATGCTTGTCGATTTACCCCAAACCAAGGTGGTCCAAACCAACCTCAAGTAAATCCTGGTTAAGCTCGTCTTCCACGAGGTCCTTGCTTCAACTGTGGCGAGATGGGCCATTTCCGAAGAAATTGCCCAAAGATTGCTAATGCGAATCCAGCGCAAGGATGAGCATCGGACCAACTAGAAGACAATGTTGTTTAGAGATAATCAAGCCTTATGTATTATTTTCTTTTGTAGTCAAGGTCCATGAAACAGTTGGTGTTGTTTATAAATAAATCTTTTTATTTTACATTGCAATGTACAAATGTGATGGCTTGTATAAACAACGTATCCTCTTCAATACCGACAATCAAGGAACCGTATTCCTTGAAGAACAGGCTACCCTGTAATTTCTTCCATTTTATTATCTCTTGCGTTTTCCACGGAAAATCCTAAGTACCCGTTTCTTCCAAGGAAACGAAGTACAAGGCGCAAGTTGCAACTCTGTACGAATACCCAAAGTACCACTATAAATTCTTAATAAGGTACCTAAGGGTATTTCTGTATATTCTAAAATTATTGTACCCAAATTCGAATATTGCGTTTTCTTGAAAACGAAATCGAATTTTTGGAAGATCTTTCTATCTTCATAGTTAGATTCTTGCTAATGTTTAAAGTACCAAATGAAATCCATGAAATGGATTCCTAGTGTGCTTTAAATGCATGTACGTAATTAACAAAACAAAACTTACAAATTAAAGATCTAGATAAACAATTTTGTGGTTATGTGACTATGTGTTTATGCATTTTGTGTTTTCGTATACACTGGATATTCGTTATCCAAATCCTCATAGAATCTTTCTTATCTTCATATGAGGGATTCGTAGTAGGATATTCAAAAAGGTACTATCTTAAATCCTTAATGGACTCCTACGTTGTAGTTAAGTCCCTTGGATTATAAAGTACTATTCCAAAGTTCAAGGACAACATGTGTTGATATAGTTGAAGAGATTGGTTCGACAATCTAGTTAAAGAGGTCCTACGTCGATGTAGTTAAATATTCCTCTTGGGTAGTTAAGTTAAATAGATTGGTTCGACAATCTAGTTAAATATATCATGTGTTGATATAGTTAAAGAGATCCTACGTCGATCTAAGTTAAATAGATTGGTTCGACAATCTAGTTAAAAATATCATGCGTTGATATAGTTAAATAGGCCCTCTGGCGGTCTAGTTAAAGAGATCCTACGTCGATCTAAGTTAAATAGATTGGTTCGACAATCTAGTTAAATATATTATGTGTTTATGTAGTTAAATAGGCCCTCGGGTGGTCTAGTTCAAGAGATTGTTCGTTGATCTAATCCTGTGGTGACCTAGTTAAAGAGACTCTTTTGCAGTCAAGTTAAATCACCACAGGATTATTCGTTGTTTTTCCCATACGCATTATGAAATGAACTGTGCGGACTGTGCAAGGAAGTACGTAATTATGGAGGCCTACATAATTATGGAATTCAGTGCACAGAAACCACGGGAAGTTTTGTCATGTGTTAAGACCTACATTGACAAGAGTAATGATACGGGAGAAGTCTTGGACTTTGACCAATGTCATATATTCTTATACTCCCCAATTCTGATTTCAAGCACACACAAGTTTCCTATGATAATTCTTCACGGGAAACGTTCTCCTGTCTATAGTTTGAAACTCCATGTTTTGCTACTACAAGGACTTCACTTTGAGGGTTGACATCTTTGCTAAGAAACCTAACATGGCCCAGAGTTTTACTTAAGGGTTCAATGGATTTGTCTGAAGGCGAAACCGTCACAGCTGTCTCCACAAGTTTCCTCTAAAACTAAATTTCGGGACGAAATTTCCTAAAGTAGGGGAGACTGTAACACCTGTGTCACTTCAACCATCAAACAAATGCCAAACCAATGAAATATTGTATTTCATACTTTGGACTTGTATAAATATGTGTAGCTTTTGCACATATCAACTCTTGTTCGATTTCAAGCTCTAAATCGCTTTCTGGAAGGTTATACGCGCACTAATGCGTAGATATAACCAGTTTAATGCAACGAACACTACGGAATAGTGAAATAGGCTTAACATACCTAAAATAACCTTTACATAACTTAGAAATAAGTTTTGGAAGGTTTTGTATGCCGAAATCAAGTTAAATCGCTTACAGGGACTAAATTTGACAAACTGCGAAAGTATGCCAATTTGAACTGTAACAGACATTCTGGAACATGACCATAAGTTAAACACACCTTAAATATCCTTTACATAGCTTAGAAATAGGCTTTGAGGGGTTCGATGTGCTAAAATAAACTTTTGTGTCATTCAGGGACTAAAAGCGTCAAAAAGTGCACAAGTTTGCACTTTCGCGCATATCTTACGTTCTGAATACATCCGGACATCCAAAAATTTATGTAAGCACTATAATATTTTATTATAGTGTTTGGCATAAGAAAAATCCATTCGTCGCGTCATTTGGATCGTTTTTCGCGCTTGTGCGCATTCCGTCGTAATTAAGCGAACATCGCGTTCGTACGACCAAACGAACCAACATCCGACATATTTTTGAGCATGTTTCATGTCCACAATGTTTAGGCATCAATTTAGGGCCTTAAAGTTGGCTTTACGGGCCTTAGAAGTGTCGGAAATGGCCTTAAACACATGCAGGGGCTGAAACTGTCATTTCTGAAACATGTTGCTGATCAGACAAGGCCAGGCGGCCCGCCTGAGCTTGTGTGTATCCTGAAGCGGGCCGCATGGGCCTTCTGACAGCAGAAAACATGCAGAAACATCGAATTTGGTCCGTTCCAACCTTGCACATGGTTTTTCTCAATACTATGGGCTGGTTTTTTATGCACATGGTATTACAATACCATGGGTGCAAGTGTATGGCCAAGATCGAATCACGTTTTCCAAGAAACGATCCTAACGGTTCCGGAAACACTATAAATACCCCACCCCACTTCTTGCAAAAACCACTAGAATCTTGATTTGAGAAGCTCTAAGTTGAAACCATTGTTTCATACCTGAGCTACTTGGATCGAGGTTAGCATTCGGGGACCCTTCGTAAGTATTCTTTCGTTCTTTTATTGCTTTTCGAGTCTTTTAGAGTCTGAAAGTCAAACTTTGTTTGACTTTCTGCGTTGACCAGTTTATGGTCAATGCGAAGTTCGTTTGAACTTCGCAACGTGAGTGTAATCACGTTGGTTATAGTCCCTTGGGACTATGCCTACTGATTACCACGTTGTCTAGGGTCGTAGGGTAAGCGATCTAATAAATCGCTTATACCTTCGAACCCGACCCATTTGGTCGATCATTAGGATCCGACCAAACACATTAGGTGACCATAGTAGGTAGGGAATAACCTTCCGAGGTTATACCTTATGGTCGTTTCGTTAAGTAGTTGTATGATAGGTAGTTTATATGCCTTAGGTAAATTACCAGAATACCCTTTTCATGTATAATTGGTAATTAAGCATATGTAACCTAAACTTTTGTCACATAACTGATTATGTAACATGTTTAGGCATATAACACTTGTCATAGGACTAGTTAGACGTTCCGAACGCGTTTCACGCGAACGACGCGTTAAAGTAGCATAAGCTACCTAAACGGGTCGTAATGGGTCGTAAGCACTTATGTTAGGTTTCAATTAGTATGTAGACTTTGTTAAACCATATTACACGAGTTCCCATACTCGTTTGGTTTACGAACCCTCATCCTACCCGATCTTCCGATTTAGGACCGGTTTATTAACATAGTTACCTATATTAGGTGTCGTTTGATATCCGTGATCTCTAGCATTGTTTGGTTGTCACTAAAGGACTACTGAGCATTCTCAAGTGAGTACATAGACCCCTCTTTTACTGTTTTCCAAACTGTTTTGGGGTGGAACACATGTGCCTACTTGTTACTTTCATGCTTTCCATGTTTTCACATCATATACCTTCTATGTTCAGTAGTACATTATAGTACATGATTTCATTACATTTCATGCTAGGTGTGCCCATTGTGTGCATTACTTAGTACATCGTTTTCATTACATTTCATGCTAGGTGTGCCCATTGTGTGCATTACTTAGTACATCGTCCTACATTACCTTACATGCTACGTATGTCTATTGTTGCATACTTAGTACAGGTTACATGCTACGCATGTCTATTGTTGCATACTTAGTACAGGTCACATGCTACGTATGTCTATTGTTGCATACTTAGTACAGTTCACATGCTATGTATGTCCATTTGTTGCATATTTAGTACATTTGTTATTTCATCACATGCTTACATTTTGGTTACATATTACATGATTTACATTAGACATGAACATTTTACTTTGGTAGTTTGGTTTGAGTAAGTGATTAAGTAACGGGGCGTGTGTAATATGATACAAGCATGGTGGATACGCCGCTGGTACTTCCTATATATAAGTGTTTGTATGGTATTACATATCGTAGCGTTATTTGAATCATTTCAGTTTATGGCATATAACATTTTATACAAATAACATACTTTTCACAAGACATTGATTTACAAACAACTTATCTTATACAAACTCATCTTACATGGTTATTCCTTTAACCATACATTATTCACTTATTTATACATATCATCTGATCTTATCGTTTTTCAAATGATTTACAAGACAAAGCAAATTACAAGGTTCATGACTAAACATTTTCTCAAACATAAGTCATGAATCCTATTTTCACAAAACCTATGTATCTCACAGGCATTTTTATGCTGACGTACCTATTTTCACATGTGTTTTCAGGAGATGATGCATAGGACTTATCAAGACATACTTAGGCGGACCCGTGCCTTAGAGACTTAAAACGAGACAAGAACTAGTTAATTTATGTCATGTACCCTTTGTTTCTTGTTTAAACAATGTAAACTCTCATGTTTGATTAATAAAACGAAACTTTAATTGCCATGGATTTGAAACGATTAATTCTGTTACAACACTCCCCGACGTTTCCGCCACGTTTTGTATGTTCTACGTGGTCGAGGTGTGACAAGTTCCTAGCACACTTTTCTCAGCAAAGCAGGCACACAAGAGACCCAGCGGATTGCTTGAACATCTGGAGGAAAGATCACGAAAGCATCGAAGATTTTATCACCAGATACAACAAATAGTGCCTAGAAATTGGAGATGTAGGAGAGAAGATGATGCGCGCGCACTTCATGCGAGCTGTCAAGTGCGATGATCTAATCAAAAGAATCAAGGGAAGAGATGGAGGTCTCAATAATTGGGACACTTTCATTGAAGCTGCAAAAACTATCGCAAGGACGGATAGGCAGCTGACCGGCGAAGACAGCCATCAGTACAGCTATAGCCAGCATGCCAATGACAGACGCAACAACAAGGGCAAGGGTCAGCCCTGGAAAACATCTGGCTACAAAGAAATAAGTCCACCAGCAAAAGACGCGCGCGCAACCATAAATCAGATAAGTTACCGCAAGGAAGTCAAAAAAGAAAATACAGAAAAGCGATGGACACCTCTGATTAAAACCCCTTTTAAGTCGTGACATGGAAAATCATCAATTTAAAGCTCTGTTACAAATGCGAAATAAGAGGGGGCAAGACCCGAACCTCTTCTGTGAGTTTCACAAGGACACGGGTCACCTCACTGATGACTGTATCAGCCTAAGGCAGGAAATAGAACGAGCTTTAAAAAGCGGCAAGCTTACCCACCTGGTCAAAGGGGGAAAAAGAGACAATCGCCAAATCCAGCGAAGGGAAGAGGCTCCAGATAACAAAAAGCTCAGGAAATTGGAGACTCACATGATTCAAGGAGGTAAGAGAAGACCAAGAAAAAACTATAACAAGCGCGCACAGGATGACTCCTGGCGTGAAAGGAAAGTCGTGTTCCCAGTAGCCCGAGGCGGCCCAACGGAAAGAAGACCCATCATCATCCCCGACGTATTTGGCCATTACCAGACCGATTAAATTTTCATAGACCCAGGGAGCACAGCAGATATCATATACGAACAATGCTTCAATCAATTAGACAAAGAAGATAAAGCGCGCTTAGAACCAGTGGACTACCCACTCACTAGATTCTGTAACGAAGTCGTATTCCCTCTTGGTCAGATATCTTTTCTAGTGCTGCTTTCCGATGGGAAGAATTCTAGAACAAAAGAAGTCATGTTTATGGTTTTACCAGCAAATTCAAGGCACGATATTCTCTTGGGAAGGGTATCCCAGGGAGATTTTAGCATGATTTGTTCAGGGGCACATTCAGTAGTCGGATTCCCAACAGAGATAGGGATAGCTATAATCTATGCAAGTAAAGAAGTTCTTATCACTGACGAGGTCAGGCCTGCGAAAACAAGCAAACACACGTCGCGCGAAGAACCCGAGAAATGGATCCTAAACAGAAAATATCCAGAGCAAACGGTCACTTTGGGCCCAACAATGTTAGAGCTCATGCACGCATCTCTCAAAAAGCTATTGTTCAAAAACATGGATGTCTTTGCTTGGACGCCAACAGACATGACATGCGTTCCATGGCATATAGCTGAGCACAGGCTGAATGTTGCTAAAAATGCCAAACCAGTTGTGCACACCAAGCGTCATTTGGGAGACATAAAACACGAAGCAATGCAGGAGCAGATCACAGAACTACTGAACGCTGGCATAATCAGAGAAGTGAGATACCAAACCTGGGTAGCCAGCCCGGTATTGGTTCTGAAAGGAAACGACAGTTGGAGAATGTGTGTAGATTACAAGGATTTAAACAAAGCTTGCCCACACGATTGTTACGCCTTGCCCGAAATCAATGAAAAGATTGATTCATTAGCGTTCTTCCGATGGAACTGATTCCTCGACTGCTACAAAGGATACCATCAAGTGTAGATGGAAATCCAAGATGAGGATAAAACAGCATTCCACACACCAACAGGGCTATACTGCTATACAAAAATACCTTTTGGATTGAAGAATGTCGGGGCAACATATCAGAGACTAATGAATGAAACATTTAGTGACGCCATCGGGAAATACATCGAAGTTTACATGGATGATCTGGTCATCATGAGCAAAGAAGAAGACTCAATGCTGGTAAACATTCAAAAAACTTTCGACACGCTACGAGGGGTAAAAATCAAGCTAAATCCGACAAAGTGCTCCTTTGGAATGGAGGAGGGCAAATTCCTGGGTTTCATTGTTACTAAGGATGGATTCAGAGTCAACCACGCCAAAGTGCAGGGCATAGAACGAATGCCCTCCCCATCAACAATAAAAGAGATGCAAAAACTGGCCGGGCGATTAGCAGAACTAAATCGTTTCCTTGCAAATCACGCAGCAAAGGCGTTTCCATTCATCAAAACCCTCCGCAATTGCGTCAAAAAAAACCAGTTCTCTTGGACTCCTGAAGTAGAAACCGCTTTCAGAGAAATGAAAGATTGTCTGATCCGCTTACCAACACTGACAACCCCAATGAAAGGTGAACCTCTGGTCATGTACCTATCTGCATCAGAGAAAGCAGTAGGAACGGTTCTTCTGGTTGATCGACAGGGCGTACAAACACCAGTATATTACGTATCGCGCACTTTGAATGACCCAGAAACAAGATACGCCATAATGGAAAAGCTGGTCCTATCACTGATCCAGTGTCTAGGCGATTGCGTAGGTACTTTGCCAATCATGTTATCCATGTTCTGACGAATTACAACATTGGTAATATCCTAGCAAGACCAGAAATATCAAGGAGGTTAGCAAAGTGGGCTATCGAACTAGGAGGCCATAACATGGTTTTTAGATCAAGACCAGCAATCAAAGGTCAAGTACTGGCTAATTTCCTCACAAAAGTACCTGACCATAAAGATAGAGAATGCAAAGCGATGGAGAAGGCAGAAAATCAATACTTAGAAGAGCCGTGGCTGTTGTATACAAACGACTCGTCCAATAAGGATGGAGCAGGTGCAGGGCTAAGGTTGGTAAGACCGGAAAAACACAAATTCACATACACCATCCGTTTAGACTTCAAAAGCACAAACAACGAGGCCGAGTATGAAGCTTTTCTTGCCAGATTACGGTTGGCAGTAAAGATGGGGGTCAAATACATAGAGGCACACGTAGATTCAATGCTTGTGGCCAGGCAAATTAATGGGCAATACAACGCCAAGGGGGATATCATGGCATTGTACCTAGAGCAAGCAAAAACCCTACTCCAAAGTTTCGATTCTTATAAGGTACACCACATCAATAGAAGTGAGAACAAGCCAGTAGACGCACTGAGCAAACTCGCGTCGACAAGTTTCCAACATCTGGCTAAGGACGAGCGCATCGAGGTGCTAAGCAACCCGTCAGTCCCATTAAGGCAGGTAAACGTCATCCAACTGGGATCAACGTCCTGGATGACTCCGATCATCATGTACCTCCAATCTGGAATCTTGCCTGAGAACAAGGCCGAAGCAAGAGAGATACAGCACAAGTCCGAGCACTACCAAATGTCCGACGACATCCTATATAGGAAGTCATACCTTGGACCATTGCTACGTTGTGTGGATCCAAAAGATGCCAACTACTTAATTCACGAAGTACACAAAGGAATCTGCGGCATTCATGCAGGTCCAAGAACGGTAGTGGCAAAAGTAATGAACGCAGGCTATTATTGGCCAGGAATGCACCTAGACGCATTCAAAGTTTTAAGGAAATATAGTGGATGCTAGAGGCACGCTCCCAAAACCATGCGCCCGAAGAACGAACGGGTTCCCGTCAAAACGGCTTGGCCGTTTCAATAATGGGGAATAGATATGGTTGGTCCTTTCCCGGAAGCCCCAGGAGCAGTAAAGTTTATCATAGTCGCGGTAGACTATTTTACCAAATGGGTGGAAGCAAAAGCATTGGCATCAACCACGTCTACAATGGTTCGAAGGTTCATTTGGGAGCAGATAATCTATCGTTTCGGCTTACCCCTACGAATCATAACTGACAACGGAACAAACTTCGCTGCTGAAGACCTCCAAAATTGGTTCAAAGAGCTGAACAATGAACATACCTTTTCCTCAGTGGCACACCTAAAAGGAAATGGCCAAGTAGAAGCAGTGAACAAAAGCATCGCGGATAGCATAAAAGCAAGACTTGGCACACAACGAAGGGGTTGGGTCGACGAATTACCTAGCATCCTATGAGCACATAGAACAATGCCAAAGACAAGTAACGGCGAGACACCGTTCAGCTTAGTATACGGATCCGAAGTAGTCATACCTACAGAAATTGGATTGCCATCCCCAAGGATGTTGTCAATGAACGCCATCAACAACGAAGAACAAAGAAGGTTGGATCTGGACCTTCTAGAGGAAAGAAGAGAGATGGCAACAATTAATGAAGCAAAGTACAAAACCAAGCTGGAGAAATACTACAACAACAAGGTTAGAATCTGCACTTTCAAACCCGGGGATTACGTGTTGAGAGACAATGAGGCATCTAATGCTGAAAGACCGGGAAAATTGGCCCCAAAATGGGTAGGGCCTTATCTGGTAGACAAAGTCCTTGGGAAAGGAGCATACAAGCTGTGCACACTCGAGAACAAAGAAGTCCCCAGGACTTGGAACGCTCAGCAGCTAAGGAAATGTTATATGTAATAGGCAGATGATGTTTTTCCTTAATTTATGGCCATGTGCCCAACACAGTCATCTTTAATACAAGAAGTGTTGGTTATCTTATCTCATGTGAATTTTTGTTACAACTGCATATATTACTTTGGGCATACACGAAAAAACCAATGGCTTAACGACAGAAAACATTGTAGACCTCCAAGGCTCGTCACGATTAAGCGCACAACCGGGTCAAGAATACACAATCAAAACCTATCAGCCGAGTACTACTTCGTGCCCACTTGCACACAAAAACATCGTAAACAAGGTAAAATAAACATTGTAGACCTCCAAGGCTGAGCACAGCCGGGTCACCAAAACACAATAACCTGTTAAACGATCACTTCGTACACGTGAATAAACTATGCGCATAACGACAGAAAAAACATTGTAAAGTCATTCGAGCTTAACACAACCAAGTGTAAGGCCAAAGTGACCAACACACTATAACTTGTCAAAGCCATCATTCATTCGTGATACCTAATCAAAGCAATTGAACACATGCACATATTGTAACTAAAATTCACAATAAACAAACTAACAACCTTTGGTTAGCATCATATATATATCAAAATTGTGAATAAGGTATCAACAACCACAGAAGCAAAGTAGTAAATTGTTCACATACATAACAGGTAATAAATTGTTCAAAGATTACAAGGCCAATAGGCCCGCGGCATACAAGCCGAAAATCGTTAACTAAACTTGGCTGGTACCAGCATCTCCAGCTCCAGCATCCTGTTCACCAAGAGCCTTTTTAAGAGTTTCCACAACGTCAGTCTTCCTGGATAATTTTCCAACAGCTTTGACAATACCAAATTCAAGAAACTCATATTCCCGACGCTTGGCGGCGTAAGCAGCAGTACAATCTTCCTTGTACAACTCGAAATGGTACTCCTTCTCGTTACTCGCAGCTGCTGCCCTACCCTCAACATATCCCTCCTTCCATCCGCTATTGTAAGCAGAACTACCAAGCTCAAACATATAACTTGCTAATTCTTCCGATTTGACCATTCGATCGACAATCTGCAAAATGAAGAAGGAAAGATGCACGGCATCAGAACAGACATAAAGAAAAAGCAAAGCAACAAGGAAATATACCAAAGGAACGTCACGCGCAAGTTATCACTTGCAATCAACGTTGGCCTCTTCTGCTAGAATCTCGGAAGCCTTGCTCTCCGCAGCTTTCTCAGCAGTAATCTTTTCCAGTTTGGCAATACGTTGAATATATTCACTCTCTCTCTTTTGGTACAAGGCAACAGTCTGTTCATGCTCATCACTTAATTTTGTTTTCTCTCCTTTCAACTTGATTACTTCATGACGAGCAACCTTCAGCTCCCGGTTAGACCTCTCGCAAGCACCTTCCCATTCCTTCTGATGATCAGCGTTGTATTGTTTTTCCTTGGCAAGCTTATCTTCAACATCGGCAACCCTCCATGACAAACCCTTCTTCTAAGAATTAAACTTCTCCCTCTCCTCAGTAAGTTCCTTCTTGGCAACTTCAAATTCCAACATGTCCTCCCCCATCGCCTGCCATTATCTCACAATTTCTTAGCAAGAGGCATAAAAATTCACACCGACATGGATGTGATCATCCAAAATATCCATCTGGTGGAGGTTTTTCTGGAACAATCTTTCAGCAGGGGGGAGGGGTAAAGAGTAAAACTCGCGGCAGTTGGAAAGGTCATTCATCCTGGAGCCTTGAGTCAGAGTCCAATGCGGGGCATGGGGAAGATCATCGCAGGCAGGGTTGTGGCTAGTCATGACCCACCCTGAACACGATGAAATTCCGGGCTTTGAGAAACGCCAGATGTACCACCTCCTCCGGAGCTCTGCACACGTTTGGTATATATGGTGCCTTGGGGAGTGGCTTCGCTTCGCTTAACTCAACTTCAGTTTCAACACCTTCAGCATGGGCCTCATCTCTCCCAGCACCAACAGCAACATCTTCAACCACTTTTTCCGACTGATCAACCACAACTTCATCCTCCTTTCCCTTCCCCTTCGGGTCCGGGTGAGGAGGAGACAAATCAAGAGGTTTCGACAGAGGATAAGTGGGGGGAGTGATCTTGGAAATGTCAACCTTGCGCGCAGAACGGCCAGATTTGGGAGCTACTGCAGAAAAGCATAAACAGTCAAAGAAAAAAAAACATGCAAAAAACAAAACACACTCAACAAAAGAAATCATACCTCGAGAACCGGAAGCAGACTTGAATAGTTTTTCCAAGCGATTGCCGGTCTTCTCGCTAAACACACCAAGGTCAACCTCAGACTCTGATGGTGCAGCAGTAGCCTCTTTATGTAACTTGGATTTTTTCTCAGCCAATGCAGCAGCGGCTTGCGCATCAAGCTCCTGATTCTTGTCCTCAAGAACCTTTCTCTTTTTCATTATCTCAGTCAATGTGGCATCATTATCTGGATCACGCTCTGACCGCTTAACTCCTGCGTCTAAGCCAGATAGCGTGTCATATACGACAACATAGTCCAAGAAAGAGGAGTTAGAAGGACGCTTACGAGGTGTCTCAGCCACTGGTTCCTCAGCCTTCTTCTCCTCAGTCCTATCCTTCTTCTTCTTCTTCTTCTTCTTCCTGGTCTCTACCTATTTAGCAGCCCCAGCCTGAGGATTCACAACAGGAGTATCAACATCGTCAGCAACAGATTCATGAACAGTCCCTCGTTGCAAACCTGCACGCGCAGAACGATGGATTAGATCCTGATACGACTCAACAGACTCCTCACTCGAAAGGATGATAACCTTCCCTCGAGTAGGAGTAGGATCAACGTCGATATCATCCCCATTGTCTTCACCTAAAATAGTGTTAGTATTGGTGGCTATGCTTTCGCTCATAGGGTGCAAGAAATTATCTCTTTTCTACTCAACCCACAGAGGCCTCCCCTCAGGTAACACAACAACAACCATAACACCACCGGCTTTAGGATCGAAAAAATTCATCAAGCTATATCCTGCTGCAAGACACAGGAAGATGTGAAGAGACACAACAAAAATAAAGAATAAATCAACAAATTAATAATAATGATACTTTTCCCTTGGTATCCGTAAACCGGAAAACCCGCAGGGTTTTGAGGAGCCCATAACATACTCATCCCGGCCACCACCAAGGCCCTCTCCTCCAGTTGAATGATGGGGGTCACCTTTCGAGTAAGGGCAGTATACCAGTCTTGTTCGGTAAAATGAATCAAAACATTCACACGTGGACCACCCTCACTCTCAGCCCTATAGTGCATATCGATGGGAATGACGCCATGACGAATGTAGAAATTTTTTTTTTCAAGTCATGCAGACTTTTTGGTGGATCCTAGCTACAAGGATCAACCCCACTAGTATGAGAATTAAAAGAATAGAAATCACCGGTGTAAGTGACGAAATAGAAAACATTGAACTTTTCAAAAGTTGGCTCAACACGGTTAGCCTGGAATATGAATTCAAAATGGGTGAGTCTTGGCAATCCTACAACGTTTATTTGTGAGATGTGCAAACCATAGTTTGTTAACACTTCTCCGGTGAATTTTTTCATCGGAAGGCGAAAGTTGCCCTCTCGGAAAAAATCAGCGTATAATGTCACATACCCCAGAGGAGCATCTAATGCAGTTGATGTGTGCAAAATGCAACATATAAATTACATCAAATGTGGCATAAAACTAACCCTTTTTAAGTACTAATGTTGGAAAAAGTGTGTTTTTGTCTTCCTTTTGTATTTTCAGGATTAAATTAGCTCAAATGAACAAAAGAAGCAAAAAGGCAGCTAAATCTAACATAAATACAAGAAAAGGAATAACCCGACCCCTCGACAGCATCCTCCCAAGCAAAAACAAAAGAACAGAAGGTTGAACACGTCCGGTGCTCAATGAGCACGGGGGCGTGCCCAAGTGTCTGCAGAAAAGACAAAGTTGTAGAAGCTTCTATCACCCACAACGGGGGCGTGCCCAGCGGACACGGGGCCGTGGTCAACTCTAAGATTCGCAGAATCTAGGAAAATCTTGATAGTACAGATACGCTTCTACACACGGGGTCGTGCCCAGCGGACACTGGGGCGTGGTCAACTAATGCAGACAAACTGCATTTTATGAAGGAAGAGAAGATGGGTGGACACGGGGCCGTGTCCGGGCTTCTGTGCAGACTATAAATAGGGGTGCTTGGTTCACTTCAAAGGCATCCCTTGGCAAACCACCTCTCTCACACTTTACCCACCCACCACCACCATCACAACCCACATCCACCACCATCATCCATCATCCATCATAGAGTGTGTGAGTAGTCTCGGGATCCAAGATTTATCGTAAGAGTTCTTGACAATCAAAGGCAATGTTTGCCTAAGTCTCTTACATCACTTGGTGAAGACAAGTGTCTAGTGTAATACTTTTTATTTTTAATCTTTTCGCACTTTTTATTTGGTTATGTATTAATGACTTTAATAACTAGTTTCTTATGTTGAAGGTGAATCTTCCTTATCATTTGTCTGTGGTGTCTTGGCGTTATTTTACTGTCTATATAAAATAAAAGATTTTCACCATTCATATCTCCACGGTCTATATGGAGATATGTTGGCTACCTGGTCGGGGGTTAAGGGAATAGTTTGGTAAGAGTCTTGCCTTGTTCGGTGTATAGATCCTGCAATGACCTAGGTCAACTTTAGTAGGACCTCCTTCAATACCCACTGGTATTGGATGGTGGGGGTCTGAACTCCTTGATCCCCTCATATGTAAGCTACTATTAAAACATTAACACGACTATTTAGGACTGTATCCCTGCTGACTCAGACTACTTAGTCGAGGGTAACGTCACCTTCAAAAGAGGGGCCTACCACATTACGCATTAATAACTTAATTAATTATCTTTCAGTAATCCAACCCGTTAGGATTGTATCCTTGCTGACTCAAACTACTGGGTTGAGGGTAACGTCACGTTCAAAAGAGGGGCCTACTACAATAACTAAGATAATCTCTTAAAAAGTGCAAAAGTGCGGAAATAATCAAAGGTTACACTAAACACGAGTCGGATCCAAGTGATTCATCTTGTCTATCTGTTTTATTTTTATTTTTATTTTCAGTATTTTTAGTTTTTATTTTCTAGTTTAAAACATTTTTCTAAACTTTTGATTTGATTAGACGTTGAGGATAAACCGTTATTAATAGCTCTTGTGTCCTTGGACGACCTCGGTATCTTACCAACACTATACTACGCTCACGATGGGTGCACTTGCCCATATGTGTGTTTGATGTTAGTAAAATATCGTGTTTTATAAATTTAAAACTTGACTAACGTGTAAAAAGGGCTAAAAATATAACTATAAATTATATACACACCGACACACGATGAGTATTATGAAGAACCAAGTTACGATCCTTATCCTTCATATACTTACAATGAGGAACAATGGTATGAACCATCTACCTCACATGAGTACTATGAGCAACCAAGGATAGAACTTCCGAATTCAAGCTTTGATGATACTTATTCAACTCGCTTTGACGAACCACCAACTATCTCACCCGTAGCCGTAAAGATAATAGAACACCTTAAAACTATCGAGCGCTATATAAAAAAGCCCGCGCAAGGGAAGAGGAATTCCGCTCAAGGGAAGAATTAACTTGTAATAAAGAAGAGATAGTTGAAGAGGTAAAAATGGAAGAACAAGTAAGTGAAAAACCGACACATGAGTTAAACAACGAAAAAGGTGAGTCCGACAACGTTAAAATTCAAGAAGAGTCTAATTTTGAAGTAATTAATCTCTTGTCACCATCTTTCGAAAATCATTGTTTAGTTCCCACTAATGCTAAGTTTTTAAAAGAGTTAAACACTAACACTAAAATTGACGAAACGGTAAGCATTAAGTTAACAAATGATCAAACTTCGCTAATAAAAGAAGACCCATTTGAAATCAACATTACACCGGTTCCATGTTTCTTTCAAAATTCCTTTATTAGTAATATCACATTCGATAAAGATCTTTGTGTTAATATAATGCCAAACTACATTTTCGAAAAATTAAGTATTAGTGATTTTTCTCTACTTCAAATACCCATTTTTCTATCCAATCGGAAAGTAATAAAATCAATAGGGATAGTTGAGGAAGTCTTGGTCCAAACAACCAAATGGTAATCCCAACCGACTTTGTCATCCTTGATGACGCTCCTCTAGTGTTGGGACGACCTTTTGTAAAGACCCACGAAGCTTTGAAAATCGTAAGTACAACAATCTATCCATTCAATTAGGGGCGTTCAAAAGATGTGTCGACCTTGAACGATCAATAAAATATCCAATCGGCAATGATGACCCCCTAATTAAAAATGAGCCAGAACCACCCGATAAGGTGGGTCTAGCCAAGGGCCCTTATAAACGTGGCGCACCACGGAGGCATTCCGCGGAACTATCCTTAGTTTTAAATTAGTTTAACTTTTATGTTTTCAAGCTTAGTTTCAATTTTCAGGAATAAAACACACTCGAAATGGTGGAGGTTACTAAGGGACACTAAAACCGCACCCCATGGACAAAAACAGAGCCTCCCGACAATTTTTCTTCATTACAGCAAGTTCAGCACGGGGCCGTGTTCACCCCAACATGCCCCGTGCCCGAGGTTCTACAGAAAATGCCCAGTTCAGGTAACTGGACACTGGGCCGTGCTCACTGAACACGCCCCCGTGCCCAACCTTCTGTTTAAATTTGATACTGGCAGTCTAACCACGGGGCCGTGCTCAGCCAACACACCCCGTGTTCAGCTACCCAGTAACATAAAATCTTGTTTTTAACCCACTTTTACACATTTCAATCAACCTAAAAACTTATTTTTGGGACACATTGAGTACAATGTGTAATTTAAGTGTGTGGGGGGGGGGGATGCTAAAACCTTGAATTTTGCAAGTCCTAATTACAAGCCTTACACAAAACTCTATTGGAACCGCTAAACACCCAAATTTTTTTAAAAATCTTTTCATTTTTTTACTTGTCTTGGTTTAATTTGGGAATTACAAGTTCTAAAAAGGTTATATTTTTACAAATTTAAAACCGATCGCGTCGTGATAAAAAGAACCAACATAAGAAAATTATGAAACGGCATGACAAATCTAGTTAAAATTTGATTATATATACCTGATCACATTAATAACCCATTCTCACAAAAAGTGAGTTTTGAGTCTTTATTGAGCATACAAATACACATTTTTAAACTAAATGCTCATTTTTCGTTTCTTGTGTGAATAGCCGCTTGGTTTCTTACAACTCTAGAACTTCCCAAGACGATGCATTCCCGGTCATTACCAACTTAAACCCGAGTAAGTAAATGATGGAGGCATTAGGACTAACCCTTTTTATTGCAACACCCTTTGAGCCTAAACCTTTTCATTTCTTAACCCAAAACAAACACCCTTTTACCCGCCAAAATCCTTTTTTCATTTTAAACCCTTTATTTTTGTAACAAAGCTAGGTTTTTCTTATGACTTCTTCCTTAAAAAAAAATGATGATGAAGCCAAAAGAAATATACAAACAAGTTTATCAAAAAGAACTTTGTTTGAAGAATTGCTTCATCAAAAATAAAAAAAGTTTAAAAAATAAAAAGTCTTACGAAAACCGACGCTTTTTACGCCTTTCGCCCTTTTCTACTAACCACTAACCCAACCGCGTACCTTTAACCCAAGCCTAACCCTTCCCCAAAGTCATCTTGATATTTACAAAGGTGTATAGTTAAAAAGGAGGAGGAGGTAGAAGTAAGTTCCATGCCGCTCTCGAGTGTTTCACAAAAATACATCTTCGGCCGAGTGTTGAGTGATCCCTCGTGAGGTATGTGAACTTGTATATAAATGGAATTTTAAAAAGGCATGTTATGCTCTAATAAATAATTTCTCTTATGTAACGTTTTAAATAAATCATGACGAATAGGATTGTAAATAACATAAAAATAAAACCTAATAAAAATCTTGGAATCCCAACACTCAATGACAAGCCCAAAAACCTTCTCTTCAACCCGTTCCATTTGGGAGTGTAAGACACATTAAAGAGTTTTGCTTGAGGACAAGCAAAGATTCAAGTGTAGGGGTATTTGATGTGTGCAAAATGCAACATATAAATTACATCAAATGTGGCATAAAACTAACCCTTTTTAAATACTAATGTTGGAAAAAGTGTATTTTTGTCTTCCTTTCGTATTTTCAGGATTAAATGAGCTCAAATGAACAAAAAAAGCAAAAAGGCAGGTAAATCTAACATAAATACAAGAAAAGAAATAAACGTGGCATGCCCGACCCCTCGACAGCATCCTCCCAAGCAAAAACGAGAGAACAGAAGGCTGAATACGCCCCGTGCTCAATGAGCACGGGGGCGTGCCCAAGTGTTTGCAGAAAAGACAAAGTTGTAGAAGCTTCTATCACCCACCATGGGGGCGTGCCCAGCGGACACGGGGCCGTGGTCAACTCTAAGATTCACATAATCTAGGAAAATCTTGATAGTAGAGATACGCTTCTGTACGCGGGGTTGTGCCCAGCGGACACGGGGGCGTGGTCAACTAATGCAGACAAACTTCATTTAATGAAGAAAGAGAAGATGGGTGGACACGGGGCCATGCCCAATGGACATGGGGCCATGCCCAATGGACACGGGGCCGTGTCCGGGCTTCTGTGCAGACTATAAATAGGGGTGCTTGGTTCACTTCAAAGGCGTCCCTTGCCAAACCACCTCTCTCACACTTCACCCACCCACCACTACCATCACAACCCACATCCACCACCATCATCCATCATAGAGTGTGTGAGTAGTCTCGGGATCCAAGATTGATTTTCACCATTCATATCTCCACGGTCTATATAAAATAAAAGATTTTCATCATTCATATCTCCACGGTCTATATGGAGATATGTTGGCTACCTGGTCGGGGGTTAAGGGAATGGTTTGGTAAGAGTCTTGCCTTATTCAGTGTATAGATCCTGCAAGGACTTGGGTCAACTTTAGTAGGACCTCCTTCAATACCCACTGGTATTGGATGGCGAGGGTCCGAACTCCTTAATCCCCTCATATGTAAGCTACTATTAAAACATTAACCTGACTATTTAGGACTGTATCCCTGCTGACTCAGACTACTTAGCCGAGGGTAACATCACCTTCAAAAGAGGGGCCTACCACATTACGCATTAATAACTTAATTAATTATCTTTCAATAATCTAACCCTTTAGGATTGTATCCATGCTGACTCAAACTACTGGGTTGAGGGTAATGTCACCTTCAAAAGAGGGGCCTACTACAATAACTAAGATAATCTCTTAAAAAGTGCAAAATACGGAAATAATCAAAGGTTACACTAAACACGAGTCGGATCAAAGTGATTCATCTTATCTATCTATCTGTTTTATTTTTATTTTTATTTTCAGCATTTTTAGTTTTTATTTTCTAGTTTAAAACATTTTTCTAAACTTTTGATTTGATTAGACGTTGAGGATAAACCAGTATTAAAAGCTCTTGTGTCCTTGGACGACCTCGGTATCTTACCAACACTATCTACGCTCACGATGGGTGCACTTTCCCATATGTGTGTTTGGTGTTAGTAAAATATCGTGTTTTATAAATTTAAAACTTGACTAACGTGTAAAAAGGGCTAAAAATATAACTATAAATTATATACACACCGACACGCATCAGAAGTAGAATTAGGGGTTGGAAATTGAACACCCCAGTTAGAACGGAAGCCAAAATTCTGAACAAGATTATGGAATTCTTCCTCCTTCCAGTTTATCTCCGCCTGATCCGGACCAGGAGGATTTCTTGGCTTGTATTTCCTCTTCTTGGTAGAAAGTTTTGCACCGGTGGACATGATTACGGTTCAAAAGAGAAATGGAGACGAGAAGGAAGAAATCGGAAGAAGGTGTAGAGAGAAAAAAGGGAGTTTGAAATTTGAAAATGGAGAAGAAACTGTTGATATGGTGATAACCACCTCTTATTTATACCCATCTTATTTAATGCAATGGGTAGTGGACCGTCAGGAAGGAAGGGACACACCCAGTAAAACACTGACACGTCAGGAGAGAAAACAAGAGTCACCTCCATTTTAGGGCGCGTGGCCGCCACGTGCCTGACAAACGGCGAAAACGTGCCAGACACTTCTGAAAAGGCAACTGTTCACATCTCCGACAAGACAGCCACCTAAGACGGAACGTCAATCACATCAGTTGTCTCAATCTCCACCAAGAAACTTCCCTTAGAAGAAACCTCCAAAGAGTGAAGTTATCTTCATACGCCATACGCCTTTTTGGCTCAACTTTGCAAAGGTACCATAATGCGTTTTGCGCCATTTTGGCTCAACTTTTTCAAAGGTATCTTCAAACGCCATACGCCATTTCGGCTCAACTTTGCAAAGGTGCCATCATGCGTCGTGCGCTATTTTGGCTCAACTTTGCAAAGATAACTTCATGCACCATGCGCCATTTCGGCTTACCCTTGAAAAGTTACCATCATGATCCATGCGCCATTTTGGCTCAACTTCGCAACGGTACCTTCATGCGCTATGCGTCATTTCGGCCCACCCTTGCAAAGTTACCATCATGCGCCATGTGCCATTTTGGCTCAACTTTGCGAAGGTATCTTCATGCGCCATGCACCATTTTGGATCAAGACGCAAAAGTCAAGCAAAATCAAACAACAAAACCCCTACCCTTATGAGTCCAGAATCCCTCCTAGACGATAAACTCAACTAGAAGGCACACTGTGTCACACCCCAAAAACGTCGCAGCGGAATATAAAACGTAGTGGTGACGGAAGCTTGTGCCCATTTCTATCTTGATGTTTGATGCATTATAGTGTTGGACATTATTACTTAACTAAAAAGTTGATTTTAAACTTAACGTCCCAAAACACGACATAACCATGACAAAATAAAGTTGTCTTTTGATCCTCACGGATCTTATTACATTGTCCCAGAAAATTTAAAAGTCAGTCCAACATTTTAAGTGATGAAACATGCATCAATAACCACAAGATACGCCATAATTCCCGAAGCCGAACTCAAGTACCTGTAGAACACGTTAAAATCAAGTGTCAACACAAAGGAAGGTGAGTTCACATATTCACTTACAAACAATTTTATTCCAAGGAAAACTTTCTGATTAGGTGTTTATTTGAAAACATCCATATAAATTTTAGAACGTCCATTTTACTTCCTTAATAAAATCCATGGGCCTTCCGTCGGTTCATCAATCCGACAACTGTAATAAATATATTTCCCAGGTTTTGTATATTAAATTATTGCGTCAACTTTCAGACTCGTATGTTAGCTAGACAATACGAACTATATATTAACCATGCAGGGATAATCAAAGCTAGACAATAAACAGAATATCAATTCGTCGTTTGAATTGACACGGGGCGACCGGTCACGACGGGGTTGTCAACCCGATAGATCTACCAACAATTCCTCGCGTGCAATACTTAAATGATTAAACGACATCATGGGCACAGGGTCCTCTTAAAGGACAATATGATGTCTGCCTCACGTACAATATATATATCTTACTAATATGACAATTTAATACACGATGTTGTACGGATCCCCTGGATCTACATCATTCGAGACCCAGGCCGGCATCCGTCCCAACTATACGGTCATGTTTCGGCTAGGAAATACCGTATCATCCCAATGTCCAACATTTATTCATCAAAAAACGTTTTTACATCGAAACGTATGACTTATCAAATTTCATATATTTTCAAAGAAAATATAAATTTTATATTAAAAGGTATGTTTTATATCAAAAACATTATTAAACCCTTTTATTGACGTGTTCTACCCCCAAAATATATACAAAGCAGTAAAAGAGGGGTTTAGTGACACTCACCTTTGGGTGCGTATTTTAATAGCGCAATCCCAGAGATTGATTCTCTACACGTCCTAATATAGGAACGATTCTAAATCAATATTCATAACACAAAAATCCTAAGTCTCTCCGTTTCTTAGAATTATCACATAACTTTGAGATTTTCTCGAAAAGTTGTCATTTTTTATTATGTTGGCACGTTAATATATATATGAGTCCATATATATATATATATATATATATATATTTATGATTTTGCGACTTGAACGATTTTATCTGTGACCATTATTGTGTAAATCCGTTAACACTCTCTCGTTTATACGCATTATATCTACGATTTACGCGTCGTAATATATATACATAAATGTTCACATAATTTAACATCGAAACATGCGGAATCATGTTAACTTATCTATTTTGTCATTTTTAAAGCAAATATACATAGAATATCTTATATGTATCAAATTTCATGCTCGACAATCAAGTTTCACGTTTAACTCAATTTTTACCGTTTCAACCGCACAAAACGCACAAATATACATGCGTAATCCAAATCTTTAAAATCATGCTAAAACCTAACATATTTTTACATTCTCATGTTTAGATCACATAACACATTTTAACACATAAGGTTTACCTAAAATTTTACCCATACTAGTGTACATAGAAAAATGCGTATTTTAGCGATTCGGTAACGTTTTCGGGCGTCGGAAATCACGTATGATTAACCAAACACCAAGTAAACTTAAAATTAGTTAAAATACTTAATTTTAAACTAACAATATCAGTTTACTTACTGATCTAAATCAGTTTTATAAAAATCATTCGTAAAGCCGATTTTTGACCGTTTTAACGCATAGTTTTGCGTTAAACGTTACTATAATCATCCCAACTCGAAACGACTTGATATTTTAACACAATACATGTTATTTACTGATTAAAATAGTGGTTATAATCAGATTAGTGCAGTTTTTGTGTAAGTCTCATAAACCATGCGATTTCACGTATTTTACAACTTTTAATGTACCAAGTATAACATGCAAGGCTAGTAAACATTATGACAAAGTTATATATCATTAAACACTTCAAAATAATCTTATTTTAGTGTTTAGAATCTGATCAAAAATTATTTTTTATCAAATCATATCTAAATCATCATGCGTGTTCAAGTAAATGCATCTAATGCATCCCTATAACATCGTCATTTTATATGAACTAAATTATATATCTAATCATAAATTTAAATCATGTTCAAATATTCAAACATTCCATACTTCACATCATCATCATCTACTCATTTATTCAAAAAAGCAAGACATATACTTATATCCTTACAAATTTAAGACCTTAATCATCAAAATATTACATGCATGCATACTTATACATACATACACGGCTCATATATACATACACTCATATGAATCCAAACTTTTACTTCTACATGTTCATTCACATGATTAAAACCCCTTTTTGAACTTTCCAAGATCACATGCACATCACTTTTCAACATATTATCAAGCAAGATCAAACCAAAAATCAAAACTCATACCCTTACATACACACATGTATATGTACGGACATATATACATACACATACACATCCATTTTTATTTTATTCAAAACCCACTTGTTTTTAGATTTCAAGTTTGTGATTAATTTCAAGACCAAGAGAAACCTTCCATCATTATTATCTCTAAAAATCAAGAACATGGTTTTAAAAACAAGTTTATATCTTTCAAGATTTTAGTAGGTTTTGACAAAATTTTTGGTGATATGGAGCTTGTTCTTCTTGGTATTCATCTTGAAAACCTTCTTGGATCTTCAAAATAACTTGGAATCTTCTTGAAATGTGTTTGGTTCTTACAAAAGAAGCTTGAAATTTTGAAAATGGGTGTGTGTGTATGTTTGTACGGTTTGTAGTGAGAAAATGGGGGGGGGGGGTATTTGAAATTTGTGGTCTTGGAAATGATAAGTAACATGTTTGCCTGTATTTTAAATGGTAGAGGTTATGCACACTCTACACTTCTCAACTTTAGAAGTATCCAAGAAAAGGTGGACACTCTCTTGGCCGCCACATATGTTCCCTCTCACATGCTCACACATATACATACATATATATATTATATATTAGCTAAAAATAGGTATTTAACTGGATACCGGGTATTTTATCTAGCGTTTTAATCTCGTTTTTGTGCGTTTTAAATTATTTTTAACGCTCTATAAAAATAAACTCAACAAAATATTACTGAACAATATTTTGTTTGCCTGAACTGGCTTCGTTGCCGGTATTTGGCAGTATGCGTGCTGTGCTGCGCGGTACGCGCTTAAAATCGCAAAAATAGGGATTTATGCGTTTTTATTTATTTTTATCATTCTAAAGTGACAAAATCATCAAATTATTACTAAAATGATTATCAGTTGCCTTGACAGGTTGTGTTGACAGTATTTTGTTGGTTACGCGCTGCATCGCGCGATACGCGCTTAAACTCGAAAAATAGAGTTTCTTAGCGTTTTAATTTATTTTTCCTCACGAATATGATTAAAATATTTATTCTAATCATAACAAACTATTTTTAGGATTTTAACACTAATCGGGTGGTCACCGACGTTCGTTTCGCATTTTATCTGTTACGCGATAAGCGTTTATCTTACCAATGCCAACACAATTTTTTTACCATGGTTTAAATTTACCAACTCATTAAATTTCACAAATAAACATCATAACTACTCAAATACAACCCTGTTACCTATTCACAACACGTGTTACAATTGTACGGTACGGCCTGAAAAGCCAGGTGTCACAGTCTCCCCCTGTTTAGGAAATTTCGTCCCCAAAATTTTACTCTACAGGTTTTGCTTTCGCACTAAGTAAAATAACAAAAACGGATTTAATGAATATGGTCTTGTAGTTTCTGCGAGAAACTTTTATTCTTACGAAGAATCTTCGTAGACCTATATTACACACATCCTCAATTCCTAAACTCACATCTCTACGCTCTCCACCCTTTCCAAGGTTCAACATTTACAAGCACTTAAGAAGATTAAGTCAAAATTCCACCAATTCGGGTTCTACATACGTATATTTACATATACAATACCCCGTATCTAAGATAGTCTGAGTTTACACCCGATTGATCCAACTCGAGATGGGCTCTCGAAAGAATCAAATCTCATAAACTCGTCTTCCTTCCTTCTTGCATTCATTTCAGATATCCACATATCGCCGAATCAATAAATTGCATACACGACTAGAATGCTGTAATCGCCTGTCCAGTTATTAGCATAACTCTTCTAGCTATACGTACTGCTTCTACAGTGCTTCGATAAACTTCTGTTTATCTTCCAAACAAATCTCTATAAAGAACAAAATTAGTGTATTATCCATTATACACTTTCTGAACTAAACTCAAACAATACATCATGTACACTACTCCATCCTTATGATAGCCTAAGCCTATAAGCGACTGATCCAACTCAAGATGGGCTCTTGAAAGGACCTAATCATTGTGGCTCAGCTCTTCTTTTCTCTGCTAAACCTAATAGCATCTCTCACAAGGTAACTCTTTTAAAAGAACCAAATATTCAATCTGGAATCGCAATAGTTCCTTCAATTGTCCATGTAATCCTTCTGTTGATCAATTGGCGACTTTTAACCTTCCCTCGATCCGGGAAAATCCTGTCGCTGGTTTCCTAGATAAACTAAGGTCTGGTTAATTGTCCTTTGTCATGTTAGCTCAGCAAAATGGTGATCAACGCTTCCATCCATGCAAGGCTTCAAACGGAGCAACCTGAATACTAGCGTGATAATTATTATTGTAAGATAACTCTGCCAAGGGCATGTGAGTATCTTAACTTCTTTCAGAGTCCATCATACACGCTCCCAACTTTTCTTTCAAAGGTATGAAAAGCTTCCTACTATCTTGCTGTCCAATCAATTTCCCTTTTCCTTTTGGGGTTATTAGTGTCGAATGCTGCACTAATTTAGGGAAATTCTTAATAAATCTCCGGTAGCACCTAGCTAGTCATAGGGATCATCATATCCCGACGGGGTCTTTGGCGCTCCTCATCATTCACCAGCGCCATAGTTAACTTAAAACGTTATTCATGATTCTCCTAAGTTCGCACATAGGCAAGTATGTCGTCAACGAATATTATCACGAATTTATCCGATTAGGGTTTCCATACCCTGTTCATGAGATCCATGTATATAAATGGCTCATTAATTTAGTCAAAAGGCATGACTAATAACTTGTAATGGCCGTATCGTGTTTGAAAATCAGTCCTCAGCATATCCTCGTCATCAACCTTCAACTGATAATATCCTGATCATAAATCGATCTTCATGTAGCAGCTGGATCCCGGTAGCTTATTTGAACAAATCGTCAATCCTCGGTAAAAGGGTACCGATTCTTGATAGTCAACTCGTTCAGCGCTCTAAAATCATCACTCACCCTGAAGGATCCATGCTTCTTTCTTTCAACAAAACAGATGCACCTTAAAGCGAAAAGCTTAATCGAATGAAACCCTTGTCCAAAAGCTCTTGAAACTGACTCGACATTCTTATCATTCTCAAACGGTGCTTAATCTATAAGGAGATTTTGCAAACGGGCGCAGCACCGGGTGCTAGATCAATTCAAAATTCGACCTGTCTCGCAGGGGGAAATCTAGGTAATTCTTTTTAGGAAAACTTCTGGATAATTGCGAACAACAGGAATCTCTCTGGTATTCCTACATTCAGCTTTCGTATCCACCACATTAACTAAGAACGCATGATAGCCCCTTTTGCAACCACCTGAGCATCCTCACAAAACTGACAACTCTCAACCATCAATACTCGACCCTCGAAACTCGAAACTCGACACTCGACTCTGTCGGTCTTCGCGAACAACTACCACCTCTCTACCATCATCAGGACGAGATATCCTAGCTAGCTTCTTCCAACGATAGTCCCCACTTCGTTCTCGGATAATCAATCCATCCTCGCATCTACGTCAAAGCTCCCTAGTTCCACTAGAAATAAACCAACACTAGAACTGCGATCACCTAACTAAATACTACAAATGCAAACGACCTTACTAGTTTCCATCAACTTACCAATTGCTAGTTCTATCGGGTACTTTATACCCAGCTTACTTGTGGGTGAACACAAAAATGGTTCAGAGTTTCTCGAACAAAACTCAAGTCAGCTTTGGTATTAAAAGTATGAACATAGATTGGTTTCTGATTTGAAACATGCCGGTAACAAGAGCAAGATCATCTCGTGCCTTCCCAGCGTTTAGCTCGAACGCTCTACTCCTGGCATCCTGACCCTTCATTTTCAGACAATCTCTCTCGAAATGTCCTTGCTCACCACACTCGTAGCATCCCTCGAGCGTAACTCCATCCAACGTACTCTTAGCATAGCACTCGCGAGTCATATGTCCAGTCCGACCACATCTGGCGCACTTTATCCACTCATCCTCGTGAGTCTTCCTCTCAAGACTACTCCTGCCATCCTTGGCATTATCCTTTCCCGACTCTCTAGGGTTAGCTACACACGCTTTCTCCAATCTGCGTTCCTCACCACGCTTCTCATCCGTAGCTTTCCTCGAACTCTCAGACTTTCGCTTTCGCGAATCCCCAGATCTAGGCTCGGAATGCGGAATTATTTGAATGGTCGATCCGCTGTGACGGCCCGACATCACGCATACCATTGCCACGTCATTGCATAGCGTACCAGCAAATGATCTTGGGTTACAACCCTGGATTGTTTTATGTGTACATCTATGTACTGTTCACAAAGTTAACGAAAAATCAGAATTACGGTCTGATATATCATAACACATGAATACTAAAACTTTCCGATCAATATATCACCTGAAGGGTTTCCAATCTGTGTCCCACCAAAACCATGCCCATGAGCATCACATCCACGTTCTTGACCATTATTCTGGTTAGCATCACGCTGTTCCATGGCAGTATTAACATGTTGGGCTATGAGTCGTGCCAACTCTTCTGGTGTGGTAGGTAGTCCAGAACCCTATCTCACTTTTGGCGGCATTTCGTCGTCTTTATTATTTACAACAATAATAATCACATAAGACGATAACCGAAAATAATTCAATCATTATATGTTAGTGGACCAAACATTGCGCATGTATAATATCCACATAATAATGAGAATAGTTTTTAAACCAAAAGAAACCCATTCGATATTTATACCAGAAATTACAAAGCTTGTTTTTAGTACGAAGACTAATCAAAATTTGGCATGTCTACATCAACACCCTCAACAAGCCTATATGAAATTTCCTCCTAAATATCTGAAAATTTGGCATGCAAGACATAATTAGGGTTCATCAAATGAGACATACAAAACAAACAACAGAAACAACCAACAACTAACGCTTCAAACCCAGGAAGTCCAACATCTTCCTAACAAGCTCCTCTAGCTCATCATAACAGTACATCTGTCCCTCTAAGTCTCTCATCGTCTTCATGCTTCCGCGTAACGTGACGAACTGACAATCAAAGTGAGAGCGATTGACCCAAACCCCTTTCTTCCTCTTCAAAGTGGACGCTGTCTCAACTCTCGAAGTCGATGCGATCTCTCTAATGGGTCGAGTCCTCTTCCTACGACAGGTGTAGACTAAAAGAGGTGTAGCAAAACACGTGACTCGAGTAGCAGAATAAACGATTCTGTAACGACGGGCAAAAGAATCTCAAGTGTAGGCTCGACAATATCAGTGAGCAGGACTACTAATGGCTCTATAGGCCGAGACGTGACATATCGTAACCGTACAAAGTAAGTGTGTGATCAAAATGAATAGTAACACATAAGGCCCAAATAAACAGATAATCACGTATGCACATAAACACTTAATGGTTTTCATACATGATAAAGTTTTTCCATGTTTATTTAAAAATATTGGCTTCGAGAATTTTGGACTTTAAATCTCAAAATTCTTCGGTTGAAGTCTAGTGTTTCCTTCCGAAAACATCTAGTTCGCTAACAACCAATGGCTCTGATGCCAACTTATGTCACACCCCAAAAACGTCGCAACGGAATATAAAACGTAGTGGTGACGAAAGCTGGTGCCCATTTCTATCTTGATGTTTGATGCATTATAGTGTTGGACATTATTACTTAATTAAAACGTTGATTTTAAACTTAACGTCCCAAAACACGACATAACCATGACTAAATAAAATTGTCTTTTGATCCTCACGGATCTTATTACATTGTCCCAGAAAATTTAAAAGTCAGTCCAACATTGTAAGTGATAAAACATGCATCAATAACCACAAGATACGCCATAATTCCCGAAGCCGAACTCAAGTACCTGTAGAACACGTTAAAATCAAGTGTCAACACAAAGGAAGGTGAGTTCACATATTCACTTACAAACAATTTTATTCCAAGGAAAACTTTCTGATTAGGTGTTTATTTGAAAACATCCATATAAATTTTAGAACGTCTATTTTACTTCCTTAATAAAATCCATGGGCCTTCCGTCGGTTCATCAATCCGACAACTGTAATATATATTGCCCAGGTTTTGTATATTAAATTATTGCGTCAACTTTCAGACTCGTATGTTAGCTAGACAATACGAACTATTTATTAACCATGCAGGGATAATCAAAGCTAGACAATAAACATAATATCAATTCGTCGTTTGACTTGACACGGGGCGACCGGTCACGACGGGGTTGTCAACTCGATAGATCTACCAACAATTACTCGCGTGCAATACTTAAATGATTTAACGACATCATGGGCGCAGGGTCCTCTTAAAGGACAATATGATGTCTGCCTCATGTACAATATATATATATATACTACTAATATGACAATTTAATACACGATGTTGTACGAATCCCCTGTATGACTTATCAAATTTCATATATTTTCAACGAAAATATATATTTTATATTAAAATGTATGTTTTATTTCAAAAACATTATTAAACCCTTTTATTGACATGTTCTACCCCCAAAATATATATTCCCTCCGTCCTATTAAAAGTGTCATATTTTGTATTTTCAAAGTCATTATTTGTAAACTTTGACCTTAAATAATTTTGTTTGTGTTAAATAATACTTGATGAAAGTTATATGATTTGAGTGTGTTTTACAAGTGTTTTCATCGGGTTAATTTTCATCAAGTTTTGTATAACACAAAAAATATATAATTAAAGTCAAAGTTTATAAATAAAGACTTTGAAAATTCAAAATAAGACACATTCAATGGGACGGAGGTAGTACAAAGCAGTAAAAAGAGGGGTTTAGTGACACTCACATTTGGGTGCGTATTTTAATAGCGCAATCCCAGAGATTGATTTTCTACACGTCCTAATATAGGAACGTTTCTAAATCAATATTCATAACACAAAAATCCTAAGTTTCTCCGTTTCTTAGAATTATCACATAACTTTGAGATTTTCTCGAAAAGTTGTCATTTTTGATTATGTTGGCACGTTAATATATATATGAGTGTGTATATATATATATATATATATTATGATTTTGCGACTTGAACGATTTTATCGGTAACCAATATTGTGTAAATCCGTTAACACTCTCCCGTTTATACGCATTATATCTACGATTTGCGCGTCGTAATATATATACAAAAATGTTTACATAATTTAACACCGAAGTATGCGGAATCTTGTTAACTTATCTATTTTGTCATTTTTAAAGCAAATATACATAGAATATCTTATATGTATCAAATTTCATGCTCGACAATCAAGTTTCACGTTTAACGCAATTTTTACCGTTTCTACCGCACAAAACGCACAAATATACATGCATAATCCAAATCCAAATCTTTAAAATCATGTTAAGACCTAACATATTTTCACATTCTCATGTTTAGATCACATAACACATTTTATCACATAAGGTTTACCCAAAATTTTACCCATACTAGTGTACATAGAAAATTGCGAATTTTAGCGATTCGGTAACGTTTTCGGGCGTCGGAAATCACGTATGATTAACCAAACACCAAGTAAACTTAAAATTAGTTAAAATACTTAATTTTAAACTAACAATATCAGTTTACTTACTGATCTAAATCAGTTTTATAAAAATCATTCGTAAAGCCGATTTTTGACCGTTTTAACGCATAGTTTTGCGTTAAACGTTACTATAATCATCCCAACTCGAAACGACTTGATATTTTAACACAATACATGTTATTTACTGATTAAAATAGTGGTTATAATCAGATTAGTGAAGTTTTTGTGTAAGTCACATAAATCATGCGATTTCACGTATTTTACAACTTTTAATGCACCAAGTACAACATGCAAGGCTAGTAAACATTATGACAAAGTTATATATCATTAAACACTTCAAAATAATCTTATTTTAGTGTTTAGAATCTGATCAAAAATTATTTTTATCAAATCATATCTAAATCATCATTTCATGATCACAAATCATCATGCATGTTCAAGTAAATGCATCTAATGCATCCATATAACATCATCATCATTTTATATGAACTAGAATATATATCTAATCATAAATTTAAATCATGTTCAAATATTCAAATATTCCATACTTCACATCATCATCATATACTCATTTATTCATAAAAGTAAGACATATGCTTATATCCTTACACATGTAAGACCTTAATCATCAAAATATTACATGCATGCATACTTATACATACATACACGGCTCATATATACATACACTCATGTGTATCCAAACTTTTACTTCTACATGTTCATTCACATGATTAAAACCCCTTTTTGAACTTTCCAAGATCACATGCACATCACTTTTCAACATATTATCAAGCAAGATCAAACCAAAAATCAAAACTCATACCCTTACATACACACATGTATATGTACGGCCACATATACATACACATACACATCCATTTTTATTTTATTCAAAACCCACTTGTTTTTAGATTTCAAGTTTGTGATTATTTTCAAGACCAAGAGAAACCTTCCATCATTATTATCTCTAAAAATCAAGAACATGGTTTTAAAAACAAATTTACACCTTTCAAGATTTTAATAGGTTTTGACAAGATTTTTGGTGATATGGAGCTTGTTCTTCTTGGTATTCATCTTGAAAACCTTCTTGGATCTCCAAAATAACTTAGAATCTTCTTGAAATGTGTTTGGTTCTTACAAAAGAAGCTTGAAATTTCGAAAATGGGTGTGTGTGTATGTGTGTACGGTTTGTGGTGAGAGAATGGGGGGGGGGGTATTTGAAATTTGTGGTCTTGGAAATGATAAGTAACATGTTTGCATGTATTTTAAATGGTAGAAGTTATGCACACTCTACACTTGTCAACTTTAGAAGTATCCAAGAAAAGGTGGACACTCTCTTGGCCACCACATATGTTCCCTCTCACATGCTCACATATATACATACATATATATATATTATATATTAGCTAAAAACAGATATTTAACTGGATACCGGGTATTTTATCTACCGTTTTAATCTCGTTTTTTGTACGTTTTAAATTATTTTTAATGCTCTATAAAACTAAACTTACCAAAATATTACTGAACAATATTTTCTTTAGCTGAACTGGCTTCGTTGCCGGTATTTGGCAGTATGCGCGCTGTGCTGCGCGGTACGCGCTTAAAATCGCAAAAATTGGGATTTATGTGTTTTTATTTATTTTTAGAGTAAACTGCCATTTTGGTCCCTGTGGTTTGGGCACTTTTGCCATTTTAGTCCAAATCTCAAACTTTTTACATCTGGGTCCCTGTGGTTTGCATTTTGTTGCCATTTTAGTCCAAAATACAAAAACCCTCTATTTTGACTGTTGAAACCTGATTATTTTGTCCTTTAGTGTAGGGGCATTTTGGTCATTCTGATTTTACTCTTCTAATAAATTAAAACAAAATTAATTATATATTATATAATATATATCTATATATATAACCCTCGATCTCTCTCTCACTAAAACAACACAGATACACCACACTCTCTCTCTCTCTCAGTTCTCTCTCTCTACGCCGTTCACCACCGTCATCACCACAGATCACCACCGTCCACCGCCATACACACTATCTCTCTCTCTCAGTTCTCTCTCTCTCTCTCTACACAGATCTCTCCTCCATCCTTCTTTCTTTTCAGATCTGTAAATTGGGGGTGGTTGACGATGACTGATTATGATGATGATGATCGGTGATTATGATGATGATGTAAGGGGGTGGTTGACGACGGCAGTGGAGGTGGTTATGGTGTGGCCCGGGTTTGGGTTTGCTTTGAGTTTGGTGAAGGTGGTGACGGCGGCAACTCCGGTGATAGGGATACATCGTCTGGTAAGAGATAATGTGAGTATTTGGGGATTTTGGGTGTTTTATGAAGTTTCTAGTGAATATTTGGAGATTTTGAGTTTTTGTTTCTAGTGAATATTTGGGGATTTTGGGTGGTTACGGTGGTGGATTTGAGGGTTTTTCATGGTGGGTTTTCGGATTTGAGGGGTTTTCACGATGGTTGTGGTGGCAGGTGGATGGTGGTGTTGGTGGTTGCAGGTGGGTGGTGGTGACGGTGGTTGTGGGGGTGGGAGTGGGTGATGGCAGGTGGCGGGATTGAGAGGTGGTGTAGAGAGATAAGGGCGGTGGTGGCAGATGGGGGCGGTGGTGGCTGGTGTTTGCTGCTGCTGGTGTTCATCTTCATCATCGACAACTTCAGGGTTTTATTTGCGGAGCCGCTGTCACCGGAAAACGAGGAAGGAGGTGTGGGTGTGACTGTTAGATGGGACGACGGTGGTGGTGGTGGTGGTGCTATAGAGAGAGAGAAGAGAGAGAGAGAGGGAGGAGGCGGCTGTGGTGGTGGTGCTATAGAGAGAGAGAGAGAGAGAAGAAAGAGAGAGATGTGATTATGTTGGGGATGATGATGATTTATTTAATCTGCTGGTTGCACAAATGAAATTATATTTAAAAATGACCAAAATGCCCCTGCACTAAAGGACAAAATAATCAGTTTTCAACAGTCAAAAATCAAGGATTTTGAGTTTTGGACTAAAATGGCAACAAAATGCAAACCACAGGGACCTAGATGTAAAAAGTTTGAGATTTGGACTAAAATGGCAAAAGTGCCCAAACCACACGGACCAAAATGGCAGTTTACTCTTATTTTTATCATTCTAAAGTGATAAAATCATCAAATTATTACTAAAATGATTATCAGTTTCCTTGACAGGCTGTGTTGACAATATTTTGTCGGTACACGCGCTGCATCGCGCGGTACGCGCTTAAACTTGAAAAAAAGAGTTTTATTAGCGTTTTAATTTATTTTTCCTCACGAATATGATTAAAATATTTATTCTAATCATAACAAACTATTTTTAGGATTTTAACACTAATCGGGTGGTCACCGACGTTCGTTTTGCATTTTATCCGTTACGCGATAAGCGTTTATCTTACCGTTGCCAACACAATTTTTTTACCAAGGTTTAAATTTACCAACTCATTAAATTTCACAAATAAACATCATAACCAGTCAAATACAGCACTGTTACCTATTCACAACACGTGTTACAATTGTACGGTACAGCCTGAAAAGCCGGGTGTCACACACTGGACTAAGGGGACTTGAAGAGGTATGGTCCCAATTCCATGCACACATGGCAGAGACCACACCACCTTTTATCCAACATGGTGCCTACATCAGCAAGCGTATCTCGAAGCTTCTGGAAGCTATCGCAGGTGACACCAAATATGCTCCTCCAGACAAAAAAGGACAACACGTGTCACCAATGATCGGACGCCATATGGACCTACACAACGATCTAAGGACATACCGACAGCTGCAGTACTAATTCTCCTGCCTGGACAAATAACGGCGTGCCACGTCATCCACCACCCTGACCACAACAGAGGAGACCAAGAGGATATTCCCCTTGGTCGGACAGCGGTGGCAGCTGGCAAGGTCTTTCCTCCCTCCTTCATCCTTCGGCTATAAATAGGACCCTTCCTCATTCAGGTAGAACATTCGGCTCTCCTTACATTTCACCTACAACACACACTATTTCTCCTCAAAGTAGTACTTATTCTCACGCCAGAGGGTGGTGACATGAAGAACCCCCTATTCTCCTCCTTGTGGCGAGTCACCAGTGTTCTGTTTTGCAGGATTCCAGTAACCAGGGAGTGGAGAAAGAGATTGAACCCCACATACGAGATGACCCAGCTGGTTAACCCTAGTCTTAACTAGTGTTTCATCAGTTGGATATACTGAATAAATATTGTTTTGCTTATTCCAGGTATATCCCCCGCTTGTGGCATGCGCATATAATGTATATATGTGTGGGCGCTCGGGGGGCACAAGTAAAAGTGCACTAATTTTAATGTCGATTTACTAATTTTGTGAAATGACGTTAAAAGAGGGGGATGGTTAATCATGCCTCATGTGGTGGCATTGATAGCCGAAAGACAAGGGTGTACATGTACTAATCGACCTTTGTCTTAATTGCTGAGTGTTATGTGCCTTATGTCCAAGGCTTGACACAAAACTACTATCGAGCCGGGGGTCTCACTGGAAGCAGCCTCTCTATTTCTACAGGGTAGAGGTAAGGCTGTCTACATCTTACCCTCCTTAGACCCTACCTTAGCTTTGCTATTGGTGGGATTTACTTAGTATGATGATGATGATTATTCTATGTATATTTTATTTTGTTCATTAAAGCAATGGTGTGAACCTCAATTTTCTACTTGTTTATTTTATCTTTTTTGCTGAATGATATACATTAGAACATGCATCTTATTTTGTTTCATCTTGCTCAGGTTTCTACTAAACCAAACAGTCTAACAACAGCACACCAAAGATTCAAATGGAGTACATGATATTCATGTTTATACAAATACAAGTGCCATAAGTATTCAAGTTTTATGCTTCAAAGAGATTTCAATCTTTTTCATATATTCTGATCAAAACATATAGCCATTAAATAGAGGAAAAGAAAGCTAAAAATTGGAGCCAATAATAATGGCATGATGTATGGAAAGAATTGAGGAGAGAAATATGGAGGAGAAAAAGAAACTGATTTTATTCTCCAATATTAAGGCAAGATATAGAACAATCCTCTCTATCACAAGGACTTAAAAACTAGCGTCAAGCAACATATTCATTTTCAACAGTTATAAATTCTTTTGATTTGGACCTCATTTTTTTTTGGTATTTGTATATTGTGATGATTAACACTTGGACATATTTATTGTATTTTTGTGGATAATTTAATCATTTTAAGATCTTTAATAACTGTCTCGAAGACAATTTTTAGTCACCGAAGAAATATGTTAAAAGACCGTTCAAACTATTAATTAACATATAGGAGACTTAAATGAAATGGCATCGACCAGTCTCTAGTCTCTCAAACATCTTATTAGGAACTGATTGAAATGAAATTACGAATCTAAGGAAACATATTAAGGATAGAATGACAATAGTTTAAAGAACAAATTTTGAGTCCATAAATAAATGTGTTAATGACTGTATCAAAGACTGATTTTAGTCATAAAAAGATGTATTGGAGACTGAAATGATGTGGTATCGGCAAACAAAGTGACAACTGAATTTTTATGGTATCAAAGATTGACTGTTAGTCCTTGTTGGTGTCCTCATTGCTTGTTACATATGAGTTGGTTAATTTATAAAACTAATTTGTGTAATGCCTTTCTCATCGCTTGTTACATATGTGTTGGTTAACTTATAAAAATATTACTATTATACACTACCTAAATAACTATAATCGAGTAAATAATGTCAAAAACCGGAGAGAATTATGATAATTAAATAACATCTGTAGTCATGGGGACCCTTTGGCGCGTATATATTTATTTATTTCATACAACATCACACTTATCTACCTGTAGAATAATTTAATTCTTGACTTCCTCTCATTCAATTGCAGACTAATGAATATAAAGGTACATCACGATCTCCTATTTTTGGAGAATAAATACAATATCAAAATACAATATTCACAAAATCAATATTATAAAATACGGGATCTATTACACCCCCGCAGTCGAAGCGGGAGGTGAACGGATGCTTAGACTGGATCGAAAATCATCAAAAAGGATCTGAGGTAGTCCTTTAGTGAAAATGTCCGCAACTTGAAATCTGGACGGTACGTGAAGAATTCTAACCAAGCCTTTCTGAACATGCTCCTGAACAAAATGGATGTCCAGCTCAATGTGCTTGATACGTTGATGTTGAACCGGGTTTCCCGAAAGGTAGATAGCACTGACATTATCACAGTACACAAGAGACGCTTTAGTCAACGGGCGATGAAGCTCAAGCAAAAGATTGCGAAGCCAGCAGATCTCCGCAACGACATTAGCAACCCCGCGATATTCGGCTTCTGCACTGGAACGGGCAATGGTGGACTGGCGCTTAGAAGACCAGGAGACCAAGTTGTCAACGAGATATACACAGTAACCAGACGTAGAGCGACGGGTATCAGGGCAACCGGCCCAATCAGCATCCGTATATGCACGGATGGATATAGAAGAAGAAGAACTGAGATGAAGACCATACTCGAAAGTACCTTGAATGTAACAAAGAATGCGTTTCAGAGCGTTCCAGTGAGCAAGGCAGGGAGCATGCATGTGCATACATATTTGTTGCACCGCATAAGTGATATCTGGCCTGATGAAGGTAAGATATTGCAAGGCACCAGCCAAACTACGATAGGTAGTAGGGTCATCAAACAAGGGACCCGGTTCACTGCTCAGCTTGGTTTGTGTGTCAACGGGAGTGACGACGGGTTTGCAAGAAACCATGCCCGCACGATGTATAATGTCCTTGGCATATGCCTGTTGAGATAAGAAAAGTGTATTTCCAGTGCGTGTGACAGAAACACCCAGAAAATATGTTAGAGGACCCAAATCTTTCATGGCAAATTCACCTGCGAGGACAGACAGGCGTCGTTGTCTTAGAGAATCAGTCGACGTAGTAAGGATGATATCATCGACATAGATAAGAAGATAGGCGATGTCACGGCCATGATGATAGATAAATAACGAATTGTCCGTCTTGCATTGAGAAAAACCTTCTTGGAGAACAAAATCAGTGAACCGTTGATACCAAGCGCGGGGAGCCTGTTTTAAACCGTAGAGAGATTTTTTCAAGCGACACACGTGATCTGGATAATCACGGTGTCGAAAGCCCATTGGTTGGTGCATAAAAACTGTCTCATGTAATTGTCCATGTAGAAAAGCATTAGTCACATCCAACTGATGGATAGGCCAAGATTGATAAAGAGCTAAAGTTAGAACAGTCCGTATAGTAGTGGGTTTTACCACTGGACTGAAAGTCTCACCGCAATCGACACCAACCTATTGACTACGACCATCACATACCAACCTAGCTTTATACCGTTCCAGTGTGCCATCAGACCGAAACTTGTGTTTGAATAACCACATGCAACGGATTATATTCATGTCAGGACGACGAGGAACAACTCCCAAGTCTCATTTTTAATCAGTGCACTAAACTCAGTTGTCATGGCGGTCAACCATTCCGGTGTGGACAAGGCAATCTGTGGGGATTTGGGAATGGGAGCAATGGTGGTGGTGTTAAGATTGAAAAATCATTTCGGTTTGAGGATGCCATCCATAGCACGAGTGCGCATGGTGCAAGATGGATGGGTGGGGATGGTATGATCAGGCTGAGGTATGGTCGAAGGGGCCTGTTGGGCCTGGGTAACGGGCTGGTATTGAATGTTGGTATAAGTAGTGGGAGTGGGTGGAGTAGGGGGTGGGTCGGTTGTCGTATGTGAGGTGAGAGGGGAACCGATAGAGCCAGAAGTGGCATTCTGGCCGGTATAGGGGGAAGAACTGGTTGGGCCAGTAGTGGCGTTTGGGCCAGAGGTAGTGGTTGGGCCAGAAGTGGCGGTTGGGACAGGAGCGGCTTGTGGGCCGATGAATGGTGAGTCAGGGACGGTTGGGTCAGGTGTGGTATGTGGGCCGATGAAGAGTGGGTCAGGGAGGAGATGTGAAGTGATGGAGTGTGGGGCAGGAGAAAGATGTGGGCCGATATTGGTTGGGCCAGGAGGTATACGAGAAGGAGGGGGAATAAATGTGGACTGGGATTTTTTAAATTATCCCATATCAGTGGATGTAAAGTGGGTTGTAAAAAATCATAGGCTTTTGGTGAGGAGGGATGTTGGATGGAAAAAGGGTAAATAGATTCCTCGAAGAGGACATGGCGAGAGGTGAATACTTATTTGGTAGTGATGTCGAAACAAGTATAGCCACGATGTTGGGATGGGTAGCCGAGGAAAACACAAGGTTGTGAGCGGTTAGCTAATTTGTTTATGGTGGGGGAAGGAAGAACGGGGTAGCATAAACACCCGAACACACGAAGGTGTTTGTAAGTGGGTAGAACGTTATAAAGAAGGGTGGTGGGGGAGAGAAGTTTGTGAGATTTCTTAGGTAAAATGTTGAGTAAGTAGGTGGCAGTTTCTAGAGCATAGTGCCAAAACGAGGGGGTAGGGAGGCTTGAGATAATAGGGTGCGGACCATATTGTTGATGGTGCGGATTTTACGTTCCGCTTTAGCATTTTGAGAGGAAGTATGAGGACATGAAAAACGAAATTGCATGCCGTTAAGTTGACAAAAATGTTTGAAGTTATTGTTAGTGTATTCAGTGTCGTTGTCACATTGGAATTGTTTTATTTTCCGTTCAAACTGAGTGTTAATGAGATTGTAGAATTGGGTGAAGGTCGAGAAAACATTGGATTTATTAGATAACGGATATGTCCAAAGAAAATCGGTTAAGTCATCCAAAAATAATATATAATACCGATGGCCACCGGTGCTTAAAACCGGCGATGTCCACAAATCACTATGAATTATATCAAACGGCAAGAATGTTTTATTAATAGAATCAGAAAATGGAAGCTTGACACTTTTGCCAAAAACACAAGACTGACATAGTTTATTATTTTGTTTACTGAAAGAAATAAAAGAACACGACTTCAACGAATGCAATATGTTGGTGCCCGGGTGCCCAAGGCGTTGATGCCAACGTTCTTGGGTGATAGCAGCAAGAGCAGTAGGAGAGGTAGAAGGCTTGATGAAGTTGGTGGTCAGCGGGTAGAGGTCGCCCGAGCTATTGCATCGTAGGATAGGAGCTTTGGTCTTGAGATCCTTCACAACAAAACCAAAAGGGTCAAATTCAATAGAGAGTAAATTATTGGTTGTTAGGCAACGAACATAAATAAGGTTTTTAAGAAGGTTGGGAGCATAGAGGACATTATTTAATTTAAAAGGTAAAGGTGGTGGTAGAGTTTGATTGCCTTGTCCAATTACCGGGATGGTCGTACCATTACCAACTATTATTTGTTTGTTAGTGCAAGGATTAAAAATAGACAGGGAATGATTACCTGGTTTGCATATGTCCGGTAGCTCCAGTGTCCATAAACCCAACCGGTTCGGTCTGCTGATTTATCGAAAGAGTGTAAAGCGCTTGCGCGATATCAGTGGGTGTGGGGTTGTAAGCAGCCATGTGTGCCTGATCAGGTCGAGGTCCAAGAATCCCTTGACCATTTGTGGGTCGCGGTGTAGAAGGGTAGGGACACGGTGGAGAGGAAGTGATGTGTGGGCTAAATTATTGTGCTTGGTTTAGGATGGAGGCCCATTGTGCAGATGTCCAATTTTGAGGAAATATGATGTAAGGGTGCTGTGGTGAGTTTGGGTAGTTGGTGGTGCGGCTTCGGCTGGTTGTCGGGTTGGAGGAAGCTCGGCCCCGGCCGCGTGACCGGCCACGTCCGCAGGTATAGTCTGACCGAGTGTCAGAGGACGGCGAGGAATGAGTGGTAGGTGATGAGATGGTTCGGCTCTGCGTATGAAGAGCCGTGGCAGTATGGGTAAAGGAGTGAAGAGCTTGATTGGCCTTGGTTGTTTCACTCATGCACAATTGCGACCGAACCTCAAGGAAGGAGGGGAGAGGTTTGGTGTTTTGGATAACGGTCTGTACTGTTTCATACTGTTCAGTAAGACCGGCTGGGGTTTGGAGAACAAGGTCAGATTCATCAACCGGGACATCCACATTTTGAAGTTGGTCCGCAAGAACTTTGAGTTCTTGACAATAAGCATGCATGGAAGAAAAGTTTTCTAACCTAGTGTTAGCAAACTTCTGTTTGAGGTAAAGGGCACGAGTGGCTTTGTTGTCTTGGAACAAAACTTCAATGGCTTTCCAAGCATCGTAAGCGGTTGTTTTGCTTTTGATTACGGTTTTAAGGAGGCCTGGAGAGATGGTGCCATAGATCCATTGAAGAACTATGGCGTCCAGACGCTCCCATGAATCGGCAGTTGGAGGGGCAGCGGGTTGCTTGTCAAAAGAAGTAGTTTGGGCAGCGGGTTTGGGTCGTGGAGAAAGGTGATCAGACACAAGGTAGGCGGTGCAGTGGATGCGAAACAACTCGGACCACGTATTGTAGTCGGCTGCCTCGTTATCCAGGATGATCGGAATAGAAGCTTTGATGTTGGTAACAGTTACAGCAGGATGCAGCTTAGGATCAGACATGGTGGAGGAGGTTAACAAGGGCTGTCGGCTGAAAGAAAAAAAAATCAAAGAGGGAGGGAAGATGCGACAGCACAAAGGGGAAGGGAGGTTTAGGGTGTCAGACTCGATACCATGTAGAATAATTTAATTCTTGACTTCCTCTCATTCAATTGCAGACTAATGAATATAAAGGTACATCACGATCTCCTATTTTTGGAGAATAAATACAATATCAAAATACAATATTCACAAAATCAATATTATAAAATACGGGATCTATTACTACCTTTGATCAGAATAAATGAATATGGGTCATGGGGACCCTTTGGCGCGTATATATATATTTTGCTGAAGTATGATAATTTAATACCTTGTGTTTTACATTAATTACATTTATTTATTTATTTATTTGATACAACATCACACTTATCTACCTTTGCATGTTAGGTTTGCTCACGTATTATAATTGTTTCGTGCTAAACTGCGTGTCTTCTACGTGGAATCTACCTGTTAATAAACAATATTAAGTAATCTATTGTTTGAATAGAAAGAAATGACTAACAAACTCAAAACAGTATAGCAAATTATGTTTTTTAAACAATGGATGTGAATTCAATATAACTGACTACTCACCATCTCTGATTTCTATCGTAAACCAGCTATGTTGTAATTGAATTTTCAAGTTAACTACCATTCCAATCAGAAAAATCATAATATTAGAGGTTGAGCTTGTTGGCCATGGTAACGATAAATTAAAATACGCCCGCATCTTGTTATGTTCATAACACACACAAGTGTTGATCAATTCAATAAACATGTGATGGAAAACAAATAATGATTGTACCTGGTAAGCCAGCAACAACACGAGAGAGGGAAATAGACGTCATGTTCGTCAGATTGGTCTGGTTCCCCTTTAGGATGTATCTTCTTGATGGTAGTACCGAGTTCTTTAGGGTTGAAGAACTCGTAGTAATGGAGAGAGAGGAGGGGCGATTTTAGTATTGATGTTATGAATGTCTAACCCTAATCCCTCTCTAGTAATCTCCTTATATACACCCAAGGGGAAACCCAATTAGTTAATTAGGGTAATCTGGCCCATCAACAATTACCAACTAATTTATTATAGGTTTTAATATATTTTGATCCATATTATATAAATGATAATGATGGCTACTAGATTAAATATAAATAAATAAATATTTAATCCTACATTCTCCCACTTAGCCGAATAATCATTTATCATGAGTATTAGATAAGTCTGATCAGAAGTTAATACTCATTTTAGCTTTAAACCAAGAACCGTAGCAGAGAAATACAGCCGTTGAATCATTATTCGACTCAGGACCCCCATTAATCATACTACAGCCTCAATTTAAAACCTAACAGTTATGATCAAAATAAGTAAGCCGTTTAACGTTTGATTTGTATTTATAGTTGTCTATATGTCATTACACCGGCAGAACATATGTAAGAGACATACAAAATCAAACTGATGAGGAAAATTAATTAATAATTAGTCATTCATAGTACGATATGCAGTTGTACATGGTCATCAATTAAAACCCGTCTCTTTTATGAGCTCTCTTAATAAGACTTATGGGTAATAGACCTTCAGTTATAGGATCCTTAAGCATATCACGAATGTATTCGATACAAATATTTAGTTTCCTCAATTCATTCATAAACGAATAATTAATTGTGTATCGAAATTTTAATGCAGCACCTCTCGAACTGTTACTGTTCAAGGAGACATGGTGGCTGACTTTATCACAATAAATCTTCAATATATGAGTTAATAAACTTATGAGTCCACTGATAAATTTCCAACAACATTTAGTGACTATATTATGTCGTTATAACTTAGGTTGTTATTATCAATTTATTATGACTCTCCATGAGATAGGTTTGTCTGCTGACATAAGGATATACCCGAAATAACATTTTGTCATCTTTGAATATTACAAAGTTAAAGTAATCAACCGGTTTGAGTTCTCACTTCTTCTTTAAGTTATAGCCTCTCGTTTCTTTTAAAGATATTGTAATACTCCATTAGATGCTTCACATTAATCTAGACATATCTAGTGTGTTGCAATGTGAGTAATATCTAAACGAGTATTGACTTGAACTTACATAAGGCTTCTAATTAATGAAGCGGAAGTAAATAATCTCGTTTATCCTATTATCCTCTAAATGAGAGCATTAATGTTTGTTACATATGTAAGGACCCATTTAAGGTTAAACTTATGGAATGTAAGTAATGTCCCATTTGGTCTATCTCAACATGTTATGATATCTATTATGTAAGAGATATCTGTGAGATCTATTATATCAAAGTTTGTGACAACAATACTTTGACTTATGTAACATATACTTGTCAAAAGAATGTCATCCAAATAGACAAGTTTAATTTAGTTGCTCCCACTCATCTTGAGGTAGGTACATTAATCCACTTGGTTGTTGATGAAAATAATTACGTTAAGATTTCATCACATTATGATGTTTGCATTAACCCATACATGGATTTTATTGGCTTATAGACAAACCGTTCTTTAACCTTAAGTTTGGAACTTTCAGGTTGTTTTATGAACATGTAAATGTGTCAGCCAATTGTTAGGGAAAATTGTTTTTAATGTTCATCTAATGTAGCTTTAAACTATTATAAGCTACTAGAACAGTGATGATCCTCAAAGAAATCTTCTTTAAGATAGGTAAGAATGATTCTTTGACAATTTACCTCTTCCTAAGTATGACCTTTGAAAATCAATCATGCTTCTTCGTGTCTTAATGCTTATATCAGGATTTGGTTTAGTTATGAACACTCTTAGGTAATTCAATCAAATCCCAAACGTTATACGAACACATAAAATCAGTTTTACTAGAAAACTGTTTTTATTCCATTTAGAAAATTGATTGACGCTAATGGCTTAATTAGAAGAGATTGGATCAGTAAACTTTTCCAAAATCCATTTCAACTTCATTAGGGAGGTTATGTAATCATCAAAGTTAGTAGGTTTTTAAACCTAGATGACCTCCTGAGTTGATTATTGGGTTTTAAAAGTTTCAGTCTTATCGATTAGCTCTTGGTTAGGTTGCTATCATTTTCAGGATTCTAAGTTTGTAAGAGTTGGTGCAGTATGGTGTACAAGAGGTGTAATCGGAGTTAAATTCAGAGTAAAATTTAATGACACCCTTCCCCCCGCCTCTTGTATTCCTTGCAAAACTTCGACTACTCTCACTTACATTAGAAATCTTTAGGAACTCAGCATGCTTAGGGTCAATATTTAATGACCAACAAATTCTAATAGAGAAAACATATTAATGACGTTAGTCGTTGTAGTTTCTCTTGTTGAGGATTATGTTAGTTTAGATAAGAAATCTAAGTGTGCCCACAATTAAGCAACAATGAAACTTTTGTAAGAGTAGCTTTAGATTTAAGGAGACAAGTTTTGATAGAACAGTGTCATAATGGAGCAGTGTCTTGTACAAGAGGTGTAAATTGAAGTAATATAAAGTTTTCACTCCCCCACCTCTTGCAACTATTGCAAGTTATTATTAAGACACTTAATGCTCCCACTGATCTTTAATATCTCTAGAATGCTACAAGAGAAGTTTCAATGAGCTACGTGATGTGGGAACCTATCACATATACGTTAGACTTTATTTGATTTCTTTAGTGTCCAGATGTCATAAGAAAACTCATGGACATATTTAATAGAAATCTTATTATGTACATATATGAATAGATTTCTTCTAAGACCATGGGCCATATGCTACAAAATTTAGATACAAGTTGATAGTCTTTTAAATGATAAATTAATTATGTCTGAATATTCCATTTGGAATAAGTTCCACGAATGTCAATGAATGACTTATGCTGGACCCATACTTATTCCTGAAGCCAAGTTATATTTTAGGGCTTTAATGTCATGATTTAAAGTCACTTAGAATGAGATTAGATGAAAATCATCCTCATTAACCATGTCATGATTTATCATGAATTTCGGTTATAATGGATGAAATTTATAAGTCTCATTTTCTTTTTGTCAGATTATTATTTGCATGATGACAAAAGTTGTGAAAATATAAGGTATCATCTAGTTTCATCTTAGTAATGTTTCTATCCAGATATTGAGAACAAATAAGATGAGAGTTTAAGGTAAGTGTGACTTTATGTTGACTATTCAAACCTCACAACCTTCATAACATTGCTTAATTATGATACTATATTCTGACTAATACTCAGAATATATGTACGGTATCGAAAAACGTTGTTAGAAGACTGCTTATTATTGTTCTTATAGCCTTAACATTTAATTTTGTCACTGGCTCTCATTTTAGTTATTTGCTGACTTATGGTAAGGAAACGTTTAGAACTAGAATCAACTTATCACGTGTTAATAGGAATATTAAAATTACCAGACTTAAATATCATTAGTAAGTGACTATCTAATTAATTTATCCAACTGTTCTTTAGAGTAATGGATAGTCTTGTTGCTTATGCCTAGTCTAATGGCATAATTATGCAGTGAGATTCTCTTTTGAAGAACCTTAAAGTTGGAATCTTGTACTTGTATTTTGACTATGGACCTTAGAACAATCCTCTTTTAATGTTTCAGTGGTTGTAAGGTGAACAACATCTTATTTTTCAGTTTCAAACATTTATTTCTATGTACATATGTTGCTTATCAACACACTCATTTTCATTTGGTACTTTTGAGTGTTATAGTTGATTTATAATGCATCAAATTGTATAAGTGAAAATCTTAGTATGTAATGTACTGAAAAATTGTACTTATTTCCATGCGTAAGCCCTTAACTTTATGGGTTATGGTATTGTACATTATAATGTATTCACATAAACCACTTAACTTTATAGTTTAGAATTTTAAATGAAGGTATGCATCTTAGGAGTTCTTGTGATGATTCCACAATAATAGATTAGTCTTAGGAAAGACTTAATCTGGAATAACTTTAGTGATAGCAAATTTGTTAGAGAGGTCTTGATTATCATAAGAGACAACATGTTCGATTTATCATGCTCTAATTTTCTTCTGTAGTACCTTTATCAGAAGAGAGCAGTAGGATTATCGTGTCTTAAGAGATAATCAAGGATTTAATTTAAGAGCTAATTCTTATAGAAACTTTAAATAACGCAAAACATTTTAGGTTTAAGAATTAAAGTGAATGAGGTATTGATTTATAGAAGAAAATTACAGTGAGTAAAATTATGGGTACTAAAAAAGTAAGGCAGACGAAATGATCATAAGATTAATGAAGGATCATTAACGTGAGGATCATTATTTGAAGAGATTGTGATATGTCTATTACTAACATCAAAATAATAGACTTATTTAAAATTCTGCTTAAACAAAGACAAATCAGCTTTGGCCAGAAGTGTAATCATTTAAGCATGTGTGCAAAGTAATCGTGACAAATCAGCTTTGGCCAGAAATGAGACAATCACTTTAGTTATGCACTTGTTAAGAATGCTATACATGAATGAATTAAATCAGCTTTGGCTAGAAATTAAGACATTCACGTTTGTAGTGCATACTCAACATGGCTTTTATTATACTTGAGCAATAAATAGATGTATCAAATCAACTTTGGCCAGAAGTGATACATCAGAAGCTCACCCAAGTTAAGCCATTTTGGTTTTGTAAAACATTATCTGATTCTGATTAATTATCTAATTACAAAACCAATTATTTTAGTTTACACTAAACAGCCTAATAAAGTAATGAGGTTGAGATATCAAGTTAGTCTTAGGTCTCGAGTGAGATCTCGACTCAGTTATGAGATCCCGATTCAGTTATGAGGTCTCGAGTGAGATCTCGAGTGAGGTCTCGACTCATCTTGAATTATTATGAGGTCTCGAGTCGCAACCTCAGTGTCTCGAGTCGTAATCATGGTCTCGACTGCTTTGTTTTATGAGATCTCGACTCCTTGATGAGGTCTCGAGTCGTAACCATGGTCTCGAGTTGTGAAGATTGAAGTTCTTAGTCGAAACCTTAGTGGTCTCGAGTCGAAACCTTAGTGGTCTCGAGTCGAAACCTTATGGTCTCGAGTCGAAATCATTATCTCGAGTTATAAAGTTGAGAACACTTATGATTTCGAGTCGAGATCTTGGTCTCGGCTCGTTAAAAATTTATCTCGAAACTCCTGTTACAGCTGATTAGTGTGATAAGTCTGAATCAGCTAATTTTAAGGGATTTTGATCATAATTTCAAAATATCTTATGTGTATCTATTCAAGTTTATTATTCGATTATAAATATATTTTATTCGAAACTTGAAGATAAAGTTACACAATTTTAGGAAACATAATCAAAATCTGGTCTATCACAAAATTAGGTGATAGCATATGAAAAAATCATATATTAAAAGTTAATATAATAATTAATTTAAAATTGATTTTAACCATTCGATGACAATCACAATCCAATCCACTTATTTCAAATTTATGTACATATTAAAATATGGATATGTGAAGAAACCATCAGAGTTATACACGAATACATATTGACTTCAATTAAATATTTATGAAGTGCAATATAGATAACAATTCAATGAATTAATTATGGTTTCAAATTCTTAAGCTAATATGTACGATGTTAATTAATAAGCGATGGGAACCAGTAATGTTTTGGGCTGATTATTTTCTTAGGAAAAAGGTTTAGTGACCATCAAAGAAATATAAATTTTGATTGATTTAATTTTCAAATCAATGACAGACCATCAATCGAAAAACCAAAAATCAATTTTAATTTTTTTTTAATTCCTATAATTCAATTCATTGAATTCCTTAATTGAATTGATATAATCAACATATAGCTCTGATACCACATGTTGATCAATTCAATAAACATGTGATGGAAAACAAATAATGATTGTACCTGGTAAGCCAGCAACAACACGAGAGAGGGAAATAGACGTCATGTTCGTCAGATTGGTCTGGTTCCCCTTTAGGATGTATCTTCTTGATGGTAGTACCGAGTTCTTTAGGGTTGAAGAACTCGTAGTAATGGAGAGAGAGGAGGGGCGATTTTAGTATTGATGTTATGAATGTCTAACCCTAATCCCTCTCTAGTAATCTCCTTATATACACCCAAGGGGAAACCCAATTAGTTAATTAGGGTAATCTGGCCCATCAACAATTACCAACTAATTTATTATAGGTTTTAATATATTTTGATCCATATTATATAAATGATAATGATGGCTACTAGATTAAATATAAATAAATAAATATTTAATCTTACAACAAGTTGATAACTTAGCGAACTATTCTAATAAAATAACACGGTCTTTGTAGCACAATATTACTTGAATGTATTGCATGTTCCACCGAAAGAAGAGTCATTTGGGAAGAAGACCTAAAGTAAACACTTTAGTAGGTAATTGCACTAGCCTATTTTAATAGGGTATAAACTTTCTGCTAAATGATTATTACACTACTCAACCCAACGAATCCCTAATGAGAGAAAACATATTCAAACAAACATTACAGGCTACCCATTCTACAATACAACAATATTAACAAAAGTCGTCGATTACTAACGCCATAACAACTTCTAGACATTCTCAATTTAGCCTAAGGCAAGACCGTGTAACACCAACAACATTTTCAACGTAATGTTAAAAAGGTACAAACCATTATAAATGTATGATGGTTGCATTGGTGTTTTGTCATCGTGGCAATAAAGTGCAATTCAAGAACACCATTTGGCCACCGATTGCCACCACCTTTGTTATTTAAATATGAAGTAGTTGTTAAGACCTTAGCAAGAGCCAGACCAACAACACAATTTACAAAGGTATGGTAAGCATATATATCGACACCTTATAGCCGTTGAGTCATGGTTAATGTAATATGGAGATGGTGCAATTGTCAAGTCATAAATATGGTTAGGATACACAAGACTCCTAAAACGAGCAATAAACTGAACGTAGGCACCACCATTTCGGGCATGTGGCATGAACATCTATAAGGGCGGTGGGGGTGGAACGTTAATGTTCCGTGATAGGCAAAGTATAACGTCTGGAAAACAAACAATTCCCACCGCCACCATCATTCTATCACGCGTGGAAATGGCTGCAAAGTATAACGCGTGTAAAAATCAACGCGTGATGATTTGATTTTGTGAGAGGAATTGTTGGTTGGGGGGAAATTGTTGGGTGTGGTGGTGAGTGATGACCATTGCCACTAAAAAAGGTTGTTAGTGATGAAAAAATGGTTAATGACATGGCAGAACGTGATTGAATGCTTGTAAGAGATGAAATTCTATCACTAGTGACCACCCCACTCCCCTAACTACTATATGACACCCGTTGTGCCTAAAACTTACGATAAATTGAGAACGTTGCACAAAATCACTCACATGATGGATCTCACAAACCAACCACTTATATGTGATGCAATTGTAGTCGTTAAAGGGAGTCGATCAAATTCAAATGAGCACCAAACCAGGCATGGACACACCCTCTGAACCTGTGATAATTTACATAAGAACATTACACATCATTATTTAGGTGACTAGTTAATCCATACATCATAAACCAACCAGGGACAACACCCAATTTTTTGATATTAGGATATATTCAATATGTTTGGGTCACCCGTCGATGAAAAGCCATCAACATGTAATGATCTCTATGTATGTGTTTTAATGTGATTCTATATCTTTAAACTCTACGCCTTCAACTTTTTCACAATAAGTTGCATTTGACGAGGATACATGAGTGAAAAGTTGATCACGTTAAGTTACATTTGACGATGATACATGAATGAAAAGTTGATACACGAATAATTGGGGTATGATACACAAGCTATAATAGATACATAAAAGTAGAGTAGCGTATACCACGACTATAGGCGTAAGTATTTTCTAAAATACCATAAAAAATTACTAAGGGTGTCCGGGGCGTACTCGGGGAGTGGCTTCGGTGACCACTTTCCCCGATCGGGAACACCGCCGCCATCACCGCGGGGACCCGAATCAGGGAGTGGTTTCGGCACTTGTTCACCGCGTGGGGAGGGCACAAGGTTTGAGGAACGGTAAGTTGTGCAACGGTCGATTTTTTTTTAAAAAAAAAAAATTCACTTTTTAAACAAATATAAATAACCACACCCACTTCTCACTAATTTTTTACACTCTCATCAAACCACACCCACTTCTCACTAATTTTTTATACTCTCAAACCACACCCACTTAATTTTTTACGCTCGGGATAAAAAGGGAAAAATGACGAGCAAAAAATGGACAAAGCTCCAAGAAGAGGCGTTGGCGAAGGCGTGGGTACATTGCTCTACCAACAAAAAGAAGGGCAATCAACAAAACCGCGATAGTTTTTGGCGTAAGATTTTAAATCATTTTAACGCCACCGTCGGTGGAAGTAACCGGACCGTGCATCAAGTACGGTCTAAATGGGGCCCGATGCACACGAAAATAAACTTTTTCAACGGCCTATACCAACAAGCGGTAAAAATTATATTTTTTAACATTGTATATTTTTTAATTTTCTTTACTAAGTTCATATTTTTTTAACACTTATTATTTTATAATATGTAGGATCGCACACGAGGAAGTGGAGTCAAGGATCTCGACGTGATGAAAGTCGCTTTAACAGAATTTAAAGAGAGATTTCCGAACGGTTTTCAACATGTCGAGGCGTGGGAGGTCCTTCGAAAACACGACAAATGGGCCCAAGTCCCATTGTTGGGTGAGGAAAGGGAAGGTTCGGGACATAAAAGAAAGCCCGTTGAGGTGGACCCTTCCATACCCGATATGAACGAAGACCCCTCGCCACAAAGAGCACAACGGCGAGACAAGCGTCAAGCGACATCGTCCGAGGGAAGCTCGGCCGAGTTGGCGGCACAATTCAAAGAGTACACCGCCATGAAAGAAAAGAAAAACGCGATTGAATTGGAGGCGGTTGAATTGAGGAAGAAAAGAGAGGCGCAGGCTCTCGAGCTCATATCGGAACAACGCGAGACGATGAAAAACTACAATTACGATCGAGATATGGAAACATTCATCAAGCCGCACGACGATGCTCCGCCAAGTATGTTGCCGTTCATCCTCGCCCGAAAACGCGACATCGCTAACAAGTACGGGTGGCCGTGCGATTTCTAAAATTATTATTTTCTAGTTTTAATGTAATTTTTATTTTCTAGTTTTAATGTAATTTTTATTTTCTACTTTGAAATGTCTTTTGTTAAATTTTATTTAATTTTTATTAATATTTTTTTATAAACATGCATAATTAAAACAAATAAAAAAAAATTACCAAGTCCCCTAATAGGGGAGTGCCGCCATCAAAATGGGGTGTTAGGGGAGTTTAAGAGGGGAGTTGACGTGGCACTAGCTGGTTGGTGGTGCGTAAGAGAGGGGACTCCCCTCTTAGGGGAGTGCCCCTCTCACCCTAAATGATAACTGAAAGTATCATTTTCTTTTGAACTTGTTACATTGTTTATACAATCAGGGGCGGACCTATAGGTAGTTAAGGGGTGGCGGACGGTCGGAAAAAATTTGGAAAAATTAGTTTAAATTTTGAAAAAATTTGACGTTTTTTCGATTTCGTTACCGCTTATTTATAAAACGTTACCGCTTGGTCGGAATCCTAAATCCGCCACTGTATACAATTAGCTAGCTGGGTACACTATGGAAACAGAAAATTTAGGCTATGAGAGATATCGTCATTTCTTAATATCAATAATCAAATGTAAAATTGTTGTACAGCAAGATGGTGTAAGTTCTTTTTTTTTTCTTCTAATAAGAGTAAATTACACAGGTGATTCTTGTAATAAGTGAAAACTACACAGATGATTCATTAATTTTTTTTAATAATAACTATATTAGCTCTATATTAAAAAAAGACCATACAGTAGAACTGTGCAATTTAGTATAAAAAAACAATATAAAATTAGTTACTAAAACTAAAAAGAGTATATTTGTTAATTAAATAAGTAATACCATAAATCATCCATCTTCGAGCGGCATCTCCTAAAAGTAAGAAATCGTAAGAAGAGTATCAAACGAATTCGATTGACCTCATTCAAGCGGCATTGGAACCGTTTTATCGAACTCTATGATATGAAATATTAGGTTTTCGCTATTAAATGTTTAGCTTCTAGATTTTAGAATTTTTGTTTAGATCATTGTGTGTTTTTATTTATTATTGTGTCTTTTTTACATTTGCATTATTTTGTCTTTTTTGCAACTCGTATTTATTTTCCTCCACATTCACTACTAGAAATTTGATATTTTCTAACAAGCTTTTTCGTTACAAATGTGTAGTAAACTCAGGTTTGCTACGCATTTGCAACAAAACCTTAAATGTTGGAAAAAGCCCCGTCGGAAACTATTTACTACGCATTTACTACGCAATTTTCAACGCATTTCCAACAAAAATATGGCGTCAGAAATTTGTGACGCATTTCCTACGCCATTTCGTTTAAAGCTTTAAAGTTTTGCAACGCATTTGTGACCGAATACTGAAAAAAATTAAAGAAACAAAAAAAAAATCTAGTTTTTTTTTTATTTGCTAAAATATTACAAGAAAATGCATCAAAAGAATTACAAAAACTATTTTAAATTCAATATACTTCGAATATGTTTAAACCACAAACTAAAAATCATTTAACAAACGTCAAAAATCATCAATCTTCTTCTGAATACACCATTGTGGCATGTTTACATAATTTAACTTTCTTGGTGAATGTTCTTGAAGGAGAGTTGTCGATCCAGTCAGCGTCCGCAAGAATTCTTGTGCGTACCCTGTGAAATTTTACCCGAGACATGGGTTAGGAATGGTTTTTGTACACTAAATGAATAAAAAAGGTTTGCAAGTCACTCGTCCCGTAATAAAAATGGACCCATTTTGACAGGTTACCCAACCCACCCCATCTTGCGAGTTAAAGGTATCAAAAGAGATGAAAGTAAACCTTGCAGGACATCTTGCTGAACACTTTGATATATCGAGTTTGCATTAGCGCGAAGTGCCTTTTTGAACGGCAATTATGTAAACCTGCACAACCAACACCTTTTTTATATCAACACACGAATTAAGATAACGTGTCATAAACCTAGCTAAAAGTTCTTGAAGTAAAATACACAAGAGTTTGCATAAGCTTTAACCCAAATGTAGGAACGTATGTGAATCCTCATTTGCCAGAACCCGAATAGAACTACCCGTGAAGAATTTTGCTAACCCGACTACTTGCTTCCTGCACAGAATGGTCTTTTTTATTTAGGTAATTGGAAATGCGGGAAAAAAGAGTAAATAACAGTTCCTATTTTTTATCCCCATATGATAAGTAAACATCATCAGTTTCAATTGTGAAGGTTGCCAAACATAATTCGTCCTACGTCTGTGATGGCTGCTAGGTCGCTGGAACCGGCTCACGCTTCATTTGCACAGCCTTAGCCTTATGACATCAGATCAATGAACTTGGGTATTGATTAAACTTACCTTGAGCACAAATAAACTTCTTGTCATTTGAGAAGTCCCTCGCTTCCTTAAGGTTTACAACCTGCAGTAAGTGACCTCCAGTTAGTAATTTGACGTATAAAAGCAATGCAAATATAATAAAATCACTAAAGCAGTGTTGAAATTATCCTTAATATGATTCATCAACATAATCAACGCCAATTGTTTCAAGAATCTGCGCCTCAATGAAATGCCCATCCGTTTAATCTCCTTAAGCAGTAGATAGGGACAAAGTGAAATGTGTTACAAAGTGAAAACCACAGGGACCACCATCAGTGTACTTTTGGAAAGATAGGGACAAATCAAAAACTTTTGTAAACCACAGGGACCATCCGTGTACTTTACTCGAACCCAAATTATGACCCTTTAACCAACCACTAACCACCCGCGAGCCAAATCACTAACCGGGTACCTCGAAGAAAAACTCTTGGGGTTTCCGACGCCGCCACCATGCAAATGCAATGGCAGGGGAGGCAAACAGTAGAGCCGCCCCGGCCGCCACCCCTCCAGCTAAGGCTCCAGTTGCGCTGTTTCCACCTAAAAATATCAAACATTTTAAGGAGCGTTTGAATATGTGTTTTAAAAGTAATTTGTGATACTAATTACTCTAAATCAAATAATCAGCTTTTAAACTTATATCAAAATTCAGTATATGAAATAATGAAAATTCACCTGGTACAGGGATTGGAGGTGGCGGCACAAACGGTGGCGGTGGAGAGAACGGCGGAGATCCAGGACACGGGCGGCCGGTAACCGGGCCACAAAGATCCAGGTTGTTAGCAAAACTAATAATAATAATAAAAAAACAAAATCAAGTAATTAGATAACCAGTGATATTCTTGGAACACTAACTAATATGAATGATGTTAGATCATAATTTATTAGAAAACCTGATGGGCGTAAATAGTGAAAATGAGCCATTGTCTGGAACCGATCCTGAAAGATGATTGTTTGATAGATCCCTGTATTAAAAACTATTTTAACCTGAAAGTTGGTCACAGTGTTTTTCATGCATAAAACCTCCTATAACATTCTATTAATTGTTTATAAAAAAAAAGAGTAAAATGCCATTTTCGTCTATGAGGTTTGGCCAGGTTTGCGACTTTCGTCCAAAAGTTTGTTTTTTCGCATTTGGATCCAAAAGGTTTGAAATCCTGCCATTTTCATCCGGCTCGTTAACTCCATCCATTTTTCTCTGTTAAGTCAAGGGTATTTCCGTCTTTTTTGTTAACTTAAAAGGCAATTCAGTCTTTTTCACTTTATGTACAAGCATTTAGCATAATGTACAAGTATTAACTTAAAGGGAAATTCAGTCTTTTTCACTTTATGTATGAAAATGCCCCTGACTTAACGGAGAAAAGTGGATGGAGTTAATGAACCGGATGGAAATGGCAAGATTTCAAACCTTTTGGATCCAGATGCAAAAAAACAAACATTTGAATGAAAGTTGCAAAACTAGCCAAACCTCAAGGACGAAAATGGCATTTTACTCTAAAAAAGGACCAAAAGTGTTTCGGGTGAACCCAACTCAGTTCGACCATACCAAAAGAACGCCTCATTACCCAACCCGTCTGACCACCACCCAGCCTGGCAACATGATATCAAGAGAATAAATAATACTCACAGCACTTGCAACGATGTGATGTTGGACAACTGCATAGGGATTGGACCAGTCAAACTATTATTGTTAAGCCGCCTATAAACATAACGAAAAACACTAATCATTCTATAATATAACAAAGCACTTACTTTTTGTTATCAGACATATAGTTTTACAGATAAATATTCGATAATAATTGTTACCATTAATAACAAAACTCAAATGATTAGAAAAGCAAACATACAGGAATCTCAACTTTGATAGCTTCCCCAATGTAACCGGGATGGGCCCGGAGAAACCGTTGAGATAAAGATCTAAACTCACTAAATTCGTCAAATTTCCAAGATCGTTAGGAATCGGGCCACTTATGTTATTGCTGTATAACTCCCTGCAGGTATGCATAAATATCAAATAATTAGATAATCATATAATTATAACCTAATCAGATTATTAGTTGATTAAAATAACTTACAAGTACTGCAGATTCTTTAGCAGCCCGATTTGTGGAACCAATGTACCAGATAGAGCTGCATCAAATTACATAAGCTTAATACTCACTCATCGTTCTTCAAAGTCTCAATTCAACAGCCCGGTCAATAACAAGCCTTCGATTCGGCAATAATAAGTACTTAATTATTCAAACACGATAACATAATCATAAACAAATGCTTTAAACAATACTAGCGTAATTCACAAATCCTAAATTATAACAACAATCAACAACAATAGGTAACTCAGTCAACAAAACCTAACTAGACTACGTACCTATTGACAACCTATTCCTTGTTCTTCAAATTCTCAATTCAACAATCAGATCATAAACAAGTCTTTAATTGAGCAAAGAAATTCATTCATAAATTGTTCAAACACAGTAACATAACAGTGCTAGTAGAGCTCACGAAGCCTCAGTGGAATAATAATCAACAACAGGTACTCAATCAACAAAACCTAATCATCCGTACGTACAGATCGACTAATTCTTACGTATCGGAGTTTGAACACACAAATTGCTTGAGGATCCGAATCCATTCTAGATCCAAAATTAACCATTTTTCCAATCGTATAAGCTCTGTTTTAGTGTACGAATTGATACTGAATGTAAGGTACCTGTAGCCGGAGGAATTCGCCGAAACGAAATTGACCGGTGGAGTGATAGATGCGGATTTCGACTGATGATATATTCGAATAACGTCTCTGCGGCTGGTGATTTCGATGACGAATTGTTTGAAGTCATCAAGTTGTTGAGTTTTGAGGGACGGTACCGGAACGGTTATGCGGAGACAATTAGAGCGGTAGATTTTTCCGGCAGACGGAGCTCCGGTGAGTACATTAGAGCTGCGTGTGACAGTGATTCGCGTCGGAGATGTGAATCTCGCCGGTGATTCTCGTCGGAGATGCGTGACGATCCACCGGATTTGTATCTTTCCGACCACATGATCGGAATATTGGTGAATTGATGGATGAATTTGAGGATTTAGAATAAACTGATGAAATTTGGGGATTTAGGGTTTTCAATTTCAATCTGGCAAACCTATTGTGATTGAAGATATGGCGTATTGGGGTTTAATAGTTTAAAAGGTAATGGCAGAAGGGTAATTATGGTTGCAACTGGTGGTTACTTTGGGCACTTATGAGATCGTGGCAATTTTTTACTTTCTTTTATAAGAATACTAGTTCCCTTACAAATGCATGTCCATCCTAACGCACTGGGTTATTGATGTTTGTGTCACGATTCTGTTACAATTCTGTTTAGAAAATTAGGATTTTATTTTCTGTCAGAAACGCGTCGCAAATGTGTCTGAATTTGTAACACAATTTTTTGTGTATGAAATTTTCGTAGCAAAATGACCACTTTTCTAGTAGTGATTGTTTTATATTTTTCGATGTTGTGTTATATTTTACTCGACATTGTATTATATTTTGTTAATTTTTTGGAAACTTTGTAGGATATCTTTTCCCATTAATAATAAGCTTTATTCATTTGAATTAATTTAACATCAAATATTGCATATATGGTAAAAAAGATTCTTTTGAATATCCCTTATTACGAACGTGGAGTTAAAAATAGAATTCAGTCTACCTACATAGAATAAAAATAGTGTTGATTGAACTGAAATAACACAAGATTAAAAGAAAAGTTCTACACAAAAAGCAAAGAGGCATACCGACAAAGATCAAAAGCAGATAACTTTGTGGTTTTGCGGAGAGATACAAGAAGCCAAGAAGATGCATGTGAAGTGATGAAGGCTTTTGTTCTTCAATCAAAACATGCATGCACGTTCTATATGCTTATTTAACAGCTGCTAAATTTAACAGCTGATCACTTTGAAAAGGCACTTTATGTAAAAAGCGACTCTTAAAGGCCACTTTAGATAAGGCTGCTGCGGCTCACTTCATTGAAAGTGTAGGGTTTGATAAATCTAAGAGTAAGACAACAAGGTGGTCAGATCTTTTTTTCACCTCAGATTTGATTCTTCAGGATAACTCCCTACGGAAATCTCTGTTTTTCTTTAACTGTTTCCTTACTTTATTAAAACAACTGTTTCATACTTTCATAGATTTTACTAACAATGTTTTGTTCGGATGGAGATTAAGAAAACCTTTTTTTTTTATTTCTCATAGAATTGCATGAGTATTTTTAGGCATATTCACACGGTCAGAAGTTTCTAAATCTTCATGTATATTAAAATGTGAACAAAATTGTTAGAATTCGAATTTTCTAACAGCTATATACTTTTGATTTGAGAGTAGACTGTTTTGGCCTTCTCAGATTATTAGGACTTTGAGATATACTTTATCGCTTCTTAAGCAGCAGAGGATTGCGTGCTTAAATGTATCCAATCCTTCCCTAGAGGGACATCTTGTGGCAGAGATGGAATGCGGGCCCAACACTTGTTGGACGCTATTGGTTGTGAGGGTTCGGTAAGTTCCTCGGGTCTGCTCACAGCTATTACTAGAGTCGTCAACCTATGGCTTGAGGGGCTTTGCCCTAAGGTGTTGGCAGAGTTTGTGGCCTCAGCCCCCCTCACCCCCTTATTGAAACCTGATAATGGTATTAGACCTATCGCCGTGGGGAGCATCTGGCGTAGGTTGGTCTCTAAGGTGGCTATGAAGAAGGTTGGGAAGGACATGGCCCAGTATTTGGGGGATTTTCAATTCGGGGTTGGTACACCAAATGGGGCGGAGGCGGTGCTTCATAGTGCGAACAGGTTCCTGAACTCTTTTCATGAAGATGGGTCCATGGCCTTGCTTACGGTAGACTTCACCAATGCTTTCAACATGGTTGACCGCTCAGCGTTCCTCCAACAGGTCCACCAACGTTGTCCATCTATCTATCGGTGGGTCCAGTTCCTGTACGCCCAACCCATTAGGTTGTATGTTGGCAGCGAGTGTATTGGGGCCACCACTGGAGTGCAACAGGGAGATCCCTTGGGGCCCCTTCTCTTTGCCCTCGCCTTACACCCCCTTATTCTCCGTGTCCAGGAGCACTGTAACCTCCCATTTCATGCTTGGTATTTGGATGATGGCACGATTATAGGTAATGCAATAGAAGTTGCTAAAGCCTTGGACATCATCAACACGGAGGGGCCATCCTTAGGGCTCCATCTCAATATTAAGAAAACGGAAGTGTACTGGCCATCGTGTGACGGTCTCAAGGTTCAGGACGGCCTTTTCCCGAGAGGGATAGGTAGACCTGAGAGAGGGGTTAAGCTCCTTAGGGGGCGGTTAGCCGAGATTTTGCTTTTATCGGGGAATTAGCAGGGCGACGGGCATCGACAGCGGTTGACCTTATGAAACTCTTGCCCTGCCTCCAGGACCCCCAATGCGAGCTTCTTCTTTTAAGGTCATGCATGGGGGTAGCTAAGTTACTGTTTGGGCTGCGGACCTGCCAACCCCACTTGATGGCAAATGCGGTATCCTGTTTTGACGATGGTCTCCGAGAGGCTATCGAAGACATTGTTGTTTGCGGGGGGTCCTACTTTGGTGACCTTCAGTGGCGTTTGGCATCCTTGCCGATGCGTTTGGGTGGTTTGGGCCTCCTCTCAGCTCGGAATGTTGGAGTTTATGCTTTTGTGGCGTCTAGAGCTCAGTTGTGTGTATTACAAGACCATATCCTTCGGAACAGTAGGGTTGTTAAGCTTGACGTAGACTACCAACAGGCCCTTGAACACTTAAGTGTCTCTCTTCCAGACTTTGATATTGGCGGTTTCTCTAATATGGACACCGCCCCCCCCCCCCCCCCCCCCGAAAGCCACAAAAAACTTTGGCGAATGCTCTATTTGACAAAATTGCTCATAGTCTGGGAGAAGCATTTGATCTGTCTCCCCGCCAGAAGGCGGTGATTGAGTGCTTGAAAGGCCCCCATGCGCAAGACTTTTTGACTGTTATCCCGATCGAGGGGCTGGGGCAATGCATGTCGGCTGTTGAGTATAGGGCTATCCTTAAATACCGGCTGATGATCCCTATGTATCCAGAAGACGAAACCTGCCCAATCTGCCGTAAAGCCTGCATGGATAAATACGGGGAGCATGCTGTTCATTGTAAGGAGCTCTCTAGTTTCAAATATCGGCATGACTGGGTGAGGGATGTTTTGGGGGACATCTTGAGGAGAGCGGGGATTTCTGTGAAGAAGGAGGCCCCTGTGAATTTCCTTACAGACCCCATGGAAGGGAGATCTACACTGAGACCAGCGGATCTACTCGTCTTTGGCTGGGCGGGAGGGAAACATGCTTGTGTGGATCTCACAGGAGTCTCCCCCTTAGCTGGTTTAAGGGAAAACGGGTTTGTAGCAGGACAAGCTATAAGGAAAGCAGAATCAAAAAAAGGTGGATAAACACGCTAAAGCATGTGCTGATAACCAACATGCATTTGTCCCTTTCGCCTTCGACACCTTTGGCTCCCTAGCTCCAGAAGCTATCCGTTTGTTGACTAGGGTCCAAAAGGTTGTCCACAGCAGTTGCTCATCAACAGGGGGCAAGGTTTTATCTTTAATAGACTAGGATTTGCTATTCAGAAAGGGGTAGCGGCGCAGCTTGTTGCTCGCTTACCTGCGATATTGATGTAAAGTGCACTTAGATCTTCAAGGCGAATACCACTGGGCCTAGCTCCAGATCTGTGAGTGGTATAGTTTCTTTCATGCACCTTCAATTGTCTTGAAGCGTAAGCGATGACTTTCTGGCGTTGCATTAGCACGCAACCCAAGCCTTGTCGTGTGGCGTCGCAGTATACCACGAAGTCTTTAGTGCCTTCGGGTAATGATAGTATCGGTGCATCGCATAGCTTATTTTTAAGTAACTGGAAGGCTTCTTCCTGTCTGTAACCCCAGTCGTATTTCTTGTCTTTCTGTGTAAGGGTCGTTAGCGGTTGAGCTATCTTTGAGAAATTCTCGATGAAACGTCGGTAATAGCCCGCTAAGCCCAAAAATTGTCGAACTTCAGTTGGGGTCTTGGGAGCCTCCCAATTCTTTATTGCTTCTATCTTGGACGGGTCTACATGAATGCCCTTCTCATTCACAACGTGACCAAGAAATTGTACTTCGCGAATCCAGAATTCTCATTTCGAGAACTTTGCATAAAGTTTCACTTTCTTCAGTAGTTCCAGAATGGTTCTGAGGTGTTGCTCGTGCTCTTCTTTTGTTCGAGAGTAAATCAGGATATCATCGATAAATACAATCACGAATTTATCGAGATATGGTTTGCATACGCGGTTCATCAGATCCAAAAATACCGCTGGCGCGTTCGTCAGTCCGAATGGCATCACAAGAAACTCGTAATGCCCATAGCGTGTTCTGAATGCAGTCTTGGGTACGATTTCTTCTTGTATTCTTAACTGATGGTATCCAGATCGAAGATCGATCTTGGAATAGTAGCTTGATCCTTGCAACTGATCAAATAAGTCATCAATCCTCGGTAGCGGGTACCGATTCTTGATAGTGAGCTTGTTCAGTTCCCTGTAATCGATACACATCCGCAGAGTTCCATCCTTTTTCTTTACGAATAATACTGGAGCTCCCCAGGGTGAGAAGCTTGGCCTTATGAATCCTTTATCCAACAACTCCCGGAGTTGTGTAGAGAGTTCTTGCATTTCAGATGGTGCAAGCCGATAGGGCGCCTTGGCTACAGGAGCAGCTCCTGGAACCAAGTCTATACGGAATTCGACTTGTCGTTGCGGAGGTATCTCTTGGTAGAAGCATCATTCATGTTTGCAAGAGTTTTCGCCTCCTGAGGCGTGTTAGCGTCACGCTTCTTGTTGGAATCCTTGCTGTTGTGGCGTGTTGCCTGATTCAGATTCGAATGCTTTCTCTTCTTATCACCAGACGACTCAGCATACGTCTCGGTCTTTTCAGTGGGGTTCAGCGATAACTTCTTCATATGAAGACAATCTTCAGTAAGGCTGACAGCCAGAGTTACAGCCTCAGTGATAGTTTGAGGTTTGGCCGAAGTTACCATGCCGTGAAACTCTGGGGCCAGTCCCCAAATGTAGTGTTCAACGCGCTTAAATTCGGGAGTCACCATGTAGGGAAGCACTCTAGACAGATCATGGAACCTTCGAGTATAACCATTAATGTCAGCACCTTCCATGGTCAAGTGCCAGAACTCCGTTTCCAGCCTTTGGAGTTCAGCACGGGAACAGTACTTTTCTCTCGTTCTTTCCTTCAGTTCATCCCAATTTAGGCCATAAGCGGCATCGTCGCCCAAGGTTTGGGCTTGCAAGTTCCACCAAGTCGGAGCTTCATCGACAAACAACCCAGTAGCGAAAGTGACTTGCTGATCAGCGGTACACTTGTTCATACGAATGGTAGCTTCAGTCTTCTCCGTCCAGCGTACAAATGCTACTGCACCTCCTGTGCCGTCGTAGTTCATCGATTTGCAGTCGAGAAACTGCTTGAAGGTGCAGCCTGTAATTGATTCAACCAACTCACACGTGAGCAATCGAAGAAATAATGAAACCAAGACCGTTCATAAATTTCTTCATGCTTAGCAGATTGTCTTAAGGTTACCTTGAGTTGCGTTGCCTCCAGATGAATCTCCATTTCCATTACGTCTAGCATTGCTTGGTCCGCCACTGTCTTGGGTTCGGTTTGCCTCGTACTGGGCGATAGCTGCGGAGATCCTTTCCTCCAGTAGAGTGTTCAGCTCTTCAGCTGTTCTTGGCAGTGGGGGAGGAGGAGGTTGATCATCATTGCGAGCATTCACAGCTTTCCAGGGTGCCATGTTCTGACAGAACATAACATAACAGGGTTAGACATTTGTTTGATATCCTCATACTAGGCAGTAGTAGTATATTTATACACAGTTATATACCACATAAGTGACATCAAACAATTATTACTCTAGCAGAGTATTTAATAAGCTGGTGTTCACGTTTGACCTTTTCTTGCACTGAGGGAATCCATACGTGACAAGACTTGTTGTGATTTCTGTGCACTGAGTTCCATAATTATGTATGCATCCATAATTACATAACCCCTTGCACAGTCCGCATAGTTCGTTTCATCCTCGTATCTCTTCCTTCAGGTAGGCCATTGTTTTCCAGGTAAAGTAATGTATACTAGTGGTATTCTACTTCTAGTACATGTATATATCAATTATCACACGTAATTGCAAGTAATTCTTAATCACAGACAAGTGCTACTCCAGTGCACCCTAAGTCTCGTAGTGTCTTTTCTAGACTCATGTAAACAGTTTCAGGTAGTGGATTTCTCGGGACGTTTTATGCAATGAAAACTCTTTGAAAATCGTTTTCGTGAAAGGATCCTAGAGATTGTAGACTAGACTCGAGAAAGAAATCCTGGTTCACTACAATCGCAGCTCTGATACCAATCTGTCACACCCCTTTCTGCGGCGGAAGCACGGGGTGTGATCATGAAAGGTTCTCATTGCATACGAAAGGTAAACATACTACATGCTCATAAAATAACTTCAAATACCAAACATTTCATAATTTGAAATCATAAGTTAGCGTTTACATCGCGAGATAGCATAAAACATTGTCTTAAAAAGTTTACAACTTTTTTTAAAGATAAACATAAGCGACATCCAAGAGCATGAGTAAGACCGCGCGCACATCCATCTTAGTTACCTGGAAGGCTGAAATACATGTGAGTTTTGGAAAAATGTCAACATAATGTTGGTGTGAATTCATGCAGTTTTTGTATTGAACACGTTTGTGTACTTTATATGAAAACATGTTGAGTAACTTGTGAAAATAAAGTATTCTTGTGTAAATAAAGTATTCTTGTGGTATGGACCAAATAAAGTATTCTTGTGTACGAACTTCGTACAAATAAAGTATTCTTGTATAGTTAATGGGTTGCAAGGCCATTAACATGTGACACGACATAGGAAGTCACCAAACCATAGGCATTTTTCTAGTTGTCGATTCACGACGGAGACACAAAAGCACTACTCGGTACTAGTGTTCACCGAGAGTGTGGCTGCCCGGACACCCGTTAGATCTAACCTTTTGTTCTGCGGTCTAAGTATGTACACAATTAATGGTGCTTATGGTACCCTATTCGTGACACGATTTCTCGTATCATTCCTCAAAACGCATCATACTTGGTACTAGTGATCACCAAGAGTGCTTCTTGTTTATGTATTCATCATGTCAAGTATCAATTCTCGTTTATTATATCAAGTATCAATTCTTGTTTATTATATCATGTATCAATTCTCGTTTATTATATCAAGTATCAATTTTTATGTGTTCGCCCCAAGTTTAAAAGTATGTAAAAGATTAAAAGTGGGGACACGAACTTTCCTTCAGGATCATGTATTTCACCCCCCGAAGTTATAAAACTGAAAACAATTAAAGAAAAGGGGGAGCATGAACTCACAACTTTGTGTTCCTTGCGTCGTAAACTTCACCGGATTTTTGCTTATAGAGCGTCGTGACCTAAACGTGTTTTATTATCGTTAGTCACTAGACTTGTAACGCACAAGTACAAGTCACCATCTTTTATGTATGTATTCTTGTGTTAAAAATAATTTATATTTTTAACTAAGTGTCTTACTTATATCATTTTATTTAACATATAACACGTTAGATCGTTCTCAAATAACCTACCTGACATTTAGACACGCAAATTACTACTTATGTCGTTTCAGCTTTAATCTTCAAAACTGGGTTGTTTTCGGGGATTTTAATAAAATAGTTAACTTATTCCAAAAATTCCGAAACTTCTACAAAATGTCTTAAACGATCGAAATATTATTGTGTAAAAATATCGGGATCCAATTCATTACCAATATTTTATAAAAAATTATTTTCCGGACTGCAATCAGATTCATCTTTTTCTGACTGCAGTCCACGGAATAATTTATTTAAGATTCATCGTATGTCCGATTTACGAAATTCCAGTGGGAGAATTTCAAATACATCCGTGGTAATCTACAGTACAAATTTCATTAGCTAATTCTACACAGAACTCAAGTTATGACTAAAAACATTTCTCCCATTTACTGCAGTAAAAACTCAGCTTTAGTTGCTGTTACAAAAAGGGTCTTTAAAAATAGTAAACGAAGTCCAAAAATTATGATTCCAGTGCCATTAGAACCGTATTTCATAATAACACGTGATAGACTCAAGAAAATCAAGTTTTTGCCAAGTTACGATCTGGTTACAGCCAACTGAAGTTGGCTGTAAATATTTGGACAAAAGCTGTTTTCAGCTTATTGTGTTCTAACACATGTTCTATTTGTTCCGTTAACACGTCTAGTGATCAACAACGACCTTTAACATCAATTTTAACGAGTAAATCATCAAGTAATCCACATCAATGTCACTACAACATCCTACTACAACATTTCATCATGTAAATCTTCATGTAAAGCTTTATGTTTGAATCTTTTATGTTCAAGTTTCTAGTTCTTTGGTGTTCTTCAAAATTTTCAACATAACAAGTATTTTAACCCTTAAAAATAGAAGTAAGTAAGAGTGTTGAAGGTGCTTATTACTAGCTTAAAGCTAGGGGAAGAACAAGGATGAAGATCAAGTGGTTAAAAGCAAACGAGTGAGGTCCTTCAAGATCCGATCGAATGTTCCATGCTTCGTTAATCACCTCCTAGCACCTTAATACAAGCTTGGAATGGATGATTGAATGTTGAAGATGGTGGTGATGGGGCTGCTTGGTTTCAGCCGATTAGGAGCAAGAGTGGGAGAGGGTGTTGAGTGGTGAAGTGTGTGTAAGTCTTGTTCTTCACTTATAACCCATGTATAACATTTACCCTTTGTGCAATATGTCTTGAAAGTACAAGACAAATCCTTCCATAATCTTAGATGAATCCAAGAAATATTCACATGATCTTCCCATCTAGGCACGTGGCCGATTTTTTTACTAGGGGGGGGGGGGGGGGAAGGGGTATAATTGAAAATTTTGAACCATGTAGTTACTTATAATTAGTTTCCAAGTATCTAGTTTGTGTAGTTTGTTACTAGGTATGTTAGTATGTGTTAGGGTGTTTGGGTATCATTACTAGCGAAGAAATAATAAAACAATGCCTCAAATAATATTTTGATGTTCTGGGTAATGTCCGGTTGTTCGGTTAGACACTGTTCCGTTAAAGTGCTAAATTGCACCGTTTAGTGTCTTTTAAGTATGCTTTTGTAACCCTTTCAATTCCCGACACTTAGGGAAGTATTCTGGAAGATAACTCATGATTTCTGCGTAATATTTCAGTGTCATAATGCTGATTATAGCTGAATTTACTGAAATTCTGCACTTATAGTGCGTTTCGGGTGCTTTCTAGTGCTTATTTTAGCTTTCGGAATGTATATATGTTAACCCTTGTATGTATTCTTGGGTTTTAATGTATTCTTGTTGTCGGACCTACACCTAGGCCTCAATTCTAATGTCTGACTGCTTTCTGCAGTTTTGTTGACACAAAGTGTCTTACCGGTGAGTTTACTAGTATTTCTGACACAACGCTCTCGTTTATGCATAAAGCAATATTTTGTAGTATAAAACGTGCATAAATTCACTTGTATATCAGGAAATCAATCAATGTTAGACATTTAAGCACATAATTGCAATCATTAAATAATAATTAAGGTGTACGAAAATTACCGGTTTGGTGCCAGTTGTCACAACGGGGGTAACTCAGATCTCACAAAATGTCTAAGACACGTTTAGCTTAAAAGATTAAAAGGTTGAAAGCTTCATAACCCGGGAACTATGGTGAACATAAAAAAAAACATAAACAGTAGCATGTCACTTCACTGATTACTTATCTAGTCCTTTCATAGCCGTAAAAGGGAGCTTCTTGAGCACATGCACAAGAAGCTCTCTTTTACCCACAGGTCCAAACCATTCAACCCCAAAATGGGTAAGTCTCCCACTGGAAGCATGGTTCACTAGTCCAAGGATTCCTCTTTGGGAGATGTCTTTCCCTATAAAATGACACTTCATTTAGTGCCAAAGGACATTCCGATCAGCTCTGATTCCATTGGGATCTCTGGTCTTTCCTCTCAAGTACTTGTTCCATGCAAGTCTCTATTCTTCACCTTCAACACACACATTTCCACTGCTCTCACATCCGAAGTTGAATACACTTCAGTTGAGGATCTTGAGCAAACAACAAGATCTAACTAGTGAACCTCTCTCCACGTCTTGCAACGACCTGCGTTAGGCAAACCGGAACCCTCCAACCCTTTTGCCTAACCAGCTTCGGTACAACCACCGGTCTAGTATTTGTTGCATCAACAGTCTCAATAAACGAAGGAACAATTTCAGGCATAATTGAAGTACTATCTGATGATGTAGACGTCTCCAGAACTGGTATAGCAACTATTGTAGATGTATTTGGAACTAGGACATCAAATGCAGTGGATGTATCAATGAATACATAAAAGGATTAATAGCTTGAAGATTTGACTTCGTTACATTATGCGACTTAGTTGGAATAGAAAAGAAAAGAATATACTATTAAAAAAGACATAGTGTAGTTACAGGTTCAAAGAAACAATATCCTTTTTCTCCAATTCTAAAACCCAAAAATACATATAGAGCTGATTCAGAAGACACCTTATCTCATTCAACATGAGGACATAGAACTAAGCAAGAACATCGAAAAAGCCTTAATACCGGTGCTAATCAGAGTTTGTCTCCCTCGATTTGAAATAAATTTTTTTAAGGAAATATAATAAACTAATAAAGTGAAAATCATTTTAAATAATATTTGTGACCATTAAAACATTTATGATCCTTTATAATTTATTACAACTTATTTTAGATAGATAGCTCAAGTAAAAACTGGTTCATCTGTATTGGGCCTTAATGCATATCTAGTTTGCTAGTGAGCTGTATTGTTCACCAATGGGTCGTTATTGGACCTTAAGGTGCTAGTGAGCTGTATTGTTCACCAATGGGTCGTTATTGGACCTTAATGTTCCATTACAACTCATTATAATCTATTAGGACTATGACAACCTATAACTTAATATGGTCCAGGGGTGTCACTAATGTCAGGTACACGGGTTGCGGATTGACGAGCTAAAATATGCAACCCGAACCCGACCCATATTATTCTTTTTGTAAAAGATTTCAACCCTATTCGCAGACACAGAAATTTGGGTCAACCGAACACGATCTTTATAACCCATTTTTTTAAGCCTTATACTTAATGGGCCGGATTGGGTAGTCACAACGGGTCTCAAGAATTGTAAAGTTGCTTCATGTGTTTTAGTGAAATCCAATGAGTGTTTATTTGCTTCAAGTGTTTTAGTGAAATCCAATGAGTGTTTCTTTATAATAAACAAAAGTAATTAGAAAATGTTTGGCAAAGACACTGGTAAAAATAACCAACAAGAGAATGCTCAAAGTAATGAGAATTCATGTTGGCTTGGAACAAAAATTGTAGGTTTAAGTGCCGAAGGATATAGGTGAGTGTACACAGTTCTTCAAGTTAATTAAGTTTAATATGCGTTATCCTCTAATTTTTTTATATGTGAATTAGGTTTTTAGAGACTTATTAGATTTTACTTGTAGACATGTATGTGTGAGAGAAATTAAGTTGAATTAATAAGAGCATCTGGTGATACCGGGCGAGACTTCACATGTTTAATTGAGAACTTTTTTTTAACTGCAAATTACTTTTTTTCCCTGTTGTCTGTGAGACTTGAACCCAAGACCTCCCCCTCCCAAGGTGTTTAAAGACTTTGTCTTCGCTAATGAACCACCCCATTGGTTTAATTGAGAACTTAAAAGTTATAATTATGGTATTTTTTGAGTTAATGGCCTTAAGTTGAGTTTTTTATTTGAACGATAGATGTTAGTCTACTCTACTTTACACCAAAATCTTAAATTAATACCTCTTGCCTAAGTTTGAACCTAGGACCTTCACTTCTAAGAGGCATGTGTTTCTACCAAGTCGGTTTGCCACACATTTGCAAGTTGAGTTTATGTAGACAATGATCTTCAAGATGAGATGTTTAAATCTCAATTCGAGTGCTGAAGGTAAAAATCCTCAAATTGAAGTCTTAAACATCAAGTGATTTAGAAAAAGAGTTTTAATAAATTTCTCCATTGATTTTGATAGATCTCTATGTTGGTTTCAGGATTCAACAATGAAAGTGCCTAATTGATGAATCATTTAGATTCTCATGATATCATGAGGCTATCCTAAAACCTTTAATAAACTTCAAGTTAGTTAACCATCATAAAATCTACTTATGAACTTCATAATGGTACTTAGATCTTGCTATGTCAAGACTCAAGAGACTAATCTTTACATTTCTTTATCAGTAATATCAACACTGGGCTTAATGTTTTTATAAAACTTATTCCATTAGTATTTTTGTAGCTAAATGTATTTACTTTGTTGAGTTAAATGTCATTTTAGTCCCTGTAGTTTGGGTCATTTTGCCAGTTTAGTTCAAAGGTTTTATTTTTTGCCTATGGGTCCAAAAAGGTTGCACCGTTGCCATTTTAGTCCACTGGGTTAACTTCATCCATTTTTTCTGTTAACGAGAAGGGCAATTCGGTCATTTTATATGTAATTCTGTTAGCTAGAAGGGCAATTCGGCCATATAAAATGACCGAATTGCTCTTCTCGTTAACAGAAATAATGGATGATGTTAACCCAGTGGACTAAAATGGCAACAGTGAAACCTTTTTGGACCCACAGGTGATAAATGAAACCTTTGGTCTAAAACTGGCAAAATAGCCCAAACTACAGGGACTAAAATAGCGGTTACCTTACTTTGTTCCAACCTTTGCAGGATGATGCCATTCTATCCACAGTGTGTTGTAATCATAGTTTATATGAGCTTAGTTGGAGCTTTTTCCTTTTTATTTTTCAAAGTTTAATCTTGTTGCAGTGCTACAAAGTTTTACGATACTAGAAAGCCTTAAAGCTCTAGTTACCCATGCCTCAATATATTCAATATAAAACTGTTGAGAAAATGGGTATGCAAACAGTTTTAACATTTTGCTGGTCAAGAGGTATGGTCCCAATTTCATGCATACATGGCAGGGACCAGACCACCTTTTATTCAATATGGCACCTACATCAGCAAGCCTATCCAGAAGCTTCTGGAAGCTATCGCAGGTGACACCAAAGATGCTCCTACAAACAAAAAGGACAACAAGTGTCACCAATGATCGGACGCTATATGGACCTGTAACACGATCTAAGGAAAGACCGACAGCTGCAGTACTAATTCTCCTGCCTGGACAAATAACGGCGCGCGACGTCATCCACCACCCTGACCACAATAGAGGAGACCAAGAGGATATTCCCCTTGGTCGGACAGCTGGCGCCCGATGGCAGCTGTCAAGGTCTCTCCTCCCTCCTTCATCCTTCGGTTATAAATAGGACCCTTCCTCATTCAGGTAGAACATTCAGCTCTCCTTACATTTCACCTACAATACACACTATTTCTCCTCAAAGCAGTACTTATTCTCACGTCGGAGGGTGGTCACAAGGAGAACACCCCTATTCTCCTCCTTGTGGAGAGTCACCGGTGTTCTGTTTTGCAGGATTCCAGTAACCAGCGAGTGGAGAAAGAGATTGAACCCCACATACGAGACGACCCAGCTGGTTAACCCTAGTGTTAACCAGTGTTTCATCATTGGCGCCCACTGCATTTTTTGCAAACCACTTTCATCTCTTTTCTCTTCCAAAAACACTCTCTGAATGGCTGAAAGAAACCCTTCTCTTCATGTGGACGGAGAAAGCTCTTCCTTTGAGTTGCATACGGACACTGCTCACGTCCAAAGGCACCAAAGGAACGAGACCGCCAGAGAAGCACAAGTGAATAACGAGATACCCGAACTCTTTGGTAGCATTTCCAGAGTTATTAACCAAACCACAAATGGAGCTAACTCCCAAACTCCTCCTGGGGTAGTCAACCAGACAACTCCAGGAACTCAAACGCCAAACCATGGGGCTGGCCCTTCAGCACCATCGGCTCAGGCGCAGTTAAACTTCTCAGCACTCTTAGGGCTACCTGAAGGAGAAAATCTGGCCTCCTGGTATGCCAAACAAACGGCCTCATTGAACCTGGTCTATGCGCAACTAAGCGCACAACAAGCATTGCTTCAAGCACAAGCTACTCAATCCACTTTCGTTACTCCACAGAGACCACCGAGTACTCAGATTCCCCAACAAGCACATACGCATGGGCACAACAACATTCAGAGCAACACACCATCAGGAGACAAAGCGTGCAAGACACGCACGACACCTATGGCGACACCGAAAGCAACTATGAACAGTCGCTTAGGCCCGCGCAACATAAACAATGAGTGGAACAGTTACAACGAAGATGATGACACGACTTACAAGCAAGAAAGCACGGTATTTAGCAGAATGCCACTGAATCACGAGGCGTACAAGCCCCGCGCACGCGCGGGGTACAACCCAAACACTGAGTACGATTACACGTTAAACTACCGCCTGGAAGGCATAGCTGCGAAGTAAAAATTTATTAGAGAATTGCAACGGCTGATATCGACAAGACGAAACTACCACATAATGTGGGTAAGTACAGTGGCCTGACAGATCCTGACGATCACCTTCAAGTGTTCACCGGCGCGGGAGTAGTAGGTGGTTGGTCATTACCCACGTGGTGCCATCTGTTTGTGCAAACCTTTGTCGGCGCGGCGCACGCATGGTTTGACAGTCTACCAGAAGGAAAGATCAAATCCTGGATGGATTTCCAGCACAAGTTTTGTAACACCTGTGTCACTTCAACCATCAAACAAATGCCAAACCAATGAAATATTGTATTTCATACTTTGTACTTGTATAAATATGTGTAGCTTTTGCACATATCAACTCTTGTTCGATTTCAAGCTCTAAATCGCTTTCTGGAAGGTTATACGCGCACTAATGCGTAGATATAACCAGTTTAATGCAACGAACACTCCGGAATAGTGAAATAGGCTTAACATACCTAAAATAACCTTTACATAACTTAGAAATAAGTTTTGGACGGTTTGGTATGCCGAAATCAAGTTAAATCGCTTACAGGGACTAAATTTGACAAACTGCGAAAGTATGCCAATTTGAACTGTAACAGACATTCTGGAACATGACCATAAGTTAAACACACCTTAAATATCCTTTACATAGCTTATAAATAGGCTTTGAGGGGTTCGGTGTGCTAAAATAAACTTTTGTGTCATTCAGGGACTAAAAGCGTCAAAAAGTGCACAAGTTTGCACTTTCGCGCATATCTTACGTTCTGAATACATCCGGACATCCAAAAATTTATGTAAGCACTATAATATTTTATTTTAGTGTTTGGAATAAGAAAAATCCATTCGTCGCGTCATTTGGATCGTTTTTCGCGCTTGTGCGCATTCCGTCGTAATTAAGCAAACATCGCGTTCGTACGACCAAAGGAACCAACATCTGACATATTTTTGAGCATGTTTCATGTCCACAATGTTTAGGCATCATTTTAGGGCCTTAAAGTTGGCTTTACGGGCCTTAGAAGTGTCGGAAATGGCCTTAAACACGTGCAGGGGCTGAAACTGTCATTTCTGAAACATGTTGCTGATCAGACAAGGCCAGGCGGCCCGCCTGAGCTTGTGTGTATCCTGAAGCGGGCCGCATGGGCCTTCTGACAGCAGAAAACATGCAGAAACATCGAATCTGGTCCGTTCCAACCTTGCACATGGTTTTTCTCAATACTATGGGCTGGTTTTTGATGCACATGGTATTACAATACCATGGGTGCAAGTGTATGGCCAAGATCGAATCACGTTTTCCAAGAAACGATCCTAACGGTTCGGGAAACACTATAAATACCCCACCCCACTTCTTGCAAAAACCACTAGAATCTTGATTTGAGAAGCTCTAAGTTGAAACCATTGTTTCATACCTGAGCTACTTGGATCGAGGTTAGCATTCGGCGACCCTTCGTAAGTATTCTTTCGTTCTTTTATTGCTTTTCGAGTCTTTTAGAGTCTGAAAGTCAAACTTTGTTTGACTTTCTGCGTTGACCAGTTTATGGTCAATGCGAAGTTTGTTTGAACTTCGCAACGTGAGTGTAATCACGTTGGTTATAGTCCCTTGGGACTATGCCTACTGATTACCACGTTGTCTAGGGTCGTAGGGTAAGCGATCTAATAAATCGCTTATACCTTCGAACCCGACCCATTTGGTCGATCATTAGGATCCGACCAAACACATTAGGTGACCATAGTAGGTAGGGAATAACCTTCCGAGGTTATACCTTATGGTCGTTTCGTTAAGTAGTTGTATGATAGGTAGTTTATATGCCTTAGGTAAATTACCAGAATACCCTTTTCATGTATAATTGGTAATTAAGCATATGTAACCTAAACTTTTGTCACATAACTGATTATGTAACATGTTTAGGCATATAACACTTGTCATAGGACTAGTTAGACGTTCCGAACGCGTTTCACGCGAACGACGCGTTAAAGTAGCATAAGCTACCTAAACGGGTCGTAATGGGCCGTAAGCACTTATGTTAGGTTTCAATTAGTATGTAGACTTTGTTAAACCATATTACACGAGTTCCCATACTCGTTTGGTTTACGAACCCTCATGCTACCCGATCTTCCGATTTAGGTCCGGTTTATTAACATAGTTACCTATATTAGGTGCCGTTTGATATCCGTGATCTCTAGCATTGTTTGGTTGTCACTCAAGGACTACTGAGCATTCTCAAGTGAGTACATAGACCCCTCTTTTACTGTTTTCCAAACTGTTTTGGGGTGGAACACATGTGCCTACTTGTTACTTTCATGCTTTCCATGTTTTCACATCATATACCTTCTATGTTCAGTAGTACATTGTAGTACATGATTTCATTACATTTCATGCTAGGTGTGCCCATTGTGTGCATTACTTAGTACATCGTTTTCATTACATTTCATGCTTGGTGTGCCCATTGTGTGCATTACTTAGTACATCGTCCTACATTACCTTACATGCTACGTATGTCTATTGTTGCATACTTAGTACAGGTTACATGCTACGTATGTCTATTGTTGCATACTTAGTACAGGTCACATGCTACGTATGTCTATTGTTGCATACTTAGTACAGTTCACATGCTATGTATGTCCATTTGTTGCATATTTAGTACATTTGTTATTTCATCACATGCTTACATTTTGGTTACATATTACATGATTTACATTAGACATGAACATTTTACTTTGGTAGTTTGGTTTGAGTAAGTGATTAAGTAACGGGGCGTGTGTAATATGATACAAGCATGGTGGATACGCCGCTGGTACTTCCTATATATAAGTGTTTGTATGGTATTGCATATCGTAGCGTTATTTGAATCATTTCAGTTTATGGCATATAACATTTTATACAAATAACATACTTTTCACAAGACATTGATTTACAAACAACTTATCTTATACAAACTCATCTTACATGGTTATTCCTTTAACCATACATTATTCACTTATTTATACATATCATCTGATCTTATCGTTTTTCAAATGATTTACAAGACAAAGCAAATTACAAGGTTCATGACTAAACATTTTCTCAAACATAAGTCATGAATCCTATTTTCACAAAACCTATGTATCTCACAGGCATTTTTATGCTGACGTACCTATTTTCACATGTGTTTTCAGGAGATGATGCATAGGACTTATCAAGACATACTTAGGCGGACCCGTGCCTTAGAGACTTAAAACGAGACAAGAACTAGTTAATTTATGTCATGTACCCTTTGTTTCTTGTTTAAACAATGTAAACTCTCATGTTTGATTAATAAAACGAAACTTTAATTGCCATGGATTTGAAACGATTAATTCTGTTACAACACTCCCCGACGTTTCCGCCACGTTTTGTATGTTCTACGTTGTCGGGGTGTGATAGAAAAGATGGTATCAGAGCCAATGGTTATAGGGAATTAGGTTATTAGTAATGCTTTGACCTAGTCTATAACCTTCTTAGGACCCTAACGCGAGTTTACTTGCGTTTAGTCATAAAACAATACCGTCACCTATCCTTAGGCGACGACCACAACAAAACATAATTTTCAAAACCGCTTTGAAAACTAATCATCTGTTCTAGGATGATTGATTACTAGGTTTTGAACCCTCTATTGTATGGTTTTGAACCCCTTTGAGTTTTCAAAATCTCGTCAAGGTTTTGGGTTTTTAATAATGTGAACACGTGCAAACTGGAAGGGTGAATGCCTGTATTCTGGGTTTTCTGTCTAGGCAAGCACTTCGTATACATCTCATCAGACGAGAGACCAGTTGTGCTTACCTGGGAATTCTTGGGATGAGCGTTCACTTATAGGCGAGCATGTCTTCGCGATACATTATTTTTGACCCATTTACTTTGATTCTTCACTGTGTGTCGTTTATTTGTTTTGTAGTAACGAACAAATGACCACTATCCTTGCTTTCATCAGAATTGTTTCATCGCATTCTTTTCGTCTAATTCTCTCACTCGTTTCCTTTCATGTTCTTCTCTTTTAGAATGCCTCCACGACGCGAAAATCCGGTATCTATTGACGATCTGGTAGCTGTCATTACACAGCAAATAACTGCTGCAATCCCGACCATCGTTGCCTAATGTCACCAAGCTATCAACAACAATAATGCCCTCTGCAACTTCAAGACGTTCAACTCGGCTAAGCCATAAAAGTTTTCCGAGTCTCAAGGAGCGACTGCACTTCTACAATGGTTCGAGAGTTTAGAGAGCACCTTCAGGCATGTTCAATGTCCAAATGAGCGAAAGGTAGATTTCGCATCTAGTGTCTTTGAGAAACGAGCTTTGACGTGGTGGAACGGTGTGGTGAGAGATAGGGGTGCCGAAGTGGCACTGGCCCAAACTTGGGAAGAACTTCGAGCACTGATGATGAAGGAATTCTGTCCTCGTCACGAGATCAGGGCATTGGAAAGGGAATTCGATGATCTTAAACAAGACAGCGGTGAACATCGAGCATACACTGATCGATATGAGGAGCTGAGCCTGTTGTGCCCTACCATGGTTACGCCTTTGGATAAGGCGATCGAGAAATACATTGATGGTCTCCCTGACTCAGTTCAGGATATTGTTACTGGTAGTAACCCCACTACGGTTAGGCAGGCCATTGAGCTATCTGCAACCTTGACTGAATCTCATATCAGAAAGCATAAACTTTTTCGAAAGGGTGACAAGAAGCCAATCGAGGAATCAAAGACCATGGATGAACAGACTGGATCCCCTGAGAATTCTAAGAAGCATAAGGCTTCGCAGAATTGTGCAATTGCTGCTCAACCCAACCAAAACACCCGCAACCAACCAACTCAACCTCCTGCAAAGAAACCTTATGCCGGTACTGCACCGATATGCAACAAATGTAATGCACACCGCTTAGCTCACCTACAGTGTCGTTTATGTGCATCATGTGGGCGACTCGGTCACCTGGCAAATGCTTGTCGATTTACCCCAAACCAAGGTGGTCCAAACCAACCTCAAGTAAATCCTGGTTAAGCTCGTCTTCCACGAGGTCCTTGCTTCAACTGTGGCGAGATGGGCCATTTCCGAAGAAATTGCCCAAAGATTGCTAATGCGAATCCAGCGCAAGGATGAGCATCGGACCAACTAGAAGACAATGTTGTTTAGAGATAATCAAGCCTTATGTATTATTTTCTTTTGTAGTCAAGGTCCATGAAACAGTTGGTGTTGTTTATAAATAAATCTTTTTATTTTACATTGCAATGTACAAATGTGATGGCTTGTATAAACAACGTATCCTCTTCAATACCGACAATCAAGGAACCGTATTCCTTGAAGAACAGGCTACCCTGTAATTTCTTCCATTTTATTATCTCTTGCGTTTTCCACGGAAAATCCTAAGTACCCGTTTCTTCCAAGGAAACGAAGTACAAGGCGCAAGTTGCAACTCTGTACGAATACCCAAAGTACCACTATAAATTCTTAATAAGGTACCTAAGGGTATTTCTGTATATTCTAAAATTATTGTACCCAAATTCGAATATTGCGTTTTCTTGAAAACGAAATCGAATTTTTGGAAGATCTTTCTATCTTCATAGTTAGATTCTTGCTAATGTTTAAAGTACCAAATGAAATCCATGAAATGGATTCCTAGTGTGCTTTAAATGCATGTACGTAATTAACAAAACAAAACTTACAAATTAAAGATCTAGATAAACAATTTTGTGGTTATGTGACTATGTGTTTATGCATTTTGTGTTTTCGTATACACTGGATATTCGTTATCCAAATCCTCATAGAATCTTTCTTATCTTCATATGAGGGATTCGTAGTAGGATATTCAAAAAGGTACTATCTTAAATCCTTAATGGACTCCTACGTTGTAGTTAAGTCCCTTGGATTATAAAGTACTATTCCAAAGTTCAAGGACAACATGTGTTGATATAGTTGAAGAGATTGGTTCGACAATCTAGTTAAAGAGGTCCTACGTCGATGTAGTTAAATATTCCTCTTGGGTAGTTAAGTTAAATAGATTGGTTCGACAATCTAGTTAAATATATCATGTGTTGATATAGTTAAAGAGATCCTACGTCGATCTAAGTTAAATAGATTGGTTCGACAATCTAGTTAAAAATATCATGCGTTGATATAGTTAAATAGGCCCTCTGGCGGTCTAGTTAAAGAGATCCTACGTCGATCTAAGTTAAATAGATTGGTTCGACAATCTAGTTAAATATATTATGTGTTTATGTAGTTAAATAGGCCCTCGGGTGGTCTAGTTCAAGAGATTGTTCGTTGATCTAATCCTGTGGTGACCTAGTTAAAGAGACTCTTTTGCAGTCAAGTTAAATCACCACAGGATTATTCGTTGTTTTTCCCATACGCATTATGAAATGAACTGTGCGGACTGTGCAAGGAAGTACGTAATTATGGAGGCCTACATAATTATGGAATTCAGTGCACAGAAACCACGGGAAGTTTTGTCATGTGTTAAGACCTACATTGACAAGAGTAATGATACGGGAGAAGTCTTGGACTTTGACCAATGTCATATATTCTTATACTCCCCAATTCTGATTTCAAGCACACACAAGTTTCCTATGATAATTCTTCACGGGAAACGTTCTCCTGTCTATAGTTTGAAACTCCATGTTTTGCTACTACAAGGACTTCACTTTGAGGGTTGACATCTTTGCTAAGAAACCTAACATGGCCCAGAGTTTTACTTAAGGGTTCAATGGATTTGTCTGAAGTCGAAACCGTCACAGCTGTCTCCACAAGTTTCCTCTAAAACTAAATTTCGGGACGAAATTTTCTAAAGTAGGGGAGACTGTAACACCTGTGTCACTTCAACCATCAAACAAATGCCAAACCAATGAAATATTGTATTTCATACTTTGGACTTGTATAAATATGTGTAGCTTTTGCACATATCAACTCTTGTTCGATTTCAAGCTCTAAATCGCTTTCTGGAAGGTTATACGCGCACTAATGCGTAGATATAACCAGTTTAATGCAACGAACACTACGGAATAGTGAAATAGGCTTAACATACCTAAAATAACCTTTACATAACTTAGAAATAAGTTTTGGAAGGTTTGGTATGCCGAAATCAAGTTAAATCGCTTACAGGGACTAAATTTGACAAACTGCGAAAGTATGCCAATTTGAACTGTAACAGACATTCTGGAACATGACCATAAGTTAAACACACCTTAAATATCCTTTACATAGCTTAGAAATAGGCTTTGAGGGGTTCGATGTGCTAAAATAAACTTTTGTGTCATTCAGGGACTAAAAGCGTCAAAAAGTGCACAAGTTTGCACTTTCGCGCATATCTTACGTTCTGAATACATCCGGACATCCAAAAATTTATGTAAGCACTATAATATTTTATTATAGTGTTTGGCATAAGAAAAATCCATTCGTCGCGTCATTTGGATCGTTTTTCGCGCTTGTGCGCATTCCGTCGTAATTAAGCGAACATCGCGTTCGTACGACCAAACGAACCAACATCCGACATATTTTTGAGCATGTTTCATGTCCACAATGTTTAGGCATCAATTTAGGGCCTTAAAGTTGGCTTTACGGGCCTTAGAAGTGTCGGAAATGGCCTTAAACACATGCAGGGGCTGAAACTGTCATTTCTGAAACATGTTGCTGATCAGACAAGGCCAGGCGGCCCGCCTGAGCTTGTGTGTATCCTGAAGCGGGCCGCATGGGCCTTCTGACAGCAGAAAACATGCAGAAACATCGAATCTGGTCCGTTCCAACCTTGCACATGGTTTTTCTCAATACTATGGGCTGGTTTTTGATGCACATGGTATTACAATACCATGGGTGCAAGTGTATGGCCAAGATCGAATCACGTTTTCCAAGAAACGATCCTAACGGTTCGGGAAACACTATAAATACCCCACCCCACTTCTTGCAAAAACCACTAGAATCTTGATTTGAGAAGCTCTAAGTTGAAACCATTGTTTCATACCTGAGCTACTTGGATCGAGGTTAGCATTCGGCGACCCTTCGTAAGTATTCTTTCGTTCTTTTATTGCTTTTCGAGTCTTTTAGAGTCTGAAAGTCAAACTTTGTTTGACTTTCTGCGTTGACCAGTTTATGGTCAATGCGAAGTTTGTTTGAACTTCGCAACGTGATTGTAATCACGTTGGTTATAGTCCCTTGGGACTATGCCTACTGATTACCACGTTGTCTAGGGTCGTAGGGTAAGCGATCTAATAAATCGCTTATACCTTCGAACCCGACCCATTTGGTCGATCATTAGGATCCGACCAAACACATTAGGTGACCATAGTAGGTAGGGAATAACCTTCCGAGGTTATACCTTATGGTCGTTTCGTTAAGTAGTTGTATGATAGGTAGTTTATATGCCTTAGGTAAATTACCAGAATACCCTTTTCATGTATAATTGGTAATTAAGCATATGTAACCTAAACTTTTGTCACATAACTGATTATGTAACATGTTTAGGCATATAACACTTGTCATAGGACTAGTTAGACGTTCCGAACGCGTTTCACGCGAACGACGCGTTAAAGTAGCATAAGCTACCTAAACGGGTCGTAATGGGCCGTAAGCACTTATGTTAGGTTTCAATTAGTATGTAGACTTTGTTAAACCATATTACATGAGTTCCCATACTCGTTTGGTTTACGAACCCTCATGCTACCCGATCTTCCGATTTAGGTCCGGTTTATTAACATAGTTACCTATATTAGGTGCCGTTTGATATCCGTGATCTCTAGCATTGTTTGGTTGTCACTCAAGGACTACTGAGCATTCTCAAGTGAGTACATAGACCCCTCTTTTACTGTTTTCCAAACTGTTTTGGGGTGGAACACATGTGCCTACTTGTTACTTTCATGCTTTCCATGTTTTCACATCATATACCTTCTATGTTCAGTAGTACATTGTAGTACATGATTTCATTACATTTCATGCTAGGTGTGCCCATTGTGTGCATTACTTAGTACATCGTTTTCATTACATTTCATGCTTGGTGTGCCCATTGTGTGCATTACTTAGTACATCGTCCTACATTACCTTACATGCTACGTATGTCTATTGTTGCATACTTAGTACAGGTTACATGCTACGTATGTCTATTGTTGCATACTTAGTACAGGTCACATGCTACGTATGTCTATTGTTGCATACTTAGTACAATTCACATGCTATGTATGTCCATTTGTTGCATATTTAGTACATTTGTTATTTCATCACATGCTTACATTTTGGTTACATATTACATGATTTACATTAGACATGAACATTTTACTTTGGTAGTTTGGTTTGAGTAAGTGATTAAGTAACGGGGCGTGTGTAATATGATACAAGCATGGTGGATACGCCGCTGGTACTTCCTATATATAAGTGTTTGTATGGTATTGCATATCGTAGCGTTATTTGAATCATTTCAGTTTATGGCATATAACATTTTATACAAATAACATACTTTTCACAAGACATTGATTTACAAACAACTTATCTTATACAAACTCATCTTACATGGTTATTCCTTTAACCATACATTATTCACTTATTTATACATATCATCTGATCTTATCGTTTTTCAAATGATTTACAAGACAAAGCAAATTAAAAGGTTCATGACTAAACATTTTCTCAAACATAAGTCATGAATCCTATTTTCACAAAACCTATGTATCTCACAGGCATTTTTATGCTGACGTACCTATTTTCACATGTGTTTTCAGGAGATGATGCATAGGACTTATCAAGACATACTTAGGCGGACCCGTGCCTTAGAGACTTAAAACGAGACAAGAACTAGTTAATTTATGTCATGTACCCTTTGTTTCTTGTTTAAACAATGTAAACTCTCATGTTTGATTAATAAAACGAAACTTTAATTGCCATGGATTTGAAACGATTAATTCTGTTACAACACTCCCCGACGTTTCCGCCACGTTTTGTATGTTCTACGTGGTCGAGGTGTGACAAGTTCCTAGCACACTTTTCTCAGCAAAGCAGGCACACAAGAGACCCAGCGGATTGCTTGAACATCTGGAGGAAAGATCACGAAAGCATCGAAGATTTTATCACCAGATACAACAAATAGTGCCTAGAAATTGGAGATGTAGGAGAGAAGATGATGCGCGCGCACTTCATGCGAGCTGTCAAGTGCGATGATCTAATCAAAAGAATCAAGGGAAGAGATGGAGGTCTCAATAATTGGGACACTTTCATTGAAGCTGCAAAAACTATCGCAAGGACGGATAGGCAGCTGACCGGCGAAGACAGCCATCAGTACAGCTATAGCCAGCATGCCAATGACAGACGCAACAACAAGGGCAAGGATCAGCCCTGGAAAACATCTGGCTACAAAGAAATAAGTCCACCAGCAAAAGACGCGCGCGCAACCATAAATCAGATAAGTTACCGCAAGGAAGTCAAAAAAGAAAATACAGAAAAGCGATGGACACCTCTGATTAAAACCCCTTTTAAGTCGTGTCATGGAAAATCATCAATTTAAAGCTCTGTTACAAATGCGAAATAAGAGGGGGCAAGACCCGAACCTCTTCTGTGAGTTTCACAAGGACACGGGTCACCTCACTGATGACTGTATCAGCCTAAGGCAGGAAATAGAACGAGCTTTAAAAAGCGGCAAGCTTACCCACCTGGTCAAAGGGGGAAAAAGAGACAATCGCCAAATCCAGCGAAGGGAAGAGGCTCCAGATAACAAAAAGCTCAGGAAATTGGAGACTCACATGATTCAAGGAGGTAAGAGAAGACCAAGAAAAAACTATAACAAGCGCGCACAGGATGACTCCTGGCGTGAAAGGAAAGTCGTGTTCCCAGTAGCCCGAGGCGGCCCAACGGAAAGAAGACCCATCATCATCCCCGACGTATTTGGCCATTACCAGACCGATTACATTTTCATAGACCCAGGGAGCACAGCAGATATCATATACGAACAATGCTTCAATCAATTAGACAAAGAAGATAAAGCGCGCTTAGAACCAGTGGACTACCCACTCACTAGATTCTGTAACGAAGTCGTATTCCCTCTTGGTCAGATATCTTTTCTAGTGCTGCTTTCCGATGGGAAGAATTCTAGAACAAAAGAAGTCATGTTTATGGTTTTACCAGCAAATTCAAGGCACGATATTCTCTTGGGAAGGGTATCCCAGGGAGATTTTAGCATGATTTGTTCAGGGGCACATTCAGTAGTCGGATTCCCAACAGAGATAGGGATAGCTATAATCTATGCAAGTAAAGAAGTTCTTATCACTGACGAGGTCAGGCCTGCGAAAACAAGCAAACACACGTCGCGCGAAGAACCCGAGAAATGGATCCTAAACAGAAAATATCCAGAGCAAACGGTCACTTTGGGCCCAACAATGTTAGAGCTCATGCACGCATCTCTCAAAAAGCTATTGTTCAAAAACATGGATGTCTTTGCTTGGACGCCAACAGACATGACATGCGTTCCATGGCATATAGCTGAGCACAGGCTGAATGTTGCTAAAAATGCCAAACCAGTTGTGCACACCAAGCGTCATTTGGGAGACATAAAACACGAAGCAATGCAGGAGCAGATCACAGAACTACTGAACGCTGGCATAATCAGAGAAGTGAGATACCAAACCTGGGTAGCCAGCCCGGTATTGGTTCTGAAAGGAAACGACAGTTGGAGAATGTGTGTAGATTACAAGGATTTAAACAAAGCTTGCCCACACGATTGTTACGCCTTGCCCGAAATCAATGAAAAGATTGATTCATTAGCGTTCTTCCGATGGAACTGATTCCTCGACTGCTACAAAGGATACCATCAAGTGTAGATGGCAATCCAAGATGAGGATAAAACAGCATTCCACACACCAACAGGGCTATACTGCTATACAAAAATACCTTTTGGATTGAAGAATGTCGGGGCAACATATCAGAGACTAATGAATGAAACATTTAGTGACGCCATCGGGAAATACATCGAAGTTTACATGGATGATCTGGTCATCATGAGCAAAGAAGAAGACTCAATGCTGGTAAACATTCAAAAAACTTTCGACACGCTACGAGGGGTAAAAATCAAGCTAAATCCGACAAAGTGCTCCTTTGGAATGGAGGAGGGCAAATTCCTGGGTTTCATTGTTACTAAGGATGGATTCAGAGTCAACCACGCCAAAGTGCAGGGCATAGAACGAATGCCCTCCCCATCAACAATAAAAGAGATGCAAAAACTGGACGGGCGATTAGCAGAACTAAATCGTTTCCTTGCAAATCACGCAGCAAAGGCGTTTCCATTCATCAAAACCCTCCGCAATTGCGTCAAAAAAAACCAGTTCTCTTGGACTCCTGAAGTAGAAACCGCTTTCAGAGAAATGAAAGATTGTCTGATCCGCTTACCAACACTGACAACCCCAATGAAAGGTGAACCTCTGGTCATGTACCTATCTGCATCAGAGAAAGCAGTAGGAACGGTTCTTCTGGTTGATCGACAGGGCGTACAAACACCAGTATATTACGTATCGCGCACTTTGAATGACCCAGAAACAAGATACGCCATAATGGAAAAGCTGGTCCTATCACTGATCCAGTGTCTAGGCGATTGCGTAGGTACTTTGCCAATCATGTTATCCATGTTCTGACGAATTACAACATTGGTAATATCCTAGCAAGACCAGAAATATCAAGGAGGTTAGCAAAGTGGGCTATCGAACTAGGAGGCCATAACGTGGTTTTTAGATCAAGACCAGCAATCAAAGGTCAAGTACTGGCTAATTTCCTCACAAAAGTACCTGACCATAAAGATAGAGAATGCAAAGCGATGGAGAAGGCAGAAAATCAATACTTAGAAGAGCCGTGGCTGTTGTATACAAACGACTCGTCCAATAAGGATGGAGCAGGTGCAGGGCTAAGGTTGGTAAGACCGGAAAAACACAAATTCACATACACCATCCGTTTAGACTTCAAAAGCACAAACAACGAGGCCGAGTATGAAGCTTTTCTTGCCAGATTACGGTTGGCAGTAAAGATGGGGGTCAAATACATAGAGGCACACGTAGATTCAATGCTTGTGGCCAGGCAAATTAATGGGCAATACAACGCCAAGGGGGATATCATGGCATTGTACCTAGAGCAAGCAAAAACCCTACTCCAAAGTTTCGATTCTTATAAGGTACACCACATCAATAGAAGTGAGAACAAGCCAGTAGACGCACTGAGCAAACTCGCGTCGACAAGTTTCCAACATCTGGCTAAGGACGAGCGCATCGAGGTGCTAAGCAACCCGTCAGTCCCATTAAGGCAGGTAAACGTCATCCAACTGGGATCAACGTCCTGGATGACTCCGATCATCATGTACCTCCAATCTGGAATCTTGCCTGAGAACAAGGCCGAAGCAAGAGAGATACAGCACAAGTCCGAGCACTACCAAATGTCCGACGACATCCTATATAGGAAGTCATACCTTGGACCATTGCTACGTTGTGTGGATCCAAAAGATGCCAACTACTTAATTCACGAAGTACACAAAGGAATCTGTGGCATTCATGCAGGTCCAAGAACGGTAGTGGCAAAAGTAATGAACGCAGGCTATTATTGGCCAGGAATGCACCTAGACGCATTCAAAGTTTTAAGGAAATATAGTGGATGCTAGAGGCACGCTCCCAAAACCATGCGCCCGAAGAACGAACGGGTTCCCGTCAAAACGGCTTGGCCGTTTCAATAATGGGGAATAGATATGGTTGGTCCTTTCCCGGAAGCCCCAGGAGCAGTAAAGTTTATCATAGTCGCGGTAGACTATTTTACCAAATGGGTGGAAGCAAAAGCATTGGCATCAACCACGTCTACAATGGTTCGAAGGTTCATTTGGGAGCAGATAATCTATCGTTTCGGCTTACCCCTACGAATCATAACTGACAACGGAACAAACTTCGCTGCTGAAGACCTCCAAAATTGGTTCAAAGAGCTGAACAATGAACATACCTTTTCTTCAGTGGCACACCTAAAAGGAAATGGCCAAGTAGAAGCAGTGAACAAAAGCATCGCGGATAGCATAAAAGCAAGACTTGGCACACAACGAAGGGGTTGGGTCGACGAATTACCTAGCATCCTATGAGCACATAGAACAATGCCAAAGACAAGTAACGGCGAGACACCGTTCAGCTTAGTATACGGATCCGAAGTAGTCATACCTACAGAAATTGGATTGCCATCCCCAAGGATGTTGTCAATGAACGCCATCAACAACGAAGAACAAAGAAGGTTGGATCTGGACCTTCTAGAGGAAAGAAGAGAGATGGCAACAATTAATGAAGCAAAGTACAAAACCAAGCTGGAGAAATACTACAACAACAAGGTTAGAATCTGCACTTTCAAACCCGGGGATTACGTGTTGAGAGACAATGAGGCATCTAATGCTGAAAGACCGGGAAAATTGGCCCCAAAATGGGTAGGGCCTTATCTGGTAGACAAAGTCCTTGGGAAAGGAGCATACAAGCTGTGCACACTCGAGAACAAAGAAGTCCCCAGGACTTGGAACGCTCAGCAGCTAAGGAAATGTTATATGTAATAGGCAGATGATGTTTTTCCTTAATTTATGGCCATGTGCCCAACACAGTCATCTTTAATACAAGAAGTGTTGGTTATCTTATCTCATGTGAATTTTTGTTACAACTGCATATATTACTTTGGGCATACACGAAAAAACCAATGGCTTAACGACAGAAAACATTGTAGACCTCCAAGGCTCGTCACGATTAAGCGCACAACCGGGTCAAGAATACACAATCAAAACCTATCAGCCGAGTACTACTTCGTGCCCACTTGCACACAAAAACATCGTAAACAAGGTAAAATAAACATTGTAGACCTCCAAGGCTGAGCACAGCCGGGTCACCAAAACACAATAACCTGTTAAACGATCACTTCGTACACGTGAATAAACTATGCGCATAACGACAGAAAAACATTGTAAAGTCATTCGAGCTTAACACAACCAAGTGTAAGGCCAAAGTGACCAACACACTATAACTTGTCAAAGCCATCATTCATTCGTGATACCTAATCAAAGCAATTGAACACATGCACATATTGTAACTAAAATTCACAATAAACAAACTAACAACCTTCGGTTAGCATCATATATATATCAAAATTGTGAATAAGGTATCAACAACCACAGAAGCAAAGTAGTAAATTGTTCACATACATAACAGGTAATAAATTGTTCAAAGATTACAAGGCCAATAGGCCCGCGGCATACAAGCCGAAAATCGTTAACTAAACTTGGCTGGTACCAGCATCTCCAGCTCCAGCATCCTGTTCACCAAGAGCCTTTTTAAGAGTTTCCACAACGTCAGTCTTCCTGGATAATTTTCCAACAGCTTTGACAATACCAAATTCAAGAAACTCATATTCCCGACGCTTGGCGGCGTAAGCAGCAGTACAATCTTCCTTGTACAACTCGAAATGGTACTCCTTCTCGTTACTCGCAGCTGCTGCCCTACCCTCAACATATCCCTCCTTCCATCCGCTATTGTAAGCAGAACTACCAAGCTCAAACATATAACTTGCTAATTCTTCCGATTTGACCATTCGATCGACAATCTGCAAAATGAAGAAGGAAAGATGCACGGCATCAGAACAGACATAAAGAAAAAGCAAAGCAACAAGGAAATATACCAAAGGAACGTCACGCGCAAGTTATCACTTGCAATCAACGTTGGCCTCTTCTGCTAGAATCTCGGAAGCCTTGCTCTCCGCAGCTTTCTCAGCAGTAATCTTTTCCAGTTTGGCAATACGTTGAATATATTCACTCTCTCTCTTTTGGTACAAGGCAACAGTCTGTTCATGCTCATCACTTAATTTTGTTTTCTCTCCTTTCAACTTGATTACTTCATGACGAGCAACCTTCAGCTCCCGGTTAGACCTCTCGCAAGCACCTTCCCATTCCTTCTGATGATCAGCGTTGTATTGTTTTTCCTTGGCAAGCTTATCTTCAACATCGGCAACCCTCCATGACAAACCCTTCTTCTAAGAATTAAACTTCTCCCTCTCCTCAGTAAGTTCCTTCTTGGCAACTTCAAATTCCAACATGTCCTCCCCCATCGCCTGCCATTATCTCACAATTTCTTAGCAAGAGGCATAAAAATTCACACCGACATGGATGTGATCATCCAAAATATCCATCTGGTGGAGGTTTTTCTGGAACAATCTTTCAGCAGGGGGGAGGGGTAAAGAGTAAAACTCGCGGCAGTTGGAAAGGTCATTCATCCTGGAGCCTTGAGTCAGAGTCCAATGCGGGGCATGGGGAAGATCATCGCAGGCAGGGTTGTGGCTAGTCATGACCCACCCTGAACACGATGAAATTCCGGGCTTTGAGAAACGCCAGATGTACCACCTCCTCCGGAGCTCCGCACACGTTTGGTATATATGGTGCCTTGGGGAGTGGCTTCGCTTCGCTTAACTCAAATTCAGTTTCAACACCTTCAGCATGGGCCTCATCTCTCCCAGCACCAACAGCAACATCTTCAACCACTTTTTCCGACTGATCAACCACAACTTCATCCTCCTTTCCCTTCCCCTTCGGGTCCGGGTGAGGAGGAGACAAATCAAGAGGTTTCGACAGAGGATAAGTGGGGGGAGTGATCTTGGAAATGTCAACCTTGCGCGCAGAACGGCCAGATTTGGGAGCTACTGCAGAAAAGCATAAACAGTCAAAGAAAAAAAAACATGCAAAAAACAAAACACACTCAACAAAAGAAATCATACCTCGAGAACCGGAAGCAGACTTGAATAGTTTTTCCAAGCGATTGCCGGTCTTCTCGCTAAACACACCAAGGTCAACCTCAGACTCTGATGGTGCAGCAGTAGCCTCTTTATGTAACTTGGATTTTTTCTCAGCCAATGCAGCAGCGGCTTGCGCATCAAGCTCCTGATTCTTGTCCTCAAGAACCTTTCTCTTTTTCATTATCTCAGTCAATGTGGCATCATTATCTGGATCACGCTCTGACCGCTTAACTCCTGCGTCTAAGCCAGATAGCGTGTCATATACGACAACATAGTCCAAGAAAGAGGAGTTAGAAGGACGCTTACGAGGTGTCTCAGCCACTGGTTCCTCAGCCTTCTTCTCCTCAGTCCTATCCTTCTTCTTCTTCTTCTTCCTGGTCTCTACCTATTTAGCAGCCCCAGCCTGAGGATTCACAACAGGAGTATCAACATCGTCAGCAACAGATTCATGAACAGTCCCTCGTTGCAAACCTGCACGCGCAGAACGATGGATTAGATCCTGATACGACTCAACAGACTCCTCACTCGAAAGGATGATAACCTTCCCTCGAGTAGGAGTAGGATCAACGTCGATATCATCCCCATTGTCTTCACCTAAAATAGTGTTAGTATTGGTGGCTATGCTTTCGCTCATAGGGTGCAAGAAATTATCTCTTTTCTACTCAACCCACAGAGGCCTCCCCTCAGGTAACACAACAACAACCATAACACCACCGGCTTTAGGATCGAAAAAATTCATCAAGCTATATCCTGGTGCAAGACACAGGAAGATGTGAAGAGACACAACAAAAATAAAGAATAAATCAACAAATTAATAATAATGATACTTTTCCCTTGGTATCCGTAAACCGGAAAACCCGCAGGGTTTTGAGGAGCCCATAACATACTCATCCCGGCCACCACCAAGGCCCTCTCCTCCAGTTGAATGATGGGGGTCACCTTTCGAGTAAGGGCAGTATACCAGTCTTGTTCGGTAAAATGAATCAAAACATTCACACGTGGACCACCCTCACTCTCAGCCCTATAGTGCATATCGATGGGAATGACGCCATGACGAATGTAGAATTTTTTTTTTTCAAGTCATGCAGACTTTTTGGTGGATCCTAGCTACAAGGATCAACCCCACTAGTATGAGAATTAAAAGAATAGAAATCACCGGTGTAAGTGACGAAATAGAAAACATTGAACTTTTCAAAAGTTGGCTCAACACGGTTAGCCTGGAATATGAATTCAAAATGGGTGAGTCTTGGCAATCCTACAGCGTTTATTTGTGAGATGTGCAAACCATAGTTTGTTAACACTTCTCCGGTGAATTTTTTCATCGGAAGGCGAAAGTTGCCCTCTCGGAAAAAATCAGCGTATAATGTCACATACCCCAGAGGAGCATCTAATGCAGTTGATGTGTGCAAAATGCAACATATAAATTACATCAAATGTGGCATAAAACTAACCCTTTTTAAGTACTAATGTTGGAAAAAGTGTGTTTTTGTCTTCCTTTTGTATTTTCAGGATTAAATTAGCTCAAATGAACAAAAGAAGCAAAAAGGCAGCTAAATCTAACATAAATACAAGAAAAGGAATAACCCGACCCCTCGACAGCATCCTCCCAAGCAAAAACAAAAGAACAGAAGGTTGAACACGTCCGGTGCTCAATGAGCACGGGGGCGTGCCCAAGTGTCTGCAGAAAAGACAAAGTTGTAGAAGCTTCTATCACCCACAACGGGGGCGTGCCCAGCGGACACGGGGCCGTGGTCAACTCTAAGATTCGCAGAATCTAGGAAAATCTTGATAGTACAGATACGCTTCTACACACGGGGTCGTGCCCAGCGGACACTGGGGCGTGGTCAACTAATGCAGACAAACTGCATTTTATGAAGGAAGAGAAGATGGGTGGACACGGGGCCGTGTCCGGGCTTCTGTGCAGACTATAAATAGGGGTGCTTGGTTCACTTCAAAGGCATCCCTTGGCAAACCACCTCTCTCACACTTTACCCACCCACCACCACCATCACAACCCACATCCACCACCATCATCCATCATCCATCATAGAGTGTGTGAGTAGTCTCGGGATCCAAGATTTATCGTAAGAGTTCTTGACAATCAAAGGCAATGTTTGCCTAAGTCTCTTACATCACTTGGTGAAGACAAGTGTCTAGTGTAATACTTTTTATTTTTAATCTTTTCGCACTTTTTATTTGGTTATGTATTAATGACTTTAATAACTAGTTTCTTATGTTGAAGGTGAATCTTCCTTATCATTTGTCTGTGGTGTCTTGGCGTTATTTTACTGTCTATATAAAATAAAAGATTTTCACCATTCATATCTCCACGGTCTATATGGAGATATGTTGGCTACCTGGTCGGGGGTTAAGGGAATAGTTTGGTAAGAGTCTTGCCTTGTTCGGTGTATAGATCCTGCAATGACCTAGGTCAACTTTAGTAGGACCTCCTTCAATACCCACTAGTATTGGATGGTGGGGGTCTGAACTCCTTGATCCCCTCATATGTAAGCTACTATTAAAACATTAACACGACTATTTAGGACTGTATCCCTGCTGACTCAGACTACTTAGTCGAGGGTAACGTCACCTTCAAAAGAGGGGCCTACCACATTACGCATTAATAACTTAATTAATTATCTTTCAGTAATCCAACCCGTTAGGATTGTATCCTTGCTGACTCAAACTACTGGGTTGAGGGTAACGTCACGTTCAAAAGAGGGGCCTACTACAATAACTAAGATAATCTCTTAAAAAGTGCAAAAGTGCGGAAATAATCAAAGGTTACACTAAACACGAGTCGGATCCAAGTGATTCATCTTGTCTATCTGTTTTATTTTTATTTTCAGTATTTTTAGTTTTTATTTTCTAGTTTAAAACATTTTTCTAAACTTTTGATTTGATTAGACGTTGAGGATAAACCGTTATTAATAGCTCTTGTGTCCTTGGATGACCTCGGTATCTTACCAACACTATACTACGCTCACGATGGGTGCACTTGCCCATATGTGTGTTTGATGTTAGTAAAATATCGTGTTTTATAAATTTAAAACTTGACTAACGTGTAAAAAGGGCTAAAAATATAACTATAAATTATATACACACCGACACACGATGAGTATTATGAAGAACCAAGTTACGATCCTTATCCTTCATATACTTACAATGAGGAACAATGGTATGAACCATCTACCTCACATGAGTACTATGAGCAACCAAGGATAGAACTTCCGAATTCAAGCTTTGATGATACTTATTCAACTCGCTTTGACGAACCACCAACTATCTCACCCGTAGCCGTAAAGATAATAGAACACCTTAAAACTATCGAGCGCTATATAAAAAAGCCCGCGCAAGGGAAGAGGAATTCCGCTCAAGGGAAGAATTAACTTGTAATAAAGAAGAGATAGTTGAAGAGGTAAAAATGGAAGAACAAGTAAGTGAAAAACCGACACATGAGTTAAACAACGAAAAAGGTGAGTCCGACAACGTTAAAATTCAAGAAGAGTCTAATTTTGAAGTAATTAATCTCTTGTCACCATCTTTCGAAAATCATTGTTTAGTTCCCACTAATGCTAAGTTTTTAAAAGAGTTAAACACTAACACTAAAATTGACGAAACGGTAAGCATTAAGTTAACAAATGATCAAACTTCGCTAATAAAAGAAGACCCATTTGAAATCAACATTACACCGGTTCCATGTTTCTTTCAAAATTCCTTTATTAGTAATATCACATTCGATAAAGATCTTTGTGTTAATATAATGCCAAACTACATTTTCGAAAAATTAAGTATTAGTGATTTTTCTCTACTTCAAATACCCATTTTTCTATCCAATCGGAAAGTAATAAAATCAATAGGGATAGTTGAGGAAGTCTTGGTCCAAACAACCAAATGGTAATCCCAACCGACTTTGTCATCCTTGATGACGCTCCTCTAGTGTTGGGACGACCTTTTGTAAAGACCCACGAAGCTTTGAAAATCGTAAGTACAACAATCTATCCATTCAATTAGGGGCGTTCAAAAGATGTGTCGACCTTGAACGATCAATAAAATATCCAATCGGCAATGATGACCCCCTAATTAAAAATGAGCCAGAACCATCCGATAAGGTGGGTCTAGCCAAGGGCCCTTATAAACGTGGCGCACCACGGAGGCATTCCGCGGAACTATCCTTAGTTTTAAATTAGTTTAACTTTTATGTTTTCAAGCTTAGTTTCAATTTTCAGGAATAAAACACACTCGAAATGGTGGAGGTTACTAAGGGACACTAAAACCGCACCCCATGGACAAAAACAGAGCCTCCCGACAATTTTTCTTCATTACAGTAAGTTCAGCACGGGGCCGTGTTCACCCCAACATGCCCCGTGCCCGAGGTTCTGCAGAAAATGCCCAGTTCAGGTAACTGGACACTGGGCCGTGCTCACTGAACACGCCCCCGTGCCCAACCTTCTGTTTAAATTTGATACTGGCAGTCTAACCACGGGGCCGTGCTCAGCCAACACACCCCGTGTTCAGCTACCCAGTAACATAAAATCTTGTTTTTAACCCACTTTTACACATTTCAATCAACCTAAAAACTTATTTTTGGGACACATTGAGTACAATGTGTAATTTAAGTGTGTGGGGGGGGGGGGATGCTAAAACCTTGAATTTTGCAAGTCCTAATTACAAGCCTTACACAAAACTCTATTGGAACCGCTAAACACCCAAATTTTTTTTAAAATCTTTTCATTTTTTTACTTGTCTTGGTTTAATTTGGGAATTACAAGTTCTAAAAAGGTTATATTTTTACAAATTTAAAACCGATCGCGTCGTGATAAAAAGAACCAACATAAGAAAATTATGAAACGGCATGACAAATCTAGTTAAAATTTGATTATATATACCTGATCACATTAATAACCCATTCTCACAAAAAGTGAGTTTTGAGTCTTTATTGAGCATACAAATACACATTTTTAAACTAAATGCTCATTTTTCGTTTCTTGTGTGAATAGCCGCTTGGTTTCTTACAACTCTAGAACTTCCCAAGACGATGCATTCCCGGTCATTACCAACTTAAACCCGAGTAAGTAAATGATGGAGGCATTAGGACTAACCCTTTTTATTTCAACACCCTTTGAGCCTAAACCTTTTCATTTCTTAACCCAAAACAAACACCCTTTTACCCGCCAAAATCCTTTTTTCATTTTAAACCCTTTATTTTTGTAACAAAGCTAGGTTTTTCTTATGACTTCTTCCTTAAAAAAAAATGATGATGAAGCCAAAAGAAATATACAAACAAGTTTATCAAAAAGAACTTTGTTTGAAGAATTGCTTCATCAAAAATAAAAAAAGTTTAAAAAATAAAAAGTCTTACGAAAACCGACGCTTTTTACGCCTTTCGCCCTTTTCTACTAACCACTAACCCAACCGCGTACCTTTAACCCAAGCCTAACCCTTCCCCAAAGTCATCTTGATATTTACAAAGGTGTATAGTTAAAAAGGAGGAGGAGGTAGAAGTAAGTTCCATGCCGCTCTCGAGTGTTTCACAAAAATACATCTTCGGCCGAGTGTTGAGTGATCCCTCGTGAGGTATGTGAACTTGTATATAAATGGAATTTTAAAAAGGCATGTTATGCTCTAATAAATAATTTCTCTTATGTAACGTTTTAAATAAATCATGACGAATAGGATTGTAAATAACATAAAAATAAAACCTAATAAAAATCTTGGAATCCCAACACTCAATGACAAGCCCAAAAACCTTCTCTTCAACCCGTTCCATTTGGGAGTGTAAGCCACATTAAAGAGTTTTGCTTGAGGACAAGCAAAGATTCAAGTGTAGGGGTATTTGATGTGTGCAAAATGCAACATATAAATTACATCAAATGTGGCATAAAACTAACCCTTTTTAAATACTAATGTTGGAAAAAGTGTATTTTTGTCTTCCTTTCGTATTTTCAGGATTAAATGAGCTCAAATGAACAAAAAAAGCAAAAAGGCAGGTAAATCTAACATAAATACAAGAAAAGAAATAAACGTGGCATGCCCGACCCCTCGACCGCATCCTCCCAAGCAAAAACGAGAGAACAGAAGGCTGAATACGCCCCGTGCTCAATGAGCACGGGGGCGTGCCCAAGTGTTTGCAGAAAAGACAAAGTTGTAGAAGCTTCTATCACCCACCATGGGGGCGTGCCCAGCGGACACGGGGCCGTGGTCAACTCTAAGATTCACATAATCTAGGAAAATCTTGATAGTAGAGATACGCTTCTGTACGCGGGGTTGTGCCCAGCGGACACGGGGGCGTGGTCAACTAATGCAGACAAACTTCATTTAATGAAGAAAGAGAAGATGGGTGGACACGGGGCCATGCCCAATGGACATGGGGCCATGCCCAATGGACACGGGGCCGTGTCCGGGCTTCTGTGCAGACTATAAATAGGGGTGCTTGGTTCACTTCAAAGGCGTCCCTTGCCAAACCACCTCTCTCACACTTCACCCACCCACCACTACCATCACAACCCACATCCACCACCATCATCCATCATAGAGTGTGTGAGTAGTCTCGGGATCCAAGATTGATTTTCACCATTCATATCTCCACGGTCTATATAAAATAAAAGATTTTCATCATTCATATCTCCACGGTCTATATGGAGATATGTTGGCTACCTGGTCGGGGGTTAAGGGAATGGTTTGGTAAGAGTCTTGCCTTATTCAGTGTATAGATCCTGCAAGGACTTGGGTCAACTTTAGTAGGACCTCCTTCAATACCCACTGGTATTGGATGGCGAGGGTCCGAACTCCTTGATCCCCTCATATGTAAGCTACTATTAAAACATTAACCTGACTATTTAGGACTGTATCCCTGCTGACTCAGACTACTTAGCCGAGGGTAACATCACCTTCAAAAGAGGGGCCTACCACATTACGCATTAATAACTTAATTAATTATCTTTCAATAATCTAACCCTTTAGGATTGTATCCATGCTGACTCAAACTACTGGGTTGAGGGTAATGTCACTTTCAAAAGAGGGGCCTACTACAATAACTAAGATAATCTCTTAAAAAGTGCAAAATATGGAAATAATCAAAGGTTACACTAAACACGAGTCGGATCAAAGTGATTCATCTTATCTATCTATCTGTTTTATTTTTATTTTTATTTTCAGCATTTTTAGTTTTTATTTTCTAGTTTAAAACATTTTTCTAAACTTTTGATTTGATTAGACGTTGAGGATAAACCAGTATTAAAAGCTCTTGTGTCCTTGGACGACCTCGGTATCTTACCAACACTATCTACGCTCACGGTGGGTGCACTTTCCCATATGTGTGTTTGGTGTTAGTAAAATATCGTGTTTTATAAATTTAAAACTTGACTAACGTGTAAAAAGGGCTAAAAATATAACTATAAATTATATACACACCGACACGCATCAGAAGTAGAATTAGGGGTTGGAAATTGAACACCCCAGTTAGAACGGAAGCCAAAATTCTGAACAAGATTATGGAATTCTTCCTCCTTCCAGTTTATCTCCGCCTGATCCGGACCAGGAGGATTTCTTGGCTTGTATTTCCTCTTCTTGGTAGAAAGTTTTGCACCGGTGGACATGATTACGGTTCAAAAGAGAAATGGAGACGAGAAGGAAGAAATCGGAAGAAGGTGTAGAGAGAAAAAAGGGAGTTTGAAATTTGAAAATGGAGAAGAAACTGTTGATATGGTGATAACCACCTCTTATTTATACCCATCTTATTTAATGCAATGGGTAGTGGACCGTCAGGAAGGAAGGGACACACCCAGTAAAACACTGACACGTCAGGAGAGAAAACAAGAGTCACCTCCATTTTAGGGCGCGTGGCCGCCACGTGCCTGACAAACGGCGAAAACGTGCCAGACACTTCTGAAAAGGCAACTGTTCACATCTCCGACAAGACAGCCACCTAAGACGGAACGTCAATCACATCAGTTGTCTCAATCTCCACCAAGAAACTTCCCTTAGAAGAAACCTCCAAAGAGTGAAGTTATCTTCATACGCCATACGCCTTTTTGGCTCAACTTTGCAAAGGTACCATAATGCGTTTTGCGCCATTTTGGCTCAACTTTTTCAAAGGTATCTTCAAACGCCATACGCCATTTCGGCTCAACTTTGCAAAGGTGCCATCATGCGTCGTGCGCTATTTTGGCTCAACTTTGCAAAGATAACTTCATGCACCATGCGCCATTTCGGCTTACCCTTGAAAAGTTACCATCATGATCCATGCGCCATTTTGGCTCAACTTCGCAACGGTACCTTCATGCGCTATGCGTCATTTCGGCCCACCCTTGCAAAGTTACCATCATGCGCCATGTGCCATTTTGGCTCAACTTTGCGAAGGTATCTTCATGCGCCATGCACCATTTTGGATCAAGACGCAAAAGTCAAGCAAAATCAAACAACAAAACCCCTACCCTTATGAGTCCAGAATCCCTCCTAGACGATAAACTCAACTAGAAGGCACACTGTGTCACACCCCAAAAACGTCGCAGCGGAATATAAAACGTAGTGGTGACGGAAGCTTGTGCCCATTTCTATCTTGATGTTTGATGCATTATAGTGTTGGACATTATTACTTAACTAAAAAGTTGATTTTAAACTTAACGTCCCAAAACACGACATAACCATGACAAAATAAAGTTGTCTTTTGATCCTCACGGATCTTATTACATTGTCCCAGAAAATTTAAAAGTCAGTCCAACATTTTAAGTGATGAAACATGCATCAATAACCACAAGATACGCCATAATTCCCGAAGCCGAACTCAAGTACCTGTAGAACACGTTAAAATCAAGTGTCAACACAAAGGAAGGTGAGTTCACATATTCACTTACAAACAATTTTATTCCAAGGAAAACTTTCTGATTAGGTGTTTATTTGAAAACATCCATATAAATTTTAGAACGTCCATTTTACTTCCTTAATAAAATCCATGGGCCTTCCGTCGGTTCATCAATCCGACAACTGTAATAAATATATTTCCCAGGTTTTGTATATTAAATTATTGCGTCAACTTTCAGACTCGTATGTTAGCTAGACAATACGAACTATATATTAACCATGCAGGGATAATCAAAGCTAGACAATAAACAGAATATCAATTCGTCGTTTGAATTGACACGGGGCGACCGGTCACGACGGGGTTGTCAACCCGATAGATCTACCAACAATTCCTCGCGTGCAATACTTAAATGATTAAACGACATCATGGGCACAGGGTCCTCTTAAAGGACAATATGATGTCTGCCTCACGTACAATATATATATCTTACTAATATGACAATTTAATACACGATGTTGTACGGATCCCCTGGATCTACATCATTCGAGACCCAGGCCGGCATCCGTCCCAACTATACGGTCATGTTTCGGCTAGGAAATACCGTATCATCCCAATGTCCAACATTTATTCATCAAAAAACGTTTTTACATCGAAACGTATGACTTATCAAATTTCATATATTTTCAAAGAAAATATAAATTTTATATTAAAAGGTATGTTTTATATCAAAAACATTATTAAACCCTTTTATTGACGTGTTCTACCCCCAAAATATATACAAAGCAGTAAAAGAGGGGTTTAGTGACACTCACCTTTGGGTGCGTATTTTAATAGCGCAATCCCAGAGATTGATTCTCTACACGTCCTAATATAGGAACGATTCTAAATCAATATTCATAACACAAAAATCCTAAGTCTCTCCGTTTCTTAGAATTATCACATAACTTTGAGATTTTCTCGAAAAGTTGTCATTTTTTATTATGTTGGCACGTTAATATATATATGAGTCCATATATATATATATATATTTATGATTTTGCGACTTGAACGATTTTATCTGTGACCATTATTGTGTAAATCCGTTAACACTCTCTCGTTTATACGCATTATATCTACGATTTACGCGTCATAATATATATACATAAATGTTCACATAATTTAACATCGAAACATGCGGAATCATGTTAACTTATCTATTTTGTCATTTTTAAAGCAAATATACATAGAATATCTTATATGTATCAAATTTCATGCTCGACAATCAAGTTTCACGTTTAACTCAATTTTTACCGTTTCAACCGCACAAAACGCACAAATATACATGCGTAATCCAAATATTTAAAATCATGCTAAAACCTAACATATTTTTACATTCTCATGTTTAGATCACATAACACATTTTAACACATAAGGTTTACCTAAAATTTTACCCATACTAGTGTACATAGAAAAATGCGTATTTTAGCGATTCGGTAACGTTTTCGGGCGTCGGAAATCACGTATGATTAACCAAACACCAAGTAAACTTAAAATTAGTTAAAATACTTAATTTTAAACTAACAATATCAGTTTACTTACTGATCTAAATCAGTTTTATAAAAATCATTCGTAAAGCCGATTTTTGACCGTTTTAACGCATAGTTTTGCGTTAAACGTTACTATAATCATCCCAACTCGAAACGACTTGATATTTTAACACAATACATGTTATTTACTGATTAAAATAGTGGTTATAATCAGATTAGTGCAGTTTTTGTGTAAGTCTCATAAACCATGCGATTTCACGTATTTTACAACTTTTAATGTACCAAGTATAACATGCAAGGCTAGTAAACATTATGACAAAGTTATATATCATTAAACACTTCAAAATAATCTTATTTTAGTGTTTAGAATCTGATCAAAAATTATTTTTTATCAAATCATATCTAAATCATCATTTCATGATCACAAATCATCATGCGTGTTCAAGTAAATGCATCTAATGCATCCATATAACATCATCATTTTATATGAACTAAATTATATATCTAATCATAAATTTAAATCATGTTCAAATATTCAAACATTCCATACTTCACATCATCATCATCTACTCATTTATTCAAAAAAGCAAGACATATACTTATATCCTTACAAATTTAAGACCTTAATCATCAAAATATTACATGCATGCATACTTATACATACATACACGGCTCATATATACATACACTCATATGAATCCAAACTTTTACTTCTACATGTTCATTCACATGATTAAAACCCCTTTTTGAACTTTCCAAGATCACATGCACATCACTTTTCAACATATTATCAAGCAAGATCAAACCAAAAATCAAAACTCATACCCTTACATACACACATGTATATGTACGGACATATATACATACACATACACATCCATTTTTATTTTATTCAAAACCCACTTGTTTTTAGATTTCAAGTTTGTGATTAATTTCAAGACCAAGAGAAACCTTCCATCATTATTATCTCTAAAAATCAAGAACATGGTTTTAAAAACAAGTTTATATCTTTCAAGATTTTAGTAGGTTTTGACAAAATTTTTGGTGATATGGAGCTTGTTCTTCTTGGTATTCATCTTGAAAACCTTCTTGGATCTTCAAAATAACTTGGAATCTTCTTGAAATGTGTTTGGTTCTTACAAAAGAAGCTTGAAATTTCGAAAATGGGTGTGTGTGTATGTTTGTACGGTTTGTAGTGAGAAAATGGGGGGGGGGGGGTATTTGAAATTTGTGGTCTTGGAAATGATAAGTAACATGTTTGCCTGTATTTTAAATGGTAGAGGTTATGCACACTCTACACTTCTCAACTTTAGAAGTATCCAAGAAAAGGTGGACACTCTCTTGGCCGCCACATATGTTCCCTCTCACATGCTCACACATATACATACATATATATATTATATATTAGCTAAAAATAGGTATTTAACTGGATACCGGGTATTTTATCTAGCGTTTTAATCTCGTTTTTGTGCGTTTTAAATTATTTTTAACGCTCTATAAAAATAAACTCAACAAAATATTACTGAACAATATTTTGTTTGCCTGAACTGGCTTCGTTGCCGGTATTTGGCAGTATGCGTGCTGTGCTGCGCGGTACGCGCTTAAAATCGCAAAAATAGGGATTTATGCGTTTTTATTTATTTTTATCATTCTAAAGTGACAAAATCATCAAATTATTACTAAAATGATTATCAGTTGCCTTGACAGGTTGTGTTGACAGTATTTTGTTGGTTACGCGCTGCATCGCGCGGTACGCGCTTAAACTCGAAAAATAGAGTTTCTTAGCGTTTTAATTTATTTTTCCTCACGAATATGATTAAAATATTTATTCTAATCATAACAAACTATTTTTAGGATTTTAACACTAATCGGGTGGTCACCGACGTTCGTTTCGCATTTTATCTGTTACGCGATAAGCGTTTATCTTACCAATGCCAACACAATTTTTTTACCATGGTTTAAATTTACCAACTCATTAAATTTCACAAATAAACATCATAACTACTCAAATACAACCCTGTTACCTATTCACAACACGTGTTACAATTGTACGGTACGGCCTGAAAAGCCAGGTGTCACAGTCTCCCCCTGTTTAGGAAATTTCGTCCCCAAAATTTTACTCTACAGGTTTTGCTTTCGCACTAAGTAAAATAACAAAAACGGATTTAATGAATATGGTCTTGTAGTTTCTGCGAGAAACTTTTATTCTTACGAAGAATCTTCGTAGACCTATATTACACACATCCTCAATTCCTAAACTCACATCTCTACGCTCTCCACCCTTTCCAAGGTTCAACATTTACAAGCACTTAAGAAGATTAAGTCAAAATTCCACCAATTCGGGTTCTACATACGTATATTTACATATACAATACCCCGTATCTAAGATAGTCTGAGTTTACACCCGATTGATCAAACTCGAGATGGGCTCTCGAAAGAATCAAATCTCATAAACTCGTCTTCCTTCCTTCTTGCATTCATTTCAGATATCCACATATCGCCGAATCAATAAATTGCATACACGACTAGAATGCTGTAATCGCCTGTCCAGTTATTAGCATAACTCTTCTAGCTATACGTACTGCTTCTACAGTGCTTCGATAAACTTCTGTTTATCTTCCAAACAAATCTCTATAAAGAACAAAATTAGTGTATTATCCATTATACACTTTCTGAACTAAACTCAAACAATACATGATGTACACTACTCCATCCTTATGATAGCCTAAGCCTATAAGCGACTGATCCAACTCAAGATGGGCTCTTGAAAGGACCTAATCATTGTGGCTCAGCTCTTCTTTTCTCTGCTAAACCTAATAGCATCTCTCACAAGGTAACTCTTTTAAAAGAACCAAATATTCAATCTGGAATCGCAATAGTTCCTTCAATTGTCCATGTAATCCTTCTGTTGATCAATTGGCGACTTTTAACCTTCCCTCGATCCGGGAAAATCCTATCGCTGGTTTCCTAGATAAACTAAGGTCTGGTTAATTGTCCTTTGTCATGTTAGCTCAGCAAAATGGTGATCAACGCTTCCATCCATGCAAGGCTTCAAACGGAGCAACCTGAATACTAGCGTGATAATTATTATTGTAAGATAACTCTGCCAAGGGCATGTGAGTATCTTAACTTCTTTCAGAGTCCATCATACACGCTCCCAACTTTTCTTTCAAAGGTATGAAAAGCTTCCTACTATCTTGCTGTCCAATCAATTTCCCTTTTCCTTTTGGGGTTATTAGTGTCGAATGCTGCACTAATTTAGGGAAATTCTTAATAAATCTCCGGTAGCACCTAGCTAGTCATAGGGATCATCATATCCCGACGGGGTCTTTGGCGCTCCTCATCATTCACCAGCGCCATAGTTAACTTAAAACGTTATTCATGATTCTCCTAAGTTCGCACATAGGCAAGTATGTCGTCAACGAATATTATCACGAATTTATCCGATTAGGGTTTCCATACCCTGTTCATGAGATCCATGTATATAAATGGCTCATTAATTTAGTCAAAAGGCATGACTAATAACTTGTAATGGCCGTATCGTGTTTGAAAATCTGTCCTCAGCATATCCTCGTCAGCAACCTTCAACTGATAATATCCTGATCATAAATCGATCTTCATGTAGCAGCTGGATCCCGGTAGCTTATTTGAACAAATCGTCAATCCTCGGTAAAAGGGTACCGATTCTTGATAGTCAACTCGTTCAGCGCTCTAAAATCATCACTCACCCTGAAGGATCCATGCTTCTTTCTTTCAACAAAACAGATGCACCTTAAAGCGAAAAGCTTAATCGAATGAAACCCTTGTCCAAAAGCTCTTGAAACTGACTCGACATTCTTATCATTCTCAAACGGTGCTTAATCTATAAGGAGATTTTGCAAACGGGCGCAGCACCGGGTGCTAGATCAATTCAAAATTCGACCTGTCTCGCAGGGGGAAATCTAGGTAATTCTTTTTAGGAAAACTTCTGGATAATTGCGAACAACAGGAATCTCTCTGGTATTCCTACATTCAGCTTTCGTATCCACCACATTAACTAAGAACGCATGATAGCCCCTTTTGCAACCACCTGAGCATCCTCACAAAACTGACAACTCTCAACCATCAATACTCGACCCTCGAAACTCGAAACTCGACACTCGACTCTGTCGGTCTTCGCGAACAACTACCACCTCTCTACCATCATCAGGACGAGATATCCTAGCTAGCTTCTTCCAACGATAGTCCCCACTTCGTTCTCGGATAATCAATCCATCCTCGCATCTACGTCAAAGCTCCCTAGTTCCACTAGAAATAAACCAACACTAGAACTGCGATCACCTAACTAAATACTACAAATGCAAACGACCTTACTAGTTTCCATCAACTTACCAATTGCTAGTTCTATCGGGTACTTTATACCCAGCTTACTTGTGGGTGAACACAAAAATGGTTCAGAGTTTCTCGAACAAAACTCAAGTCAGCTTTGGTATTAAAAGTATGAACATAGATTGGTTTCTGATTTGAAACATGCCGGTAACAAGAGCAAGATCATCTCGTGCCTTCCCAGCGTTTAGCTCGAACGCTCTACTCCTGGCATCCTGACCCTTCATTTTCAGACAATCTCTCTCGAAATGTCCTTGCTCACCACACTCGTAGCATCCCTCGAGTGTAACTCCATCCAACGTACTCTTAGCATAGCACTCGCGAGTCATATGTCCAGTCCGACCACATCTGGCGCACTTTATCCACTCATCCTCGTGAGTCTTCCTCTCAAGACTACTCCTGCCATCCTTGGCATTATCCTTTCCCGACTCTCTAGGGTTAGCTACACACGCTTTCTCCAATCTGCGTTCCTCACCACGCTTCTCATCCGTAGCTTTCCTCGAACTCTCAGACTTTCGCTTTCGCGAATCCCCAGATCTAGGCTCGGAATGCGGAATTATTTGAATGGTCGATCCGCTGTGACGGCCCGACATCACGCATACCATTGCCACGTCATTGCATAGCGTACCAGCAAATGATCTTGGGTTACAACCCTGGATTGTTTTATGTGTACATCTATGTACTGTTCACAAAGTTAACGAAAAATCAGAATTACGGTCTGATATATCATAACACATGAATACTAAAACTTTCCGATCAATATATCACCTGAAGGGCTTCCAATCTGTGTCCCACCAAAACCATGCCCATGAGCATCACATCCACGTTCTTAACCATTATTCTGGTTAGCATCACGCTGTTCCATGGCAGTATTAACATGTTGGGCTATGAGTCGTGCCAACTCTTCTGGTGTGGTAGGTAGTCCAGAACCCTGTCTCACTTTTGGCGGCATTTCGTCGTCTTTATTATTTACAACAATAATAATCACATAAGACGATAACCGAAAATAATTCAATCATTATATGTTAGTGGACCAAACATTGCGCATGTATAATATCCACATAATAATGAGAATAGTTTTTAAACCAAAAGAAACCCATTCGATATTTATACCAGAAATTACAAAGCTTGTTTTTAGTACGAAGACTAATCAAAATTTGGCATGTCTACATCAACACCCTCAACAAGCCTATATGAAATTTCCTCCTAAATATCTGAAAATTTGGCATGCAAGACATAATTAGGGTTCATCAAATGAGACATACAAAACAAACAACAGAAACAACCAACAACTAACGCTTCAAACCCAGGAAGTCCAACATCTTCCTAACAAGCTCCTCTAGCTCATCATAACAGTACATCTGTCCCTCTAAGTCTCTCATCGTCTTCATGCTTCCGCGTAACGTGACGAACTGACAATCACAGTGAGAGCGATTGACCCAAACCCCTTTCTTCCTCTTCAAAGTGGACGCTGTCTCAACTCTCGAAGTCGATGCGATCTCTCTAATGGGTCGAGTCCTCTTCCTACGACAGGTGTAGACTAAAAGAGGTGTAGCAAAACACGTGACTCGAGTAGCAGAATAAACGATTCTGTAACGACGGGCAAAAGAATCTCAAGTGTAGGATCGACAATATCAGTGAGCAGGACTACTAATGGCTCTATAGGCCGAGACGTGACATATCGTAACCGTACAAAGTAAGTGTGTGATCAAAATGAATAGTAACACATAAGGCCCAAATAAACAGATAATCACGTATGCACATAAACACTTAATGGTTTTCATACATGATAAAGTTTTTCCATGTTTATTTAAAAATATTGGCTTCGAGAATTTTGGACTTTAAATCTCAAAATTCTTCGGTTGAAGTCTAGTGTTTCCTTCCGAAAACATCTAGTTCGCTAACAACCAATGGCTCTGATGCCAACTTATGTCACACCCCAAAAACGTCGCAACGGAATATAAAACGTAGTGGTGACGAAAGCTGGTGCCCATTTCTATCTTGATGTTTGATGCATTATAGTGTTGGACATTATTACTTAATTAAAACGTTGATTTTAAACTTAACGTCCCAAAACACGACATAACCATGACAAAATAAAATTGTCTTTTGATCCTCACGGATCTTATTACATTGTCCCAGAAAATTTAAAAGTCAGTCCAACATTGTAAGTGATAAAACATGCATCAATAACCACAAGATACGCCATAATTCCCGAAGCCGAACTCAAGTACCTGTAGAACACGTTAAAATCAAGTGTCAACACAAAGGAAGGTGAGTTCACATATTCACTTACAAACAATTTTATTCCAAGGAAAACTTTCTGATTAGGTGTTTATTTGAAAACATCCATATAAATTTTAGAACGTCTATTTTACTTCCTTAATAAAATCCATGGGCCTTCCGTCGGTTCATCAATCCGACAACTGTAATATATATTGCCCAGGTTTTGTATATTAAATTATTGCGTCAACTTTCAGACTCGTATGTTAGCTAGACAATACGAACTATTTATTAACCATGCAGGGATAATCAAAGCTAGACAATAAACATAATATCAATTCGTCGTTTGACTTGACACGGGGCGACCGGTCACGACGGGGTTGTCAACTCGATAGATCTACCAACAATTACTCGCGTGCAATACTTAAATGATTTAACGACATCATGGGCGCAGGGTCCTCTTAAAGGACAATATGATGTCTGCCTCATGTACAATATATATATATATATACTACTAATATGACAATTTAATACACGATGTTGTACGAATCCCCTGTATGACTTATCAAATTTCATATATTTTCAACGAAAATATATATTTTATATTAAAATATATGTTTTATTTCAAAAACATTATTAAACCCTTTTATTGACATGTTCTACCCCCAAAATATATATTCCCTCCGTCCTATTAAAAGTGTCATATTTTGTATTTTCAAAGTCATTATTTGTAAACTTTGACCTTAAATAATTTTGTTTGTGTTAAATAATACTTGATGAAAGTTATATGATTTGAGTGTGTTTTACAAGTGTTTTCATCGGGTTAATTTTCATCAAGTTTTGTATAACACAAAAAATATATAATTAAAGTCAAAGTTTATAAATAAAGACTTTGAAAATTCAAAATAAGACACATTCAATGGGACGGAGGTAGTACAAAGCAGTAAAAAGAGGGGTTTAGTGACACTCACATTTGGGTGCGTATTTTAATAGCGCAATCCCAGAGATTGATTTTCTACACGTCCTAATATAGGAACGTTTCTAAATCAATATTCATAACACAAAAATCCTAAGTTTCTCCGTTTCTTAGAATTATCACATAACTTTGAGATTTTCTCGAAAAGTTGTCATTTTTGATTATGTTGGCACGTTAATATATATATGAGTGTGTATATATATATATATATATATATATATATATATATATATATATATATTATGATTTTGCGACTTGAACGATTTTATCGGTGACCAATATTGTGTAAATCCGTTAACACTCTCCCGTTTATACGCATTATATCTACGATTTGCGCGTCGTAATATATATACAAAAATGTTTACATAATTTAACACCGAAGTATGCGGAATCTTGTTAACTTATCTATTTTGTCATTTTTAAAGCAAATATACATAGAATATCTTATATGTATCAAATTTCATGCTCGACAATCAAGTTTCACGTTTAACGCAATTTTTACCGTTTCTACCGCACAAAACGCACAAATATACATGCATAATCCAAATCCAAATCTTTAAAATCATGTTAAGACCTAACATATTTTCACATTCTCATGTTTAGATCACATAACACATTTTATCACATAAGGTTTACCCAAAATTTTACCCATACTAGTGTACATAGAAAATTGCGAATTTTAGCGATTCGGTAACGTTTTCGGGCGTCGGAAGTCACGTATGACTAACCAAACATCAAGTAAACTTAAAATTAGTTAAAATAATTATTTTTAAACTAAAAATATCAGTTTACTTACTGATCTAAATCAGTTTTATAAAAATCACTCGTAAAGCCGATTTTTGACCGTTTTAACGCATAGTTTTACGTTAAACGTTACTATAATCATCCCAACTCGAAACGAATTGATATTTTAACAAAATACATGTTATTTACTGATTAAAATAGTGGTTATAATCAGATTAGTGAAGTTTTTGTGTAAGTCACATAAATCATGCGATTTCACGTATTTTACAACTTTTAATGCACCAAGTACAACATGCAAGGCTAGTAAACATTATGACAAAGTTATATATCATTAAACACTTCAAAATAATCTTATTTTAGTGTTTAGAATCTGATCAAAAATTATTTTTATCAAATCATATCTAAATCATCATTTCATGATCACAAATCATCATGCATGTTCAAGTAAATGCATCTAATGCATCCATATAACATCATCATCATTTTATATGAACTAGAATATATATCTAATCATAAATTTAAATCATGTTCAAATATTCAAATATTCCATACTTCACATCATCATCATATACTCATTTATTCATAAAAGTAAGACATATGCTTATATCCTTACACATGTAAGACCTTAATCATCAAAATATTACATGCATGCATACTTATACATACATACACGGCTCATATATACATACACTCATGTGTATCCAAACTTTTACTTCTACATGTTCATTCACATGATTAAAACCCCTTTTTGAACTTTCCAAGATCACATGCACATCACTTTTCAACATATTATCAAGCAAGATCAAACCAAAAATCAAAACTCATACCCTTACATACACACATGTATATGTACGGCCACATATACATACACATACACATCCATTTTTATTTTATTCAAAACCCACTTGTTTTTAGAGTTCAAGTTTGTGATTATTTTCAAGACCAAGAGAAACCTTCCATCATTATTATCTCTAAAAATCAAGAACATGGTTTTAAAAACAAATTTACACCTTTCAAGATTTTAATAGGTTTTGACAAGATTTTTGGTGATATGGAGCTTGTTCTTCTTGGTATTCATCTTGAAAACCTTCTTGGATCTCCAAAATAACTTAGAATCTTCTTTAAATGTGTTTGGTTCTTACAAAAGAAGCTTGAAATTTCGAAAATGGGTGTGTGTGTATGTGTGTACGGTTTGTGGTGAGAGAATGGGGGGGGGGGTATTTGAAATTTGTGGTCTTGGAAATGATAAGTAACATGTTTGCATGTATTTTAAATGGTAGAAGTTATGCACACTCTACACTTGTCAACTTTAGAAGTATCCAAGAAAAGGTGGACACTCTCTTGGCCACCACATATGTTCCCTCTCACATGCTCACATATATACATACATATATATATATATTATATATTAGCTAAAAACAGATATTTAACTGGATACCGGGTATTTTATCTAGCGTTTTAATCTCGTTTTTTGTGCGTTTTAAATTATTTTTAATGCTCTATAAAACTAAACTTACCAAAATATTACTGAACAATATTTTCTTTAGCTGAACTGGCTTCGTTGCCGGTATTTGGCAGTATGCGCGCTGTGCTGCGCGGTACGCGCTTAAAATCGCAAAAATTGGGATTTATGTGTTTTTATTTATTTTTAGAGTAAACTGCCATTTTGGTCCCTGTGGTTTGGGCACTTTTGCCATTTTAGTCCAAATCTCAAACTTTTTACATCTGGGTCCCTGTGGTTTGCATTTTGTTGCCATTTTAGTCCAAAATACAAAAACCCTCTATTTTGACTGTTGAAACCTGATTATTTTGTCCTTTAGTGTAGGGGCATTTTGGTCATTCTGATTTTACTCTTCTAATAAATTAAAACAAAATTAATTATATATTATATAATATATATCTATATATATAACCCTCGATCTCTCTCTCACTAAAACAACACAGATACACCACACTCTCTCTCTCTCTCAGTTCTCTCTCTCTACGCCGTTCACCACCGTCATCACCACAGATCACCACCGTCCACCGCCATACACACTATCTCTCTCTCTCAGTTCTCTCTCTCTCTCTACACAGATCTCTCCTCCATCCTTCTTTCTTTTCAGATCTGTAAATTGGGGGTGGTTGACGATGACTGATTATGATGATGATGATCGGTGATTATGATGATGATGTAAGGGGGTGGTTGACGACGGCAGTGGAGGTGGTTATGGTGTGGCCCGGGTTTGGGTTTGCTTTGAGTTTGGTGAAGGTGGTGACGGCGGCAACTCCGGTGATAGGGATACATCGTCTGGTAAGAGATAATGTGAGTATTTGGGGATTTTGGGTGTTTTATGAAGTTTCTAGTGAATATTTGGAGATTTTGAGTTTTTGTTTCTAGTGAATATTTGGGGATTTTGGGTGGTTACGGTGGTGGATTTGAGGGTTTTTCATGGTGGGTTTTCGGATTTGAGGGGTTTTCACGATGGTTGTGGTGGCAGGTGGATGGTGGTGTTGGTGGTTGCAGGTGGGTGGTGGTGACGGTGGTTGTGGGGGTGGGAGTGGGTGATGGCAGGTGGCGGGATTGAGAGGTGGTGTAGAGAGATAAGGGCGGTGGTGGCAGATGGGGGCGGTGGTGGCTGGTGTTTGCTGCTGCTGGTGTTCATCTTCATCATCGACAACTTCAGGGTTTTATTTGCGGAGCCGCTGTCACCGGAAAACAAGGAAGGAGGTGTGGGTGTGACTGTTAGATGGGACGACGGTGGTGGTGGTGGTGGTGCTATAGAGAGAGAGAAGAGAGAGAGAGAGGGAGGAGGCGGCTGTGGTGGTGGTGCTATAGAGAGAGAGAGAGAGAGAGAAGAAAGAGAGAGATGTGATTATGTTGGGGATGATGATGATTTATTTAATCTGCTGGTTGCACAAATGAAATTATATTTAAAAATGACCAAAATGCCCCTGCACTAAAGGACAAAATAATCAGTTTTCAACAGTCAAAAATCAAGGATTTTGAGTTTTGGACTAAAATGGCAACAAAATGCAAACCACAGGGACCTAGATGTAAAAAGTTTGAGATTTGGACTAAAATGGCAAAAGTGCCCAAACCACACGGACCAAAATGGCAGTTTACTCTTATTTTTATCATTCTAAAGTGATAAAATCATCAAATTATTACTAAAATGATTATCAGTTTCCTTGACAGGCTGTGTTGACAACATTTTGTCGGTACACGCGCTGCATCGCGCGGTACGCGCTTAAACTTGAAAAAAAGAGTTTTATTAGCGTTTTAATTTATTTTTCCTCACGAATATGATTAAAATATTTATTCTAATCATAACAAACTATTTTTAGGATTTTAACACTAATCGGGTGGTCACCGACGTTCGTTTTGCATTTTATCCGTTACGCGATAAGCGTTTATCTTACCGTTGCCAACACAATTTTTTTACCAAGGTTTAAATTTACCAACTCATTAAATTTCACAAATAAACATCATAACCAGTCAAATACAGCCCTGTTACCTATTCACAACACGTGTTACAATTGTACGGTACAGCCTGAAAAGCCGGGTGTCACACACTGGACTAAGGGGACTTGAAGAGGTATGGTCCCAATTCCATGCACACATGGCAGAGACCACACCACCTTTTATCCAACATGGTGCCTACATCAGCAAGCGTATCTCGAAGCTTCTGGAAGCTATCGCAGGTGACACCAAATATGCTCCTCCAGACAAAAAAGGACAACACGTGTCACCAATGATCGGACGCCATATGGACCTGCACAACGATCTAAGGACATACCGACAGCTGCAGTACTAATTCTCCTGCCTGGACAAATAACGGCGTGCCACGTCATCCACCACCCTGACCACAACAGAGGAGACCAAGAGGATATTCCCCTTGGTCGGACAGCGGTGGCAGCTGGCAAGGTCTCTCCTCCCTCCTTCATCCTTCGGCTATAAATAGGACCCTTCCTCATTCAGGTAGAACATTCGGCTCTCCTTACATTTCACCTACAACACACACTATTTCTCCTCAAAGTAGTACTTATTCACACGCCAGAGGGTGGTGACATGGAGAACCCCCTATTCTCCTCCTTGTGGCGAGTCACCAGTGTTCTGTTTTGCAGGATTCCAGTAACCAGGGAGTGGAGAAAGAGATTGAACCCCACATACGAGATGACCCAGCTGGTTAACCCTAGTCTTAACTAGTGTTTCATCAGTTGGATATACTGAATAAATATTGTTTTGCTTATTCCAGGTATATCCCCCGCTTGTGGCATGCGCATATAATGTATATATGTGTGGGCGCTCGGGGGGCACAAGTAAAAGTGCACTAATTTTAATGTCGATTTACTAATTTTGTGAAATGACGTTAAAAGAGGGGGATGGTTAATCATGCCTCATGTGGTGGCATTGATAGCCGAAAGACAAGGGTGTACATGTACTAATCGACCTTTGTCTTAATTGCTGAGTGTTATGTGCCTTATGTCCAAGGCTTGACACAAAACTACTATCGAGCCGGGGGTCTCACTGGAAGCAGCCTCTCTATTTCTACAGGGTAGAGGTAAGGCTGTCTACATCTTACCCTCCTTAGACCCTACCTTAGCTTTGCTATTGGTGGGATTTACTTAGTATGATGATGATGATTATTCTATGTATATTTTATTTTGTTCATTAAAGCAATGGTGTGAACCTCAATTTTCTACTTGTTTATTTTATCTTTTTTGCTGAATGATATACATTAGAACATGCATCTTATTTTGTTTCATCTTGCTCAGGTTTCTACTAAACCAAACAGTCTAACAACAGCACACCAAAGATTCAAATGGAGTACATGATAGTCATGTTTATACAAATACAAGTGCCATAAGTAGTCAAGTTTTATGCTTCAAAGAGATTTCAATCTTTTTCATATATTCTGATCAAAACATATAGCCATTAAATAGAGGAAAAGAAAGCTAAAAATTGGAGCCAATAATAATGGCATGATGTATGGAAAGAATTGAGGAGAGAAATATGGAGGAGAAAAAGAAACTGATTTTATTCTCCAATATTAAGGCAAGATATAGAACAATCCTCTCTATCACAAGGACTTAAAAACTAGCGTCAAGCAACATATTCATTTTCAACAGTTATAAATTCTTTTGATTTGGACCTCATTTTTTTTTGGTATTTGTATATTGTGATGATTAACACTTGGACATATTTATTGTATTTTTGTGGATAATTTAATCATTTTAAGATCTTTAATAACTGTCTCGAAGACAATTTTTAGTCACCGAAGAAATATGTTAAAAGACCGTTCAAACTATTAATTAACATATAGGAGACTTAAATGAAATGGCATCGACCAGTCTCTAGTCTCTCAAACATCTTATTAGGAACTGATTGAAATGAAATTACGAATCTAAGGAAACATATTAAGGATAGAATGACAATAGTTTAAAGAACAAATTTTGAGTCCATAAATAAATGTGTTAATGACTGTATCAAAGACTGATTTTAGTCATAAAAAGATGTATTGGAGACTGAAATGATGTGGTATCGGCAAACAAAGTGACAACTGAATTTTTATGGTATCAAAGATTGACTGTTAGTCCTTGTTGGTGTCCTCATTGCTTGTTACATATGAGTTGGTTAATTTATAAAACTAATTTGTGTAATGCCTTTCTCATCGCTTGTTACATATGTGTTGGTTAACTTATAAAAATATTACTATTATACACTACCTAAATAACTATAATCGAGTAAATAATGTCAAAAACCGGAGAGAATTATGATAATTAAATAACATCTGTAGTCATGGGGACCCTTTGGCGCGTATATATTTATTTATTTCATACAACATCACACTTATCTACCTGTAGAATAATTTAATTCTTGACTTCCTCTCATTCAATTGCAGACTAATGAATATAAAGGTACATCACGATCTCCTATTTTTGGAGAATAAATACAATATCAAAATACAATATTCACAAAATCAATATTATAAAATACGGGATCTATTACACCCCCGCAGTCGAAGCGGGAGGTGAACGGATGCTTAGACTGGATCGAAAATCATCAAAAAGGATCTGAGGTAGTCCTTTAGTGAAAATGTCCGCAACTTGAAATCTGGACGGTACGTGAAGAATTCTAACCAAGCCTTTCTGAACATGCTCCTGAACAAAATGGATGTCCAGCTCAATGTGCTTGATACGTTGATGTTGAACCGGGTTTCCCGAAAGGTAGATAGCACTGACATTATCACAGTACACAAGAGACGCTTTAGTCAACGGGCGATGAAGCTCAAGCAAAAGATTGCGAAGCCAGCAGATCTCCGCAACGACATTAGCAACCCCGCGATATTCGGCTTCTGCACTGGAACGGGCAATGGTGGACTGGCGCTTAGAAGACCAGGAGACCAAGTTGTCAACGAGATATACACAGTAACCAGACGTAGAGCGACGGGTATCAGGGCAACCGGCCCAATCAGCATCCGTATATGCACGGATGGATATAGAAGAAGAAGAGCTGAGATGAAGACCATACTCGGAAGTACCTTGAATGTAACAAAGAATGCGTTTCAGAGCGTTCCAGTGAGCAAGGCAGGGAGCATGCATGTGCATACATATTTGTTGCACCGCATAAGTGATATCTGGCCTGATGAAGGTAAGATATTGCAAGGCACCAGCCAAACTACGATAGGTAGTAGGGTCATCAAACAAGGGACCCGGTTCACTGCTCAGCTTGGTTTGTGTGTCAACGGGAGTGACGACGGGTTTGCAAGAAACCATGCCCGCACGATGTATAATGTCCTTGGCATATGCCTGTTGAGATAAGAAAAGTGTATTTCCAGTGCGTGTGACAGAAACACCCAGAAAATATGTTAGAGGACCCAAATCTTTCATGGCAAATTCACCTGCGAGGACAGACAGGCGTCGTTGTCTTAGAGAATCAGTCGACGTAGTAAGGATGATATCATCGACATAGATAAGAAGATAGGCGATGTCACGGCCATGATGATAGATAAATAACGAATTGTCCGTCTTGCATTGAGAAAAACCTTCTTGGAGAACAAAATCAGTGAACCGTTGATACCAAGCGCGGGGAGCCTGTTTTAAACCGTAGAGAGATTTTTTCAAGCGACACACGTGATCTGGATAATCACGGTGTCGAAAGCCCATTGGTTGGTGCATAAAAACTGTCTCATGTAATTGTCCATGTAGAAAAGCATTAGTCACATCCAACTGATGGATAGGACAAGATTGAGAAAGAGCCAAAGTTAGAACAGTCCGTATAGTAGTGGGTTTTACCACTGGACTGAAAGTCTCACCGCAATCGACACCAACCTATTGACTACGACCATCACATACCAACCTAGCTTTATACCGTTCCAGTGTGCCATCAGACCGAAACTTGTGTTTGAATAACCACATGCAACGGATTATATTCATGTCAGGACGACGAGGAACAACTCCCAAGTCTCATTTTTAATCAGTGCACTAAACTCAGTTGTCATGGCGGTCAACCATTCCGGTGTGGACAAGGCAATCTGTGGGGATTTGGGAATGGGAGCAATGGTGGTGGTGTTAAGATTGAAAAATCATTTCGGTTTGAGGATGCCATCCATAGCACGAGTGCGCATGGTGCAAGATGGATGGGTGGGGATGGTATGATCAGGCTGAGGTATGGTCGAAGGGGCCTGTTGGGCCTGGGTAACGGGCTGGTATTGAATGTTGGTATAAGTAGTGGGAGTGGGTGGAGTAGGGGGTGGGTCGGTTGTCGTATGTGAGGTGAGAGGGGAACCGATAGAGCCAGAAGTGGCATTCTGGCCGGTATAGGGGGAAGAACTGGTTGGGCCAGTAGTGGCGTTTGGGCCAGAGGTAGTGGTTGGGCCAGAAGTGGCGGTTGGGACAGGAGCGGCTTGTGGGCCGATGAATGGTGAGTCAGGGACGGTTGGGTCAGGTGTGGTATGTGGGCCGATGAAGAGTGGGTCAGGGAGGAGATGTGAAGTGATGGAGTGTGGGGCAGGAGAAAGATGTGGGCCGATATTGGTTGGGCCAGGAGGTATACGAGAAGGAGGGGGGAATAAATGTGGACTGGGATTTTTTAAATTATCCCATATCAGTGGATGTAAAGTGGGTTGTAAAAAATCATAGGCTTTTGGTGAGGAGGGATGTTGGATGGAAAAAGGGTAAATAGATTCCTCGAAGAGGACATGGCGAGAGGTGAATACTTATTTGGTAGTGATGTCGAAACAAGTATAGCCACGATGTTGGGATGGGTAGCCGAGGAAAACACAAGGTTGTGAGCGGTTAGCTAATTTGTTTATGGTGGGGGAAGGAAGAACGGGGTAGCATAAACACCCGAACACACGAAGGTGTTTGTAAGTGGGTAGAACGTTATAAAGAAGGGTGGTGGGGGAGAGAAGTTTGTGAGATTTCTTAGGTAAAATGTTGAGTAAGTAGGTGGCAGTTTCTAGAGCATAGTGCCAAAACGAGGGGGTAGGGAGGCTTGAGATAATAGGGTGCGGACCATATTGTTGATGGTGCGGATTTTACGTTCCGCTTTAGCATTTTGAGAGGAAGTATGAGGACATGAAAAACGAAATTGCATGCCGTTAAGTTGACAAAAATGTTTGAAGTTATTGTTAGTGTATTCAGTGCCGTTGTCACATTGGAATTGTTTTATTTTCCGTTCAAACTGAGTGTTAATGAGATTGTAGAATTGGGTGAAGGTCGAGAAAACATTGGATTTATTAGATAACGGATATGTCCAAAGAAAATCGGTTAAGTCATCCAAAAATAATATATAATACCGATGGCCACCGGTGCTTAAAACCGGCGATGTCCACAAATCACTATGAATTATATCAAACGGCAAGAATGTTTTATTAATAGAATCAGAAAATGGAAGCTTGACACTTTTGCCAAAAACACAAGACTGACATAGTTTATTATTTTGTTTACTGAAAGAAATAAAAGAACACGACTTCAACGAATGCAATATGTTGGTGCCCGGGTGCCCAAGGCGTTGATGCCAACGTTCTTAGGTGATAGCAGCAAGAGCAGTAGGAGAGGTAGAAGGCTTGATGAAGTTGGTGGTCAGCGGGTAGAGGTCGCCCGAGCTATTGCATCGTAGGATAGGAGCTTTGGTCTTGAGATCCTTCACAACAAAACCAAAAGGGTCAAATTCAATAGAGAGTAAATTATTGGTTGTTAGGCAACGAACAGATATAAGGTTTTTAAGAAGGTTGGGAGCATAGAGGACATTATTTAATTTAAAAGGTAAAGGTGGTGGTAGAGTTTGATTGCCTTGTCCAATTACCGGGATGGTCGTACCATTACCAACTATTATTTGTTTGTTAGTGCAAGGATTAAAAATAGACAGGGAATGATTACCTGGTTTGCATATGTCCGGTAGCTCCAGTGTCCATAAACCCAACCGGTTCGGTCTGCTGATTTATCGAAAGAGTGTAAAGCGCTTGCGCGATATCAGTGGGTGTGGGGTTGTAAGCAGCCATGTGTGCCTGATCAGGTCGAGGTCCAAGAATCCCTTGACCATTTGTGGGTCGCGGTGTAGAAGGGTAGGGACACGGTGGAGAGGAAGTGATGTGTGGGCTAAATTATTGTGCTTGGTTTAGGATGGAGGCCCATTGTGCAGATGTCCAATTTTGAGGAAATATGATGTAAGGGTGCTGTGGTGAGTTTGGGTAGTTGGTGGTGCGGCTTCGGCTGGTTGTCGGGTTGGAGGAAGCTCGGCCCCGGCCGCGTGACCGACCACGTCCGCAGGTATAGTCTGACCGAGTGTCAGAGGACGGCGAGGAATGAGTGGTAGGTGATGAGATGGTTCGGCTCTGCGTATGAAGAGCCGTGGCAGTATGGGTAAAGGAGTGAAGAGCTTGATTGGCCTTGGTTGTTTCACTCATGCACAATTGCGACCGAACCTCAAGGAAGGAGGGGAGAGGTTTGGTGTTTTGGATAACGGTCTGTACTGTTTCATACTGTTCAGTAAGACCGGCTGGGGTTTGGAGAACAAGGTCAGATTCATCAACCGGGACATCCACATTTTGAAGTTGGTCCGCAAGAACTTTGAGTTCTTGACAATAAGCATGCATGGAAGAAAAGTTTTCTAACCTAGTGTTAGCAAACTTCTGTTTGAGGTAAAGGGCACGAGTGGCTTTGTTGTCTTGGAACAAAACTTCAATGGCTTTCCAAGCATCGTAAGCGGTTGTTTTGCTTTTGATTACGGTTTTAAGGAGGCCTGGAGAGATGGTGCCATAGATCCATTGAAGAACTATGGCGTCCAGACGCTCCCATGAATCGGCAGTTGGAGGGGCAGCGGGTTGCTTGTCAAAAGAAGTAGTTTGGGCAGCGGGTTTGGGTCGTGGAGAAAGGTGATCAGACACAAGGTAGGCGGTGCAGTGGATGCGAAACAACTCGGACCACGTATTGTAGTCGGCTGCCTCGTTATCCAGGATGATCGGAATAGAAGCTTTGATGTTGGTAACAGTTACAGCAGGATGCAGCTTAGGATCAGACATGGTGGAGGAGGTTAACAAGGGCTGTCGGCTGAAAGAAAAAAAAATCAAAGAGGGAGGGAAGATGCGACAGCACAAAGGGGAAGGGAGGTTTAGGGTGTCAGACTCGATACCATGTAGAATAATTTAATTCTTGACTTCCTCTCATTCAATTGCAGACTAATGAATATAAAGGTACATCACGATCTCCTATTTTTGGAGAATAAATACAATATCAAAATACAATATTCACAAAATCAATATTATAAAATACGGGATCTATTACTACCTTTGATCAGAATAAATGAATATGGATCATGGGGACCCTTTGGCGCGTATATATATATTTTGCTGAAGTATGATAATTTAATACCTTGTGTTTTACATTAATTACATTTATTTATTTATTTATTTGATACAACATCACACTTATCTACCTTTGCGTGTTAGGTTTGCTCACGTATTATAATTGTTTCGTGCTAAACTGCGTGTCTTCTACGTGGAATCTACCTGTTAATAAACAATATTAAGTAATCTATTGTTTGAATAGAAAGAAATGACTAACAAACTCAAAACAGTATAGCAAATTATGTTTTTTAAACAATGGATGTGAATTCAATATAACTGACTACTCACCATCTCTGATTTCTATCGTAAACCAGCTATGTTGTAATTGAATTTTCAAGTTAACTACCATTCCAATCAGAAAAATCATAATATTAGAGGTTGAGCTTGTTGGCCATGGTAACGATAAATTAAAATACGCCCGCATCTTGTTATGTTCATAACACACACAAGTGTTGATCAATTCAATAAACATGTGATGGAAAACAAATAATGATTGTACCTGGTAAGCCAGCAACAACACGAGAGAGGGAAATAGACGTCATGTTCTTCAGATTGGTCTGGTTCCCCTTTAGGATGTATCTTCTTGATGGTAGTACCGAGTTCTTTAGGGTTGAAGAACTCGTAGTAATGGAGAGAGAGGAGGGGCGATTTTAGTATTGATGTTATGAATGTCTAACCCTAATCCCTCTCTAGTAATCTCCTTATATACACCTAAGGGGAAACCCAATTAGTTAATTAGGGTAATCTGGCCCATCAACAATTACCAACTAATTTATTATAGGTTTTAATATATTTTGATCCATATTATATAAATGATAATGATGGCTACTAGATTAAATATAAATAAATAAATATTTAATCTTACATTCTCCCACTTAGCCGAATAATCATTTATCATGAGTATTAGATAAGTCTGATCAGAAGTTAATACTCATTTTAGCTTTAAACCAAGAACCGTAGCAGAGAAATACAGCCGTTGAATCATTATTCGACTCAGGACCCCCATTAATCATACTACAGCCTCAATTTAAAACCTAACAGTTATGATCAAAATAAGTAAGCCCTTTAACGTTTGATTTGTATTTATAGTTGTCTATATGTCATTACACCGGCAGAACATATGTAAGAGACATACAAAATCAAACTGATGAGGAAAATTAATTAATAATTAGTCATTCATAGTACGATATGCAGTTGTACATGGTCATCAATTAAAACCCGTCTCTTTTATGAGCTCTCTTAATAAGACTTATGGGTAATAGACCTTCAGTTATAGGATCCTTAAGCATATCACGAATGTATTCGATACAAATATTTAGTTTCCTCAATTCATTCATAAACGAATAATTAATTGTGTATCGAAATTTTAATGCAGCACCTCTCGAACTGTTACTGTTCAAGGAGACATGGTGGCTGACTTTATCACAATAAATCTTCAATATATGAGTTAATAAACTTATGAGTCCACTGATAAATTTCCAACAACATTTAGTGACTATATTATGTCGTTATAACTTAGGTTGTTATTATCAATTTATTATGACTCTCCATGAGATAGGTTTGTCTGCTGACATAAGGATATACCCGAAATAACATTTTGTCATCTTTGAATATTACAAAGTTAAAGTAATCAACCGGTTTGAGTTCTCACTTCTTCTTTAAGTTATAGCCTCTCGTTTCTTTTAAAGATATTGTAATACTCCATTAGATGCTTCACATTAATCTAGACATATCTAGTGTGTTGCAATGTGAGTAATATCTAAACGAGTATTGACTTGAACTTACATAAGGCTTCTAATTAATGAAGCGGAAGTAAATAATCTCGTTTATCCTATTATCCTCTAAATGAGAGCATTAATGTTTGTTACATATGTAAGGACCCATTTAAGGTTAAACTTATGGAATGTAAGTAATGTCCCATTTGGTCTATCTCAACATGTTATGATATCTATTATGTAAGAGATATCTGTGAGATCTATTATATCAAAGTTTGTGACAACAATACTTTGACTTATGTAACATATACTTGTCAAAAGAATGTCATCCAAATAGACAAGTTTAATTTAGTTGCTCCCACTCATCTTGAGGTAGGTACATTAATCCACTTGGTTGTTGATGAAAATAATTACGTTAAGATTTCATCACATTATGATGTTTGCATTAACCCATACATGGATTTTATTGGCTTATAGACAAACCGTTCTTTAACCTTAAGTTTGGAACTTTCAGGTTGTTTTATGAACATGTAAATGTGTCAGCCAATTGTTAGGGAAAATTGTTTTTAATGTTCATCTAATGTAGCTTTAAACTATTATAAGCTACTAGAACAGTGATGATCCTCAAAGAAATCTTCTTTAAGATAGGTAAGAATGATTCTTTGACAATTTACCTCTTCCTAAGTATGACCTTTGAAAATCAATCATGCTTCTTCGTGTCTTAATGCTTATATCAGGATTTGGTTTAGTTATGAACACTCTTAGGTAATTCAATCAAATCCCAAACGTTATACGAACACATAAAATCAGTTTTACTGGAAAACTGTTTTTATTCCATTTAGAAAATTGATTGACGCTAATGGCTTAATTAGAAGAGATTGGATCAGTAAACTTTTCCAAAATCCATTTCAACTTCATTAGGGAGGTTATGTAATCATCAAAGTTAGTAGGTTTTTAAACCTAGATGACCTCCTGAGTTGATTATTGGGTTTTAAAAGTTTCAGTCTTATCGATTAGCTCTTGGTTAGGTTGCTATCATTTTCAGGATTCTAAGTTTGTAAGAGTTGGTGCAGTATGGTGTACAAGAGGTGTAATCGGAGTTAAATTCAGAGTAAAATTTAATGACACCCTTCCCCCCGCCTCTTGTATTCCTTGCAAAACTTCGACTACTCTCACTTACATTAGAAATCTTTAGGAACTCAGCATGCTTAGGGTCAATATTTAATGACCAACAAATTCTAATAGAGAAAACATATTAATGACGTTAGTCGTTGTAGTTTCTCTTGTTGAGGATTATGTTAGTTTAGATAAGAAATCTAAGTGTGCCCACAATTAAGCAACAATGAAACTTTTGTAAGAGTAGCTTTAGATTTAAGGAGACAAGTTTTGATATAACAGTGTCATAATGGAGCAGTGTCTTGTACAAGATGTGTAAATTGAAGTAATATAAAGTTTTCACTCCCCCACCTCTTGCAACTATTGCAAGTTATTATTAAGACACTTAATGCTCCCACTGATCTTTAATATCTCTAGAATGCTACAAGAGAAGTTTCAATGAGCTACGTGATGTGGGAACCTATCACATATACGTTAGACTTTATTTGATTTCTTTAGTGTCCAGATGTCATAAGAAAACTCATGGACATATTTAATAGAAATCTTATTATGTACATATATGAATAGATTTCTTCTAAGACCATGGGCCATATGCTACAAAATTTAGATACAAGTTGATAGTCTTTTAAATGATAAATTAATTATGTCTGAATATTCCATTTGGAATAAGTTCCACGAATGTCAATGAATGACTTATGCTGGACCCATACTTATTCCTGAAGCCAAGTTATATTTTAGGGCTTTAATGTCATGATTTAAAGTCACTTAGAATGAGATTAGATGAAAATCATCCTCATTAACCATGTCATGATTTATCATGAATTTCGGTTATAATGGATGAAATTTATAAGTCTCATTTTCTTTTTGTCAGATTATTATTTGCATGATGACAAAAGTTGTGAAAATATAAGGTATCATCTAGTTTCATCTTAGTAATGTTTCTATCCAGATATTGAGAACAAATAAGATGAGAGTTTAAGGTAAGTGTGACTTTATGTTGACTATTCAAACCTCACAACCTTCATAACATTGCTTAATTATGATACTATATTCTGACTAATACTCAGAATATATGTACGGTATCGAAAAACGTTGTTAGAAGACTGCTTATTATTGTTCTTATAGCCTTAACATTTAATTTTGTCACTGGCTCTCATTTTAGTTATTTGCTGACTTATGGTAAGGAAACGTTTAGAACTAGAATCAACTTATCACGTGTTAATAGGAATATTAAAATTACCAGACTTAAATATCATTAGTAAGTGACTATCTAATTAATTTATCCAACTGTTCTTTAGAGTAATGGATAGTCTTGTTGCTTATGCCTAGTCTAATGGCATAATTATGCAGTGAGATTCTCTTTTGAAGAACCTTAAAGTTGGAATCTTGTACTTGTATTTTGACTATGGACCTTAGAACAATCCTCTTTTAATGTTTCAGTGGTTGTAAGGTGAACAACATCTTATTTTCCAGTTTCAAACATTTATTTCTATGTACATATGTTGCTTATCAACACACTCATTTTCATTTGGTACTTTTGAGTGTTATAGTTGATTTATAATGCATCAAATTGTATAAGTGAAAATCTTAGTATGTAATGTACTGAAAAATTGTACTTATTTCCATGCGTAAGCCCTTAACTTTATGGGTTATGGTATTGTACATTATAATGTATTCACATAAACCACTTAACTTTATAGTTTAGAATTTTAAATGAAGGTATGCATCTTAGGAGTTCTTGTGATGATTCCACAATAATAGATTAGTCTTAGGAAAGACTTAATCTGGAATAACTTTAGTGATAGCAAATTTGTTAGAGAGGTCTTGATTATCATAAGAGACAACATGTTCGATTTATCATGCTCTAATTTTCTTCTGTAGTACCTTTATCAGAAGAGAGCAGTAGGATTATCGTGTCTTAAGAGATAATCAAGGATTTAATTTAAGAGCTAATTCTTATAGAAACTTTAAATAACGCAAAACATTTTAGGTTTAAGAATTAAAGTGAATGAGGTATTGATTTATAGAAGAAAATTACAGTGAGTAAAATTATGGGTACTAAAAAAGTAAGGCAGACGAAATGATCATAAGATTAATGAAGGATCATTAACGTGAGGATCATTATTTGAAGAGATTGTGATATGTCTATTACTAACATCAAAATAATAGACTTATTTAAAATTCTGCTTAAACAAAGACAAATCAGCTTTGGCCAGAAGTGTAATCATTTAAGCATGTGTGCAAAGTAATCGTGACAAATCAGCTTTGGCCAGAAATGAGACAATCACTTTAGTTATGCACTTGTTAAGAATGCTATACATGAATGAATTAAATCAGCTTTGGCCAGAAATTAAGACATTCACGTTTGTAGTGCATACTCAACATGGCTTTTATTATACTTGAGCAATAAATAGATGTATCAAATCAACTTTGGCCAGAAGTGATACATCAGAAGCTCACCCAAGTTAAGCCATTTTGGTTTTGTAAAACATTATCTGATTCTGATTAATTATCTAATTACAAAACCAATTATTTTAGTTTACACTAAACAGCCTAATAAAGTAATGAGGTTGAGATATCAAGTTAGTCTTAGGTCTCGAGTGAGATCTCGACTCAGTTATGAGATCCCGATTCAGTTATGAGGTCTCGAGTGAGATCTCGAGTGAGGTCTCGACTCATCTTGAATTATTATGAGGTCTCGAGTCGCAACCTCAGTGTCTCGAGTCGTAATCATGGTCTCGACTGCTTTGTTTTATGAGATCTCGACTCCTTGATGAGGTCTCGAGTCGTAACCATGGTCTCGAGTTGTGAAGATTGAAGTTCTTAGTCGAAACCTTAGTGGTCTCGAGTCGAAACCTTATGGTCTCGAGTCGAAATCATTATCTCGAGTTATAAAGTTGAGAACACTTATGATTTCGAGTCGAGATCTTGGTCTCGGCTCGTTAAAAATTTATCTCGAAACTCCTGTTACAGCTGATTAGTGTGATAAGTCTGAATCAGCTAATTTTAAGGGATTTTGATCATAATTTCAAAATATCTTATGTGTATCTATTCAAGTTTATTATTCGATTATAAATATATTTTATTCGAAACTTGAAGATAAAGTTACACAATTTTAGGAAACATAATCAAAATCTGGTCTATCACAAAATTAGGTGATAGCATATGAAAAAATCATATATTAAAAGTTAATATAATAATTAATTTAAAATTGATTTTAACCATTCGATGACAATCACAATCCAATCCACTTATTTCAAATTTATGTACATATTAAAATATGGATATGTGAAGAAACCATCAGAGTTATACACGAATACATATTGACTTCAATTAAATATTTATGAAGTGCAATATAGATAACAATTCAATGAATTAATTATGGTTTCAAATTCTTAAGCTAATATGTACGATGTTAATTAATAAGCGATGGGAACCAGTAATGTTTTGGGCTGATTATTTTCTTAGGAAAAAGGTTTAGTGACCATCAAAGAAATATAAATTTTGATTGATTTAATTTTCAAATCAATGACAGACCATCAATCGAAAAACCAAAAATCAATTTTAATTTTTTTTTTAATTCCTATAATTCAATTCATTGAATTCCTTAATTGAATTGATATAATCAACATATAGCTCTGATACCACATGTTGATCAATTCAATAAACATGTGATGGAAAACAAATAATGATTGTACCTGGTAAGCCAGCAACAACACGAGAGAGGGAAATAGACGTCATGTTCGTCAGATTGGTCTGGTTCCCCTTTAGGATGTATCTTCTTGATGGTAGTACCGAGTTCTTTAGGGTTGAAGAACTCGTAGTAATGGAGAGAGAGGAGGGGCGATTTTAGTATTGATGTTATGAATGTCTAACCCTAATCCCTCTCTAGTAATCTCCTTATATACACCCAAGGGGAAACCCAATTAGTTAATTAGGGTAATCTGGCCCATCAACAATTACCAACTAATTTATTATAGGTTTTAATATATTTTGATCCATATTATATAAATGATAATGATGGCTACTAGATTAAATATAAATAAATAAATATTTAATCTTACAACAAGTTGATAACTTAGCGAACTATTCTAATAAAATAACACGGTCTTTGTAGCACAATATTACTTGAATGTATTGCATGTTCCACCGAAAGAAGAGTCATTTGGGAAGAAGACCTAAAGTAAACACTTTAGTAGGTAATTGCACTAGCCTATTTTAATAGGGTATAAACTTTCTGCTAAATGATTATTACACTACTCAACCCAACGAATCCCTAATGAGAGAAAACATATTCAAACAAACATTACAGGCTACCCATTCTACAATACAACAATATTAACAAAAGTCGTCGATTACTAACGCCATAACAACTTCTAGACATTCTCAATTTAGCCTAAGGCAAGACCGTGTAACACCAACAACATTTTCAACGTAATGTTAAAAAGGTACAAACCATTATAAATGTATGATGGTTGCATTGGTGTTTTGTCATCGTGGCAATAAAGTGCAATTCAAGAACACCATTTGGCCACCGATTGCCACCACCTTTGTTATTTAAATATGAAGTAGTTGTTAAGACCTTAGCAAGAGCCAGACCAACAACACAATTTACAAAGGTATGGTAAGCATATATATCGACACCTTATAGCCGTTGAGTCATGGTTAATGTAATATGGAGATGGTGCAATTGTCAAGTCATAAATATGGTTAGGATACACAAGACTCCTAAAACGAGCAATAAACTGAACGTAGGCACCACCATTTCGGGCATGTGGCATGAACATCTATAAGGGCGGTGGGGGTGGAACGTTAATGTTCCGTGATAGGCAAAGTATAACGTCTGGAAAACAAACAATTCCCACCGCCACCATCATTCTATCACGCGTGGAAATGGCTGCAAAGTATAACGCGTGTAAAAATCAACGCGTGATGATTTGATTTTGTGAGAGGAATTGTTGGTTGGGGGGAAATTGTTGGGTGTGGTGGTGAGTGATGACCATTGCCACTAAAAAAGGTTGTTAGTGATGAAAAAATGGTTAATGACATGGCAGAATGTGATTGAATGCTTGTAAGAGATGAAATTCTATCACTAGTGACCACCCCACTCCCCTAACTACTATATGACACCCGTTGTGCCTAAAACTTACGATAAATTGAGAACGTTGCACAAAATCACTCACATGATGGATCTCACAAACCAACCACTTATATGTGATGCAATTGTAGTCGTTAAAGGGAGTCGATCAAATTCAAATGAGCACCAAACCAGGCATGGACACACCCTCTGAACCTGTGATAATTTACATAAGAACATTACACATCATTATTTAGGTGACTAGTTAATCCATACATCATAAACCAACCAGGGACAACACCCAATTTTTTGATATTAGGATATATTCAATATGTTTGGGTCACCCGTCGATGAAAAGCCATCAACATGTAATGATCTCTATGTATGTGTTTTAATGTGATTCTATATCTTTAAACTCTACGCCTTCAACTTTTTCACAATAAGTTGCATTTGACGATGATACATGAGTGAAAAGTTGATCACGTTAAGTTACATTTGACGATGATACATGAATGAAAAGTTGATACACGAATAATTGGGGTATGATACACAAGCTATAATAGATACATAAAAGTAGAGTAGCGTATACCACGACTATAGGCGTAAGTATTTTCTAAAATACCATAAAAAATTACTAAGGGTGTCCGGGGCGTACTCGGGGAGTGGCTTCGGTGACCACTTTCCCCGATCGGGAACACCGCCGCCATCACCGCGGGGACCCGAATCGGGGAGTGGTTTCGGCACTTGTTCACCGCGTGGGGAGGGCACAAGGTTTGAGGAACGGTAAGTTGTGCAACGGTCGATTTTTAAAAAAAAAAAAAAATTCACTTTTTAAACAAATATAAATAACCACACCCACTTCTCACTAATTTTTTACACTCTCATCAAACCACACCCACTTCTCACTAATTTTTTATACTCTCAAACCACACCCACTTAATTTTTTACGCTCGGGATAAAAAGGGAAAAATGACGAGCAAAAAATGGACAAAGCTCCAAGAAGAGGCGTTGGCGAAGGCGTGGGTACATTGCTCTACCAACAAAAAGAAGGGCAATCAACAAAACCGCGATAGTTTTTGGCGTAAGATTTTAAATCATTTTAACGCCACCGTCGGTGGAAGTAACCGGACCGTGCATCAAGTACGGTCTAAATGGGGCCCGATGCACACGAAAATAAACTTTTTCAACGGCCTATACCAACAAGCGGTAAAAATTATATTTTTTAACATTGTATATTTTTTAATTTTCTTTACTAAGTTCATATTTTTTTAACACTTATTATTTTATAATATGTAGGATCGCACACGAGGAAGTGGAGTCAAGGATCTCGACGTGATGAAAGTCGCTTTAACAGAATTTAAAGAGAGATTTCCGAACGGTTTTCAACATGTCGAGGCGTGGGAGGTCCTTTGAAAACACGACAAATGGGCCCAAGTCCCATTGTTGGGTGAGGAAAGGGAAGGTTCGGGACATAAAAGAAAGCCCGTTGAGGTGGACCCTTCCATACCCGATATGAACGAAGACCCCTCGCCACAAAGAGCACAACGGTGAGACAAGCGTCAAGCGACATCGTCCGAGGGAAGCTCGGCCGAGTTGGCGGCACAATTCAAAGAGTACACCGCCATGAAAGAAAAGAAAAACGCGATTGAATTGGAGGCGGTTGAATTGAGGAAGAAAAGAGAGGCGCAGGCTCTCGAGCTCATATCGGAACAACGCGAGACGATGAAAAAATACAATTACGATCGAGATATGGAAACATTCATCAAGCCGCACGACGATGCTCCGCCAAGTATGTTGCCGTTCATCCTCGCCCGAAAACGCGACATCGCTAACAAGTACGGGTGGCCGTGCGATTTCTAAAATTATTATTTTCTAGTTTTAATGTAATTTTTATTTTCTAGTTTTAATGTAATTTTTATTTTCTACTTTGAAATGTCTTTTGTTAAATTTTATTTAATTTTTATTAATATTTTTTTATAAACATGCATAATTAAAACAAATAAAAAAAAATTACCAAGTCCCCTAATAGGGGAGTGCCGCCATCAAAATGGGGTGTTAGGGGAGTTTAAGAGGGGAGTTGACGTGGCACTAGCTGGTTGGTGGTGCGTAAGAGAGGGGACTCCCCTCTTAGGGGAGTGCCCCTCTCACCCTAAATGATAACTGAAAGTATCATTTTCTTTTGAACTTGTTACATTGTTTATACAATCAGGGGCGGACCTATAGGTAGTTAAGGGGTGGCGGACGGTCGGAAAAAATTTGGAAAAATTAGTTTAAATTTTGAAAAAATTTGACGTTTTTTCGATTTCGTTACCGCTTATTTATAAAACGTTACCGCTTGGTCGGAATCCTAAATCCGCCACTGTATACAATTAGCTAGCTGGGTACACTATGGAAACAGAAAATTTAGGCTATGAGAGATATCGTCATTTCTTAATATCAATAATCAAATGTAAAATTGTTGTACAGCAAGATGGTGTAAGTTCTTTTTTTTTTCTTCTAATAAGAGTAAATTACACAGGTGATTCTTGTAATAAGTGAAAACTACACAGATGATTCATTAATTTTTTTTAATAATAACTATATTAGCTCTATATTAAAAAAAGACCATACAGTAGAACTGTGCAATTTAGTATAAAAAAACAATATAAAATTAGTTACTAAAACTAAAAAGAGTATATTTGTTAATTAAATAAGTAATACCATAAATCATCCATCTTCGAGCGGCATCTCCTAAAAGTAAGAAATCGTAAGAAGAGTATCAAACGAATTCGATTGACCTCATTCAAGCGGCATTGGAACCGTTTTATCGAACTCTATGATATGAAATATTAGGTTTTCGCTATTAAATGTTTAGCTTCTAGATTTTAGAATTTTTGTTTAGATCATTGTGTGTTTTTATTTATTATTGTGTCTTTTTTACATTTGCATTATTTTGTCTTTTTTGCAACTCGTATTTATTTTCCTCCACATTCACTACTAGAAATTTGATATTTTCTAACAAGCTTTTTCGTTACAAATGTGTAGTAAACTCAGGTTTGCTACGCATTTGCAACAAAACCTTAAATGTTGGAAAAAGCCCCGTCGGAAACTATTTACTACGCATTTACTACGCAATTTTCAACGCATTTCCAACAAAAATATGGCGTCAGAAATTTGTGACGCATTTCCTACGCCATTTCGTTTAAAGCTCTAAAGTTTTGCAACGCATTTGTGACCGAATACTGAAAAAAATTAAAGAAACAAAAAAAAAATCTAGTTTTTTTTTTATTTGCTAAAATATTACAAGAAAATGCATCAAAAGAATTACAAAAACTATTTTAAATTCAATATACTTCGAATATGTTTAAACCACAAACTAAAAATCATTTAACAAACGTCAAAAATCATCAATCTTCTTCTGAATACACCATTGTGGCATGTTTACATAATTTAACTTTCTTGGTGAATGTTCTTGAAGGAGAGTTGTCGATCCAGTCAGCGTCCGCAAGAATTCTTGTGCGTACCCTGTGAAATTTTACCCGAGACATGGGTTAGGAATGGTTTTTGTACACTAAATGAATAAAAAAGGTTTGCAAGTCACTCGTCCCGTAATAAAAATGGACCCATTTTGACAGGTTACCCAACCCACCCCATCTTGCGAGTTAAAGGTATCAAAAGAGATGAAAGTAAACCTTGCAGGACATCTTGCTGAACACTTTGATATATCGAGTTTGCATTAGCGCGAAGTGCCTTTTTGAACGGCAATTATGTAAACCTGCACAACCAACACCTTTTTTATATCAACACACGAATTAAGATAACGTGTCATAAACCTAGCTAAAAGTTCTTGAAGTAAAATACACAAGAGTTTGCATAAGCTTTAACCCAAATGTAGGAACGTATGTGAATCCTCATTTGCCAGAACCCGAATAGAACTACCCGTGAAGAATTTTGCTAACCCGACTACTTGCTTCCTGCACAGAATGGTCTTTTTTATTTAGGTAATTGGAAATGTGGGAAAAAAGAGTAAATAACAGTTCCTATTTTTTATCCCCATATGATAAGTAAACATCATCAGTTTCAATTGTGAAGGTTGCCAAACATAATTCGTCCTACGTCTGTGATGGCTGCTAGGTCGCTGGAACCGGCTCACGCTTCATTTGCACAGCCTTAGCCTTATGACATCAGATCAATGAACTTGGGTATTGATTAAACTTACCTTGAGCACAAATAAACTTCTTGTCATTTGAGAAGTCCCTCGCTTCCTTAAGGTTTACAACCTGCAGTAAGTGACCTCCAGTTAGTAATTTGACGTATAAAAGCAATGCAAATATAATAAAATCACTAAAGCAGTGTTGAAATTATCCTTAATATGATTCATCAACATAATCAACGCCAATTGTTTCAAGAATCTGCGCCTCAATGAAATGCCCATCCGTTTAATCTCCTTAAGCAGTAGATAGGGACAAAGTGAAATGTGTTACAAAGTGAAAACCACAGGGACCACCATCAGTGTACTTTTGGAAAGATAGGGACAAATCAAAAACTTTTGTAAACCACAGGGACCATCCGTGTACTTTACTCGAACCCAAATTATGACCCTTTAACCAACCACTAACCACCCGCGAGCCAAATCACTAACCGGGTACCTCGAAGAAAAACTCTTGGGGTTTCCGACGCCGCCACCATGCAAATGCAATGGCAGGGGAGGCAAACAGTAGAGCCGCCCCGGCCGCCACCCCTCCAGCTAAGGCTCCAGTTGCGCTGTTTCCACCTAAAAATATCAAACATTTTAAGGAGCGTTTGAATATGTGTTTTAAAAGTAATTTGTGATACTAATTACTCTAAATCAAATAATCAGCTTTTAAACTTATATCAAAATTCAGTATATGAAATAATGAAAATTCACCTGGTACAGGGATTGGAGGTGGCGGCACAAACGGTGGCGGTGGAGAGAACGGCGGAGATCCAGGACACGGGCGGCCGGTAACCGGGCCACAAAGATCCAGGTTGTTAGCAAAACTAATAATAATAATAAAAAAACAAAATCAAGTAATTAGATAACCAGTGATATTCTTGGAACACTAACTAATATGAATGATGTTAGATCATAATTTATTAGAAAACCTGATGGGCGTAAATAGTGAAAATGAGCCATTGTCTGGAACCGATCCTGAAAGATGATTGTTTGATAGATCCCTGTATTAAAAACTATTTTAACCTGAAAGTTGGTCACAGTGTTTTTCATGCATAAAACCTCCTATAACATTCTATTAATTGTTTATAAAAAAAAAGAGTAAAATGCCATTTTCGTCTATGAGGTTTGGCCAGGTTTGCGACTTTCGTCCAAAAGTTTGTTTTTTCGCATTTGGATCCAAAAGGTTTGAAATCCTGCCATTTTCATCCGGCTCGTTAACTCCATCCATTTTTCTCTGTTAAGTCAAGGGTATTTCCGTCTTTTTTGTTAACTTAAAAGGCAATTCAGTCTTTTTCACTTTATGTACAAGCATTTAGCATAATGTACAAGTATTAACTTAAAGGGAAATTCAGTCTTTTTCACTTTATGTATGAAAATGCCCCTGACTTAACGGAGAAAAGTGGATGGAGTTAATGAACCGGATGGAAATGGCAAGATTTCAAACCTTTTGGATCCAGATGCAAAAAAACAAACATTTGAATGAAAGTTGCAAAACTAGCCAAACCTCAAGGACGAAAATGGCATTTTACTCTAAAAAAGGACCAAAAGTGTTTCGGGTGAACCCAACTCAGTTCGACCATACCAAAAGAACGCCTCATTACCCAACCCGTCTGACCACCACCCAGCCTGGCAACATGATATCAAGAGAATAAATAATACTCACAGCACTTGCAACGATGTGATGTTGGACAACTGCATAGGGATTGGACCAGTCAAACTATTATTGTTAAGCCGCCTATAAACATAACGAAAAACACTAATCATTCTATAATATAACAAAGCACTTACTTTTTGTTATCAGACATATAGTTTTACAGATAAATATTCGATAATAATTGTTACCATTAATAACAAAACTCAAATGATTAGAAAAGCAAACATACAGGAATCTCAACTTTGATAGCTTCCCCAATGTAACCGGGATGGGCCCGGAGAAACCGTTGAGATAAAGATCTAAACTCACTAAATTCGTCAAATTTCCAAGATCGTTAGGAATCGGGCCACTTATGTTATTGCTGTATAACTCCCTGCAGGTATGCATAAATATCAAATAATTAGATAATCATATAATTATAACCTAATCAGATTATTAGTTGATTAAAATAACTTACAAGTACTGCAGATTCTTTAGCAGCCCGATTTGTGGAACCAATGTACCAGATAGAGCTGCATCAAATTACATAAGCTTAATACTCACTCATCGTTCTTCAAAGTCTCAATTCAACAGCCCGGTCAATAACAAGCCTTCGATTCGGCAATAATAAGTACTTAATTATTCAAACACGATAACATAATCATAAACAAATGCTTTAAACAATACTAGCGTAATTCACAAATCCTAAATTATAACAACAATCAACAACAATAGGTAACTCAGTCAACAAAACCTAACTAGACTACGTACCTATTGACAACCTATTCCTTGTTCTTCAAATTCTCAATTCAACAATCAGATCATAACCAAGTCTTTAATTGAGCAAAGAAATTCATTCATAAATTGTTCAAACACAGTAACATAACAGTGCTAGTAGAGCTCACGAAGCCTCAGTGGAATAATAATCAACAACAGGTACTCAATCAACAAAACCTAATCATCCGTACGTACAGATCGACTAATTCTTACGTATCGGAGTTTGAACACACAAATTGCTTGAGGATCCGAATCCATTCTAGATCCAAAATTAACCATTTTTCCAATCGTATAAGCTCTGTTTTAGTGTACGAATTGATACTGAATGTAAGGTACCTGTAGCCGGAGGAATTCGCCGAAACGAAATTGACCGGTGGAGTGATAGATGCGGATTTCGACTGATGATATATTCGAATAACGTCTCTGCGGCTGGTGATTTCGATGACGAATTGTTTGAAGTCATCAAGTTGTTGAGTTTTGAGGGACGGTACCGGAACGGTTATGCGGAGACAATTAGAGCGGTAGATTTTTCCGGCAGACGGAGCTCCGGTGAGTACATTAGAGCTGCGTGTGACAGTGATTCGCGTCGGAGATGTGAATCTCGCCGGTGATTCTCGTCGGAGATGCGTGACGATCCACCGGATTTGTATCTTTCCGACCACATGATCGGAATATTGGTGAATTGATGGATGAATTTGAGGATTTAGAATAAACTGATGAAATTTGGGGATTTAGGGTTTTCAATTTCAATCTGGCAAACCTATTGTGATTGAAGATATGGCGTATTGGGGTTTAATAGTTTAAAAGGTAATGGCAGAAGGGTAATTATGGTTGCAACTGGTGGTTACTTTGGGCACTTATGAGATCGTGGCAATTTTTTACTTTCTTTTATAAGAATACTAGTTCCCTTACAAATGCATGTCCATCCTAACGCACTGGGTTATTGATGTTTGTGTCACGATTCTGTTACAATTCTGTTTAGAAAATTAGGATTTTATTTTCTGTCAGAAACGCGTCGCAAATGTGTCTGAATTTGTAACACAATTTTTTGTGTATGAAATTTTCGTAGCAAAATGACCACTTTTCTAGTAGTGATTGTTTTATATTTTTCGATGTTGTGTTATATTTTACTCGACATTGTATTATATTTTGTTAATTTTTTGGAAACTTTGTAGGATATCTTTTCCCATTAATAATAAGCTTTATTCATTTGAATTAATTTAACATCAAATATTGCATATATGGTAAAAAAGATTCTTTTGAATATCCCTTATTACGAACGTGGAGTTAAAAATAGAATTCAGTCTACCTACATAGAATAAAAATAGTGTTGATTGAACTGAAATAACACAAGATTAAAAGAAAAGTTCTACACAAAAAGCAAAGAGGCATACCGACAAAGATCAAAAGCAGATAACTTTGTGGTTTTGCGGAGAGATACAAGAAGCCAAGAAGATGCATGTGAAGTGATGAAGGCTTATGTTCTTCAATCAAAACATGCATGCACGTTCTATATGCTTATTTAACAGCTGCTAAATTTAACAGCTGATCACTTTGAAAAGGCACTTTATGTAAAAAGCGACTCTTAAAGGCCACTTTAGATAAGGCTGCTGCGGCTCACTTCATTGAAAGTGTAGGGTTTGATAAATCTAAGAGTAAGACAACAAGGTGGTCAGATCTTTTTTTCACCTCAGATTTGATTCTTCAGGATAACTCCCTACGGAAATCTCTGTTTTTCTTTAACTGTTTCCTTACTTTATTAAAACAACTGTTTCATACTTTCATAGATTTTACTAACAATGTTTTGTTCGGATGGAGATTAAGAAAACCTTTTTTTTTTATTTCTCATAGAATTGCATGAGTATTTTTAGGCATATTCACACGGTCAGAAGTTTCTAAATCTTCATGTATATTAAAATGTGAACAAAATTGTTAGAATTCGAATTTTCTAACAGCTATATACTTTTGATTTGAGAGTAGACTGTTTTGGCCTTCTCAGATTATTAGGACTTTGAGATATACTTTATCGCTTCTTAAGCAGCAGAGGATTGCGTGCTTAAATGTATCCAATCCTTCCCTAGAGGGACATCTTGTGGCAGAGATGGAATGCGGGCCCAACACTTGTTGGACGCTATTGGTTGTGAGGGTTCGGTAAGTTCCTCGGGTCTGCTCACAGCTATTACTAGAGTCGTCAACCTATGGCTTGAGGGGCTTTGCCCTAAGGTGTTGGCAGAGTTTGTGGCCTCAGCCCCCCTCACCCCCTTATTGAAACCTGATAATGGTATTAGACCTATCGCCGTGGGGAGCATCTGGCGTAGGTTGGTCTCTAAGGTGGCTATGAAGAAGGTTGGGAAGGACATGGCCCAGTATTTGGGGGATTTTCAATTCGGGGTTGGTACACCAAATGGGGCGGAGGCGGTGCTTCATAGTGCGAACAGGTTCCTGAACTCTTTTCATGAAGATGGGTCCATGGCCTTGCTTACGGTAGACTTCACCAATGCTTTCAACATGGTTGACCGCTCAGCGTTCCTCCAACAGGTCCACCAACGTTGTCCATCTATCTATCGGTGGGTCCAGTTCCTGTACGCCCAACCCATTAGGTTGTATGTTGGCAGCGAGTGTATTGGGGCCACCACTGGAGTGCAACAGGGAGATCCCTTGGGGCCCCTTCTCTTTGCCCTCGCCTTACACCCCCTTATTCTCCGTGTCCAGGAGCACTGTAACCTCCCATTTCATGCTTGGTATTTGGATGATGGCACGATTATAGGTAATGCAATAGAAGTTGCTAAAGCCTTGGACATCATCAACACGGAGGGACCATCCTTAGGGCTCCATCTCAATATTAAGAAAACGGAAGTGTACTGGCCATCGTGTGACGGTCTCAAGGTTCAGGACGGCCTTTTCCCGAGAGGGATAGGTAGACCTGAGAGAGGGGTTAAGCTCCTTGGGGGGCGGTTAGCCGAGATTTTGCTTTTATCGGGGAATTAGCAGGGCGACGGGCATCGACAGCGGTTGACCTTATGAAACTCTTGCCCTGCCTCCAGGACCCCCAATGCGAGCTTCTTCTTTTAAGGTCATGCATGGGGGTAGCTAAGTTACTGTTTGGGCTGCGGACCTGCCAACCCCACTTGATGGCAAATGCGGTATCCTGTTTTGACGATGGTCTCCGAGAGGCTATCGAAGACATTGTTGTTTGCGGGGGGTCCTACTTTGGTGACCTTCAGTGGCGTTTGGCATCCTTGCCGATGCGTTTGGGTGGTTTGGGCCTCCTCTCAGCTCGGAATGTTGGAGTTTATGCTTTTGTGGCGTCTAGAGCTCAGTTGTGTGTATTACAAGACCATATCCTTCGGAACAGTGGGGTTGTTAAGCTTGACGTAGACTACCAACAGGCCCTTGAACACTTAAGTGTCTCTCTTCCAGACTTTGATATTGGCGGTTTCTCTAATATGGACACCGCCCCCCCCCCCCCCCGAAAGCCACAAAAAACTTTGGCGAATGCTCTATTTGACAAAATTGCTCATAGTCTGGGAGAAGCATTTGATCTGTCTCCCCGCCAGAAGGCGGTGATTGAGTGCTTGAAAGGCCCCCATGCGCAAGACTTTTTGACTGTTATCCCGATCGAGGGGCTGGGGCAATGCATGTCGGCTGTTGAGTATAGGGCTATCCTTAAATACCGGCTGATGATCCCTATGTATCCAGAAGACGAAACCTGCCCAATCTGCCGTAAAGCCTGCATGGATAAATACGGGGAGCATGCTGTTCATTGTAAGGAGCTCCCTAGTTTCAAATATCGGCATGACTGGGTGAGGGATGTTTTGGGGGACATCTTGAGGAGAGCGGGGATTTCTGTGAAGAAGGAGGCCCCTGTGAATTTCCTTACAGACCCCATGGAAGGGAGATCTACACTGAGACCAGCGGATCTACTCGTCTTTGGCTGGGCGGGAGGGAAACATGCTTGTGTGGATCTCACAGGAGTCTCCCCCTTAGCTGGTTTAAGGGAAAACGGGTTTGTAGCAGGACAAGCTATAAGGAAAGCAGAATAAAAAAAGGTGGATAAACACGCTAAAGCATGTGCTGATAACCAACATGCATTTGTCCCTTTCGCCTTCGACACCTTTGGCTCCCTAGCTCCAGAAGCTATCCGTTTGTTGACTAGGGTCCAAAAGGTTGTCCACAGCAGTTGCTCATCAACAGGGGGCAAGGTTTTATCTTTAATAGACTAGGATTTGCTATTCAGAAAGGGGTAGCGGCGCAGCTTGTTGCTCGCTTACCTGCGATATTGATGTAAAGTGCACTTAGTTTATATTTTGTAAGAAAAGTTAAAAAAAAAGAAGTCTAAACAAATTACAAAAAAAAAAAAAAAAATTCACAATGTACCATATCACCCACTTTTCTTCTTTTCTCTTGACCTCACCTCAAGGAAATAGTTTAATTCTGTTGACTCGTAACCTTATTTTTTGTGGTTTTTTGTTTAAAAGGAAAAAAAAAAACAATTCTATTTCCTAACATCTTGTTAACGTGTTAACAAGTAACTACTTTAACTCCTATTAACACAAAGAAAGAGTGGTGTGCAAGGTCTCTTTTTGTTTTTTTAACGAATTACTTTTATTCTGTATACTTTTACACGCTTATAATAAGTGTTTGAGAGTTTTTATTACTTTTAGGAGTAAAATGTCCGGATAGTCCCTGTGGTTTTGTAAAACAACACCTATAGTCCCCAACTTTTGGAAATTACACCCGTAGTCCCCATGGTTTGATAATTTGTTACTCGGATAGTCCCTGGAGTGGATGGACGTCAGTTTTCTCAGTTAAGTCCATTTAAAATTACAAAATTACCCTTGCTTTTATTAAAATATAAGAAAAATATTCACACACACATGCCGCCACCAGCACCACCTACCGCCACCAGCACCACCACCTGGAACCACCTACCTCACACCACCACCTGCCACCCCATCCCCACCCTCATCTTCTCTGAAAAAGACATCCCCACACCACCACCTGCCTTGAAGTTTTCAAATAAAAACTTCATTGAATTAATCCTAAATTCCCAAACAACACTAAAACGCTAAATCACTAATCATTTCAACATAAACTTCCTTAATTAGCACGAAACTAAACTTGATATCTTCTACAACCATTTCAACATTCAACGAATCGAACAAATAATGTCGTCGTCCTTTCCACCTTCAACTGAAATAATGATAATTCCTACCGTTGTTGTTCGGAACACGTAATATCGTCGTCGGAACCCTAGATCCTTACCGTTGTTCTCCAACCATCATAATGCTCTAGATCTAACGAGCTGCCGGATATGAACACCACGAGACCATCGCCCGTAGTCGCTACAGCCCAAACGACCGTTCGCGGTAGCAGCCGACTACAACCTGAACACCACCGTTTCTGTCAACAGGAGAGCCCAATCATCTCAACCGTCGCCGGAATCGCGATTAGGAGGCTCAAAATATGTCGTTAATGATGTGTAGAAGTGGTTTGGTAATGGCGGGTGCTGGGGGCTAGTGGTGGTTAAGGTTTGGTAGTGATGGCAGATGATGGGTTAGATCCCCACCCAGATGATGTGTGTGTATTTTTTTGTTATATTTTAATAAAAGTAAGGGTAATTTTGTAATTTCAAATAGACTTAACTGAGAAAACTAACGTCCATTCACTCCAGGGACTATCCGAGTAACAAATTGCCAAACCACAGGGACTACGGGTGTAATTTCTAAAAGTTGAGGACTATAGGTGTTATTTTAAAAAACCACAGGGACTATCCGTGCATTTTACTCTACTTTTAGAGAAAATTAATTTTTGAGTTCTTGTATTTTAGTGGTTTTATTCATTTTAGTCTAAAATTAAAAGGTTTAACGCACAGAGTTACTAGACGCTTTTTTAATAACTTTTTGAGCCCTTATGAATCCATTTTTAACCTATTGAGTCCACATTTTATAACAAAATTGGACTCAAAACGTTATAAAATTAACAAAATTGGACTCAAAACATTATAAAATAAGCGGTTAGGACTCAGGGCTTTCAACTTTTTGATTTTATACTCAAATGTTTAAAACTACTAAAACACAGATACTCAAAAGTTATTTACTCTTATTTTTAATGCCTGCCAACATAAAGGATTTAATATTCGGTGACGCTTTAACTTATGTTTTGTAATAACATTCGCATCCTTCTCTCTCTTTTGAGGTAATCCATCTTGAGTTGGAGGCGTAAGTAACCAATTTGGCAATTTGTACCCTGTTTAATTTTAGGTAATCCCAATTAGCGGCTCAAGATGGCCAAAATGCAGGGCCGGCCCAAGGGTAATTAAACCCAAGCATGGGCTTTAGGCCTCCACTTGAATTGAGCCTCCAAATTAAAAATAAAAAAATTGATATATATTCATTTGAACTCAAATTAGACCGAGTAATTACTGGAATACCCAAGTATCTTAGTGGTACATTGCCTTGTTAGTTAATGTAATATTTAAAGGTTCGAGGCATTGGCTAAACCGTTGGTTGTTTTTTTTATTGAATTACAGGCGCAACAATCACTTAGCCCCCATTGACCTTTCTGTGTTATTATATACGAAACAATGAAACATATCTGTTTGATTTTTTCTCGTTTTCTTTTTTAATGAACAAATCCTTAGAAACTACAAGTTTTGTATTTAGTTATACAGGAAACACATATTTGTTATCTTTTTCTTTTAGCTCTAAATAAATTAATGGTGAAATCTTCCATCTTCAATTCTATCAAACAAGAACCTCACTGTTGTTGATTTATCAAATAATTTGTTATAGGGAAGTTTTCTTGTTCTTAATAGGTTATAGAATCTTGAAATTCTTCGCTATAATATGACTTCTGGGAAGGGTGCAGGGCCTCTGATTTTTAATTTGCTTTGGGCCTCCAAAACGGTTGAGTAGGCCCTGCCAAAATGGTTTTTGAGGATATCTAAAAGTGATCTAACTTTTAATGGGCTGAGTTGTTAATGATATCACTACAAGAAAAATCTTGTTTAGTGACACGTTAAGAACATGTTATTAAATATAAAATAGTAAGTGCGTAGTTGTTTTAGACAAATCCAAGTGGGAAAAGATTTACACCTTTTTGGAAATAAAGTTAAAAAATAGAAAGCTTATACCTTTATTACTCAAACTTTTAAGAGCACAAGTACAAAATGCAGCCTTTTTACTATTTATTTACAACACGACTTAAAACCAATAACAAAATGCAACCTTTTTACTATTTATTTACAACACGACTTAAAACCAAGAATAATAGTGACACTAGAATGTGTCCATAAATGACACTTTAATGTTATGTACATGTGGGTTATTTAATTTTCTATCTAGGTCCGTACTAAAGAAATTTCCAAACAATTATTCGTGCTAATATTTTTGTAGAAGCATACAAGTGATAATGCAATATAATGATATGAGTTTCTACCAACTAGGGTGTGGAAATTGTAATTAACCGTAGGTCCGGTTAATAAAAAAAGTGTTAATCATATGTGTTGGAAATTTATAAATGATATTATATTATTAATATAATGATGATTTAATAATTAAAGTCAAGATAAATAAGAGATCTTGAGCATTAAGTTTGTTTGTTGAAACTTTAATGTGTGAGAAATTGTGCTTATCGTATATTGGTGTAGAGATAAATCTTTTGTTAATTTATAATTAAAATTCTCTACAAGAATGTAATCCTATGTGACAAGTCACACCTAGTGATAGCCAGGAGGGTACCAAGCACCCGACACGCGCACGGGCCCAGGCACAGGACGGCATTGATGGGCGTCATGTGGTGTTTTGATGGTGCACTTTGCACTTCACATGCTCGCATCGCCGCGAGCCGCTTAGAGCTGCCATTACTATTTTTTAGGTGCGTGTGGGCTCGAGTCAGTGGCTCGGTGTGGTCAGCTGGAGACTGTTTACATTCCAATCTGTCAAGTCTTAGAATTCATTATGTCATTGAATTCTAGACTTTAATTTTATGGAATTATGTAATCAACAGAGACTTTTCATTTGGAATTCCTAACATATCATATACAAAGCTTTGTGCTTTGTTCTAAATACACAAAAGACACAAATTCACATGGTTCATAGCACAACACACATCACATCCAACGATTTCTTAGATTTTGCGTTTCTACGCACTTTTGTTTCGGGTATTACTTTAGGTACAAGGCTAACTGCGGCAGTACAACCTGCTCTGACGGTTTTAACCTGGGAAACAGACGGGTTCACCTAGGTGGCCCGAAATCTGTTTTAAGGTAAGCGTCTTGAATGTGCCTCAGTCACTCGTCTTTTAGTTTCTTGTTCAGTTTACTTTCTTTGTATTCGTTTTTTGAGTTTCCTTTCATTTTCTTTGTAATTTTGTTTAGTTCGTTTTATTATTTTTCCATTGTAATTTGTAATGGATAAAATAATGAAATAATATTTTATTTTATTTTGTAAACAATGTTCCTACAAGCTTAAATCAGATTTTAAACACGTTTATTGTTTTGGTTTTAATTTTAATTTTATTTACAAACAGTTTGCTTTGTTTATTACCAAACTTTTGTAGTTTGCATTGGATTTCTATAAACCAATTCATTTCTGCCATAGACTGGTTTTAATTTACTCTTGTTTCAGAAATGACTATTGTTCAAGCAACCACATCAACCACTATTGGATCCACATCTGCTACCATGAGACCATTAGTTGGTATCCAAGCAGCCCAAGCTATGAATAATGATACTGAGAAACTAGAAAAGTTTATTGGTTTAAAATTCAAGAGACCCTAGCATAATATGTTGTTTTATCTAACCACTTTAAACCTTGCGAGGTTCTTGACTGAGTCATCCCCTTTTCTCGCAGAAGGGACATCTGATGTCTAATAGTGCAGTTGATGCTTGGAAACATTCTGAGTACCTATACCGCAACTATGTGTTGAATGGCCTTTCAGATGCCTTGTATAACATGTATCTCAAGGTTCCAACTGCCAAAGAATTACCGGAGTCATTGGAACGTAATTACAAGACTAAGGATGCGGGTACTAAAAATTTTGTTGTGGCTAGGTTTTTGGACTATAAAATGATTGATTCAAAAACTGTGATGAGTCAAGTTGAAGAACTACAGATTATTCGTAGTGACATTTTGTCTGAAGTAATAAATCTTAGTGAAACATTCCAAGTGACAGCAATTGTTGAGAAACTGCCCCCTGGTTGAGTGGAGTTCAAAAATTACCTTAAGCATAAGCGAAATGAAATGACTATTGAAGACCTTGTTGTTCGTGTGAGGAAGACAACAGGTTGTCACACAAAGGGGGTCAAGTTGAAGCCTTTTCAAAATGGCATGTTAAAATGGCATGTTTGTTGGAACGGGATATGGCCAAAATCGCATGTTAAAACTTAATGTAATGTTTGTTAAGAAAAGCATGATTAAAATGCTACTACTTCTGCTTACTCGGTTGAGTCTCCTAATGTTTGGCATGGACGTCTTGGTCATGTAAATTTTAATTCGATGCGTCATTTAATTAAATTAGATACATACCAACTTTTGCCATTGACTATAAAAAACAAAACATAAAACATGTGTTAAGCCAAACAAACAAGATCATCATTTAAATCAGTTGAAAGAATAACTGATCCCATTTATCTAATTCACACGAATGTGTGTGACTTGAAATCGATTCCCACTAGAGGTGGTAATAAATATTTTATTACCTTTATCAATGATAATACAAGATATTGTTACTTTTACTTACTTAAGAGTAAGGATGAAGGAATTGACACGTTTAGCTTGTATAAAGTCGGAGTTGAGAATCAACTTAACAAGAAAATAAAATGTGTGAGATGTGATAGAGGTGGTGAATATGTTTCACCATTTGGGAATGTATGTGCAATAAGTGGCATAATACATAAGTGTACCCCTCCTAATACACTCCAATCAAATGGCATTGAAAAAAGAAAGAATCATACACTAAAAGAAATGATGAATGCCATGTTGATGAGTTCTAGGATGAACCAGGACATGTGGGTGGGGGGGGGGTATTTTGTCGGCCAATTTTCAGTTAAGTAAAATACCTTTCAACAATAAAGATGTAACACCTTATGAATTGTGGTGGGGACATAAATCATCCGGTAAATACGTGATTGTTTTTTAAAGAGACATATCAATGTTGTTAGGGTCCATGCCGTTGACCAACATGCTGATCTTTTTACCAATGCTTTTGATAAATCACGGGTTGATTACTTACTTTTGGTAAATGACATAAAGGTGAGGCAAGAGTAACACCGCATCGGAAAATCGTTTTTGTAAATATTTTTCTAAAAACAAAAAAGTCAAAAACGATGTTTTAAATTTATTTTACTTTTTGCATTTTAGGGGGAGAAAATTCTAGTAAAACACAAACATTCGGTGATGACAAACGTGATGGTAGAAGACGTAGGTGATGACGGTGATGATGGTGATGATAAGGAAGATAAGAAAGATGGTGATATTGGGGATGTGGGAAAAAATGATAAAGATGATGATAACTCTAACTCGGATGACAACCTTCCACCGGAAGGTTACGAGAAAGTACTTAATGAACGTGGAACACCGGTTCAGCGCAAGATAAAGAAAACAGGTGAAGATGATGATAGTGACAAGGAATATGTCCCACCTGAGTCGGTAGAGATAAAAAATAAAAGAGCTAAATAGGCAGCGAAGAAGTCAAGTAGCAGTAAGCATGTGAAAAAGGATAGAGCTGAGGAAAAAGAGTTCAGAACGGCCGAACAAGTTACTATTGGACCACCAATTGAGCCTACGACTGAGACGCATGTAGATGAGCAACAAGTGTTTACTGAAGCCGAGTAGCAACAATCATTCATACCGAGACTGTTGCTACTGAATTCTGAGGCACAACAACCTCCTCCAACCGCTCAATGACAACCACCATCAATAGTTCAAGAAAAACTAGTTCAAGGAGAACAGACAACATTTGCCACAACTCAAACAACAACAACTACATAACCAGGATGTACAACGTATAATGTGAAGCATGTAAGTTATCGACAAAGATCCTATCAATACCAGTGACTGCGAGTAGCGAGTGCGCAACACATGTTCACCATTGTGAACACGTGAAGTAATTGTCCTTAACAACCCCTGAGTGAACAGGTGCTGATTCCAAACTATAGTACTATCGTTGTTAAGGCAGGTAGACAGTAATCAATGTGTTAACATAACAAACAGGCATTCATCGAGTCACGTATAACATGCATTAGAGGTCAGCGTATAAATAGTAATTGCGTGTGTGTTCGATGTGGTTTAGAATAAGTAACGTATGTAACACCCAAAAGTGCATAAAGAAAAAAGGGTTCGAGTATACTCACAACGATAGAGGTAATGGATTGAAGGGAGCACTAGAGCGAAATTAGCCTGAACAGTAAACGAAAGTCGGCGCGTAAAACGGTGTAGGTGTACCAAGGGTCGGATGGTAATCTGATCAGATGGCAATTCAATCGGATGGCAATCCAATCGGATGGCAATCCGATCGGATGGCCAGTCGATCGGGTGGCAATCCTTTCGGATGGTCATCCGATCGCATTGCCATTCTATTGGATTGTCACCTCATTTGGTGAGGATGTGTTTGTGTATGACGGTTTGTACTTTGAAGTTTTCATTGCAGCATTCTAAAAATAGAGAAGTATCTCTACCTTTCAGGTCGGTCGGTCGATCGGTCGTTCGATCGGACGGCGATCCGATTGGCGAGGCTTCTTAGTTTTTGAGAACAAGTTCACAGCAGGACGGTCACTCGATCGGATGGCAATCCGTACGTATTGAAAATGTTGAAACTCGTTTAAGTACCAAAGGCCTAAACGTCACACGATCGGATGGTCGCTCGATCAGATGGCAATCCGATCGGGTGGTAATCCGTTCAACGTCCAGGTCCTTGAAGTATTTGAATAAAAGTTTAAGTAGGGAACCAGGTGCAACCCAATCGGATGGCCGATCGATCGGATGGCAATCCGATCGGACGGCAATCCGTCCCAAACGTTCAGATCGTCTTGTCACTTGATTTCGTTTGAAGTTCTATGATTTTGAACGAGACGTTTTGATGACTTGCATGAACAACAGAACCCTTATCTCGGCCCAAGCGACCCGACCGAACAGGAATCACCCTAGTCCGACCGGTTCGTGGTTCAAGTCGGTTGTTCATGTTCAAACCCGAAATCAATATCTCCCTGATAGAATTCAGATCTGGAACTAATACATCACCAAGAATGGGTAGAAGATTAGAACGAGCTCCGATTCTATCGGGTTTGAGTGCATTGAGTGTAAAAGAGTTGAAAGAAAGTTGGAAAACCATCTTTCAATTATTTTTACTTTGAATATGTTCCGATCTATGCAAGATCCTTGTTCATTCATGAGGAAATCGTCTAGATCCAAGTTGTTCTTGGTGGATTGAATCCAAAACATGAAGTTCATAAGAACACCATGATGACATCACCCTAGAACACCTCAAATCTGCTGATTTCACGGTTAAAAGTTAAGATTCGAAAGATAGAAAGGTGTAGGAGTGCATGTAGATTAAGAAAGTACAAGATTTTAGGTTGGAAATTTACAAGAATTGAGAGAAATAGAGAGAAATAGAGCTTGAGTGCGGCTGGGTCGAGTAGAGAGCTATCACATCAAGTAATGTGACATGTGGGGGTATTTATAGGGTTTCCTAAAAAGGAAAGTGAGGAAAAAGGCTGATCGATAGGGTGGCAGTCCGATCTGGTGGCAACTCGATCGGATGGCTACCCGATCGGATGGCCACTCGATCGGTTGGCCACTCAATCCGTGAGTTTGGCGCGATGAGTTTAGTCGTTTCGATTCAAGTGTTGAGCGTTGCGATGCGATGCGATTTGGGAGAGTGATGTGATAGAATTACACATTAAATTACTTTTAATCCCAACGACTATATCTAACATACAATCACTATAATCAACTTGCGTTTAGCGTTTTGATTCGATTGCGATGCGATAGATTGCAATTTAGATTAACATCTCAACATAAACATAACATGCACAAGTAACACATAAACATCACACACATAATTCGAGTTGCGAATGCGATAGCGATAAGCGATAAATCGATTAAACATGCGATTAAATAGCGATTAAATATTGATTATTAATAGATACTTCACATAATACAACTAAAGCAAATAAATAGATTCAATTGCAAGTCAGAGAAGCCAAAACAGCAGTGGAGCAAGGAGTGACAGATCGCATGTCACACCCCCAAAATCCACACGCGGGGTATCACCGCTAGGAGGCGTGACTGACCAGGATCAAGCCACCAATCATATTGAACATATAAGTAAGTAGTAAAATCATTCATCAATACGAAAGGTGTTTTCAAAACCAAACATCAATAAGTGTATAGCGGAAGCATAAGTATGTAAACCCAATGTAAATAGTAAATTCAAATGTTTAGATAGATAACATGGCATCATCGATCCATGTCCCACAACGACCTGCTCCTCCCTGTGCAAGCTCCATATGTACCTAAGGTCCTGCAAGGCATGCAAGAGAGAGTCAACAACTAGTTGAGCGAGTTCACAGTTAATAGTTCAGTAATAGTATAGCGTGAGTAGTAGTATGTTCGTTCGTTACAATGTATCGTATTAGTTTCCATCGCGGCCAATGTCCTTGGCAGGTGTGCGAAGATGTTGGGGAAGGTCTTTCCCCAAGTTTTTCTAGACTAGGTTTGTTTGTATCGCGGCCTCTCTAGGCAGGTGTGCGATGATGCGTAAATTCAGTTCGCGGCCAATGTCCTTGGCAGGTGTGCGAAGATCAGTTCATAGTATCGCGGCCAATGTCCTTGGCAGGTGTGCGAAGATCAGTTCATAGTATCGCGGCCAATGTCCTTGGCAGGTGTGCGAAGATCGTTCAATAAGTGTTACTAGTCTAGCAGTAGGTTCCATCATCTATGTATGTACAGTAAATCATCAAATCCCCATTCCCACCCCGGGAACCCCATGCCTTGGCTTGTGTGAACTCACCTTGGTTTGCTCGGTATGCTAAGTATGTGCTCGCAAGTAATCAATCACGTCCTAAAGTATGCATGTATGTGAAATCAGTTTGTGTTCAAGTTGTGCACGTATAAACAGGTAGCATGTAACACAATCATATACAAGATAGTTACACTTAACAGCAGTTAAATATTCCAGTTAACATTTAACAGAATTAACTCAAGTTACAGCACAGCTCGGCGAAACACACATGTTGGCGAAACACAATACTTGGCGAAACAAATATGTTTCGTCGAGGTGTCCCTTGGCGAAACAGAACTTCTGATTCGTCGACTACCCTTGGCGAAACACATTCTGTTTCGCCGAGAGTTCGGTTTCGTCGGACAGTTCAGTTACGTCAGTACATCAATTACGTCAATCATCAACAACCCTAACCTCAACATTAGATAATAAGAGATATACCCACAAACATCATCATGTCAGAATCATTCACTAGAAGAAAAGTCATTGGCACATGTCATGTTATTGGTTCATCATTATCCTCATGATAAACAATAATTAAAATTGAAAATCAAATAACTATCACATGTTAGAACTAGTACAATGGCCGACAATTATTAAATATGACACTTTGTGATTGGACCAAATATGTGATCATGAACATTATCAAATCATGAACAAATATCATCATTTAAACAAATACATCATGGCTGCCAAGTCCATGTTGAAGGTATTCTATTGGACCGAATGAACATCACATAACAATTCACATATATCATACATCAATCTGATCTTAACAGTTTACCAATTTCCGATTCGGTTTCATATGTAATTCGTATATATTTTTATCGATTGAATAAACAGGTTATATTACAATATCAACCCTATTCATCATCATGACAAGAACCCTAATATTCATACAACATGTAGTGTCGGTTACAAATATGCATCATCATACGGAATCATATAAACACGTATACGAATGAAAGATAAATCAAAACACATAGGTTTACTAACCGAACAATGATTAGATCGCACAAGAGTTTCCGGTGGTTTCTAGTTTGCCGTCACACAGTAATGGGAGCTCTAGGGTTTCTGGTTTGCTAAAGTGTGTCGAATGGGATCATTCTACGCAATATAACAAGTCTAACAGTACTGGGCCCGAACTGGGCTTCGGCGTAATACTGGGCCGGCGAAACAGATTGTTTCGTCGAGTTTGGTTTGGCGAAACAGCTTTGTTTCGTCGGGTATGTTCATGGCGAAACACACTTGTGTTTCGTCGGATTGTTCCAAGTTCCAACAGTTTACAAGTTCCCAACTCAAAGCACTTTATGTCACACATAGCATATCGATTAATCATCTCAAATTACTATCAGTGTACAGTTATAAGTCAAACAAGTCAAAGTCAACGTGCATTAAATGCATAAGTGAAAGTCGGAAATTCGAGTTGTCACATTATCCCCAACTTGAAAAAAATTTCGTCCCGAAATTTAGCATGCGGTTACTGAGGAAGCTAATAGTGTGACGTTGTTTACCTGTTTCGTATCGCGGCTCCCCGAGCATGTATGCGAAGATTACTGGTTTTCTTGGGGTGTCACATTATCCCCCCGTTGATTTGGAATTTCGTCCCGAAATTCTGCATTGGTAGCTTCAGCCTCAGTAGTAGTTGCTTGGTTTCCGAATAACTGGGGATATTTGAGTTCCATTTGATCTTCACGCTCCCAGGTGAACTCTGGGCCGCGGCGGGAGTTCCAACGAACTCGTACAAGAGGGATTCTCGTGTTCTTGAGGACCTTAACATCCCGGTCCGTGATTTCAGCTGATTCTTCGACGAAGTTCAACCGTTCGTCGATAGTGAGTTCCTTCAAGGGAACTACGTGGGTCTCATCTGACGTACACTTCTTCAGATTCGACACGTGAAAGACATTGTGAACTGCACTGAGTTCAGGTGGTAAGTTCAATCTGTAGGCCACTTTACCTATTTTCTCTGTAACTTCGAATGGTCCAACATATCGTGGATTTAATTTTCCGCGTTTGCCAAAACGAACCACACCCTTCCAGGGTGAAACTTTGAGTAGCACTCGATCCCCAACTTGGAACTCGAGTGGTTTCCTGTCTAAATCAGCGTATGCTTTCTGACGGTCGCGTGCTGCCGCCATGCGTTGTCGTATTTGTGCAATCTTTTCTGTAGTATAGACTACCATTTCTGGACCTGTGATTTGACTATCTCCCACCTCTGCCCAACAGAGAGGTGACCGGCATTTACGCCCGTACAATGCCTCGAATGGTGCAGCCTTAATGCTGGTGTGGTAGCTGTTATTGTATGAAAATTCCACGAGTGGCAGATGTTTCTCCCAACCATTGCCAAAGTCAATTACGCACGCCCGAAGCATGTCTTCTAGAGTTTGAATAGTGCGCTCAGACTACCCATCGGTCTGAGGATGATGCGCCGTGCTCATGTCTAAACGAGAGCCAAACGATTTATGCATTGCTTGCCACAGTTCTGAAGTAAAACGTGCGTCACGATCAGAGATGATAGAGGTTGGCACACCGTGCCTTGAGACCACTTCTTTTAAGTAGATGTCTGCTAAGGTAGAGAACTTGTCTGTTCCTTTGATGGCCAAAAAGTGAGCAGATTTTGTGAGTCGATCCACGATCACCCAAATAGTATCATTTCCGCGCTGAGATCTAGGTAAGCCAGTAACAAAGTCCATGGAAATTTGCTCCCATTTCCATTGTGGTATCTCAGGTTGTTGTAGTGGTCCTGACGGTTTCTGATATTCTGCCTTGACTCTCGCACAAGTCAAGCATTTACTAACGTATGTGGCTATGTGGGCCTTCATGCTAGGCCACCAATATGTAGTTTTGATGTCATGGTACATTTTATCCGAACCAGGATGTACTGAGTAGCGAGACTTATGAGCTTCATCCATTACTAGCTCACGTAAGTTGCCATAGAGTGGGACCCAGATGCGTCCCGTTACATAGTAGGCGCCGTCCGCCTTTTGTTCCAACCGTTGCCTTGAGCCACGTAGGGCTTCAGCCCTGACATTTTCTGGTTTCAATGCTTCTGTCTGAGCATCTCGTATCTGGGAAGGAAGGCTAGACTGTATGGTGAGTTGTAAAGCTCGAACGCGCTTAGGCGCAGTGTCCTTTCGACTGAGAGCGTCAGCCACAACATTGGCTTTACCTGGGTGGTACCTGATTGAGCATTCGTAGTCGTTTAGCAGTTCGACCCATCGTCGCTGTCGCATATTCAGCTCTTTCTGTTTGAAGATATGTTCGAGGCTTCTGTGGTCAGTGTAGATAGCACATTTAGTGCCGTACAAGTAGTGTCGCCATATCTTAAGTGCAAAGACGACCGCTCCCAGCTCTAGGTCGTGTGTAGTGTAATTCCGTTCATGAACCTTAAGTTGGCGCGATGCATAAGCAATGACTTTATCCCTTTGCATTAATACACACCCAAGACCTTGGATGGATGCGTCGCAGTAGACTACGAAATCATCCGTGCCTTCAGGCAATGAGAGGATAGGTGCGCTACAGAGTCTATCCTTTAAGTGTTGGAACGCTGTTTCCTGTGTATTACCCCAACGGTAAACAACACCCTTCTGTGTCAGTAGTGTAAGCGGCTGAGCAATCTTTGAAAAGTCCTTGATGAAACGTCTGTAATAACCCACCAAACCCAAGAATTGGCGTATTTCTGTTGGTGTACGAGGTGTAGGCCAGTTCTTGATCGAATCCACCTTGGATGGATCTACATGAATCCCATCCTTGTTTACCACGTGGCCTAGAAAGTGGACTTCACGAAGCCAGAAGTCGCCTTTTGAAAACTTCGCGCATAGCTGTTCCGTTCGAAAAAGTTCCAAAATAAGTCGTAAGTGCTGCTCGTGTTCCTCCTGACTCTTCGAATAGATCAGGATGTCGTCGATGAAAACAATGACGAACTTGTCAAGATAAGGTTTGCACACCCTGTTCATAAGATCCATGAAAACCGCAGGCGCGTTCGTTAACCCGAAAGGCATGACCAGAAACTAGTAGTGGCCGTAGCGTGTTCTTAATGCTGTCTTGGAGACGTCTTCATCCCGGACTCTCAGCTGATGGTACCCTGACCTTAAGTCTTATCTTGGAGTAGTAGCTCGACCCTTGCAACTGGTCGAATAAGTCATCGATGCGTGGAAGAGGATAGCGATTCTTCACAGTTACCTTGTTGAGTTTGCGGTAGTCTATACACATCCTGAACGTACCGTCTTTCTTCTTCACGAATAACACTGGGGCTCCCCAAGGCGAAGAGCTAGGACGTATAAAACCCTTTTCCAAGAGTTCTTGCAGTTGCTTAGACAGTTCTTCCAGTTCCGTTGGAGCTAAGCGATAAGGTGCTCGAGCTATGGGTGCTGCTCCTGGAGCGAGCTCGATCTGAAATTCAACTTGACGATGAGGCGGTAACCCAGGTAATTCCTCAGGAAACTCTCTGCTTGTTGTTGGGATAACCATTCCATACCAATGACGATGTCGTAACTATCGCAACGTTGAGGTCATTACTAGTATCACCCTGACCAATCACGAACACTCGACCCCTGGCACCATTGTCGTCGTTATTAACCCCATTGTTGCCTCCATTATTGTTCCTGTTTCTTTGATTGTGGTTCTGATTCTGGTTCTGGTTCGACCGTGGGCAGTGTCTTTTGAAGTGACCTTCAGCACCATCTGATAACATCCCTTGTTACCATGCTGTTGTCGCCGATTCTATAGATCTTGTGGCTGTTGTTGTTGGTTCTGGTTTGCAGGACGTGAGTTTCTACCATCTTTGGTTCCATGACCAAGCTTGTTTCATTATTGACAATGATTGCGTTTGCACTGCTCGCTGTGATGCAAGTTACATCGTTTGCGCTTAGGGTGGTTTCCCCTGTATCCACCCTGCCCTTGAATACTAAGTGTTGCTGATCAGGACTTTAGTTGTCATCGACCTTTCACTGCTGTGCCTGGGACGGAATCGTAGTCGAACCCTTGCTAGAGGTTCCATCCCACTTTCATCCGTTGTCACTGAGGGTAGCAGAAGTAGTTGAAGTAGTAGTGGTAGTAGTATCGCTGATACGTTGAGGCAGCTTGTTCTGTCCCACTGCCTGGTCTGTGAGACGATGAGCAAGATGAGTAACATCTTGAATAGTAGCAAGTTTAGCCGTCTTCACATGGTTTTGAATTCCTGGTACTAAGCCTTTGAGGTACAGCTCAAAGCTCTTTATGGGAGGATCCACCATAGTTGGACACAAAATTGTCAGTTTGTTGGATCGTTATCGTGCACGCTTCTATCTCTGACCCCGTCATCTTCATGTTAAAGGACTCCACTTCCAACTTGTGGATGGCATCATAACTACTGTATTCACGTTTGATAGGTTCCTTAAAATCATCCCATGGGGTGGCATTAGCAGCCGCCAGCCCCAGTGTCTGAACATGCGCGTTCTACCAAGTTAACGCAGTGCCTTCGAGAATATCAGTGGCATATTTCACCTTACGAGCCTCGGGTCATTCTCACACTCGATGACCGATTCGAGTTCCTCGAACTAATGGAGGAGTCCAACAGCTCCTTCAGTGTTGCTGAAAGTAGTAGGACGACAGTCCATAAAAGTCGTGTATGTGCATACAGGTGGCTGAGCGTATTGACTTGTCGTGCGTGTTAGAGTAATCACAATTAAGCACAAGTGTTGAGTTACGAGAGTAGGATCTAAAGATCCTAGAGTGAGTTGTGATGGCAGGTTACACCTCCTGCCTGGGCAGCTGCGAGTGCTGCAGTAACTTGTTCAGTGATCGAAGCCGCCAACTGGGCTTGAGTTAGGTTAACGCGTCCACTCATGATCTTGACATCAAGGAGAACATGAGTGAGAGAGGTTCGCGAATAGTGCGATGACAGAAGAGAGTGAGCACGTAAGCGTTTTCAAGCAGTAACATATAGTAGGTTCTGTAATCTGAGCATACCACGAGCAAAGTTCTATGTAATTCTAGCAAGTAGGTAAAGTAACATGAATAGTAGTACCTATGATGTTGAGCCTTGCACGTGGAGCGAAGCGTCGTTGTGGATCGTTGAGCACTGTTCTGGTTATAGTCTGGTTTTAACAAAATCGTTTTCCCATTATTAAAACCGAGTTCTCTATAACCAATGGCTCTGATACCAATCTGTCACACCCCCAAAATCCACACGCGGGGTATCACCGCTAGGAGGCGTGACTGACCAGGATCAAGCCACCAATCATATTGAACATATAAGTAAGTAGTAAAATCATTCATCAATACGAAAGGTGTTTTCAAAACCAAACATCAATAAGTGTATAGCGGAAGCATAAGTATGTAAACCCAATGTAAATAGTAAATTCAAATGTTTAGATAGATAACATGGCATCATCGATCCATGTCCCACAACGACCTGCTCCTCCCTGTGCAAGCTCCATATGTACCTAAGGTCCTGCAAGGCATGCAAGAGAGAGTCAACAACTAGTTGAGCGAGTTCACAGTTAATAGTTCAGTAATAGTATAGCGTGAGTAGTAGTATGTTCGTTCGTTACAATGTATCGTATTAGTTTCCATCGCGGCCAATGTCCTTGGCAGGTGTGCGAAGATGTTGGGGAATGTCTTTCCCCAAGTTTTTCTAGACTAGGTTTGTTTGTATCGCGGCCTCTCTAGGCAGGTGTGCGATGATGCGTAAATTCAGTTCGCGGCCAATGTCCTTGGCAGGTGTGCGAAGATCAGTTCATAGTATCGCGGCCAATGTCCTTGGCAGGTGTGCGAAGATCAGTTCATAGTATCGCGGCCAATGTCCTTGGCAGGTGTGCGAAGATCGTTCAATAAGTGTTACTAGTCTAGCAGTAGGTTCCATCATCTATGTATGTACAGTAAATCATCAAATCCCCATTCCCACCCCGGGAACCCCATGCCTTGGCTTGTGTGAACTCACCTTGGTTTGCTCGGTATGCTAAGTATGTGCTCGCAAGTAATCAATCACGTCCTAAAGTATGCATGTATGTGAAATCAGTTTGTGTTCAAGTTGTGCACGTATAAACAGGTAGCATGTAACACAATCATATACAAGATAGTTACACTTAACAGCAGTTAAATATTCCAGTTAACATTTAACAGAATTAACTCAAGTTACAGCACAGCTCGGCGAAACACACATGTTGGCGAAACACAATACTTGGCGAAACAAATATGTTTCGTCGAGGTGTCCCTTGGCGAAACAGAACTTCTGATTCGTCGACTACCCTTGGCGAAACACATTCTGTTTCGCCGAGAGTTCGGTTTCGTCGGACAGTTCAGTTACGTCAGTACATCAATTACGTCAATCATCAACAACCCTAACCTCAACATTAGATAATAAGAGATATACCCACAAACATCATCATGTCAGAATCATTCACTAGAAGAAAAGTCATTGGCACATGTCATGTTATTGGTTCATCATTATCCTCATGATAAACAATAATTAAAATTGAAAATCAAATAATTATCACATGTTAGAACTAGTACAATGGCCGAAAATTATTAAATATGACACTTTGTGATTGGACCAAATATGTGATCATGAACATTATCAAATCATGAACAAATATCATCATTTAAACAAATACATCATGGCTGCCAAGTCCATGTTGAAGGTATTCTATTGGACCGAATGAACATCACATAACAATTCACATATATCATACATCAATCTGATCTTAACAGTTTACCAATTTCCGATTCGGTTTCATATGTAATTCGTATATATTTTTATCGATTGAATAAACAGGTTATATTACAATATCAACCCTATTCATCATCATGACAAGAACCCTAATATTCATACAACATGTAGTGTCGGTTACAAATATGCATCATCATACGGAATCATATAAACACGTATACGAATGAAAGATAAATCAAAACACATAGGTTTACTAACCGAACAATGATTAGATCGCACAAGAGTTTCCGGTGGTTTCTAGTTTGCCGTCACACAGTAATGGGAGCTCTAGGGTTTCTGGTTTGCTAAAGTGTGTCGAATGGGATCATTCTACGCAATATAACAAGTCTAACAGTACTGGGCCCGAACTGGGCTTCGGCGTAATACTGGGCCGGCGAAACAGATTGTTTCGTCGAGTTTGGTTTGGCGAAACAGCTTTGTTTCGTCGGGTATGTTCATGGCGAAACACACTTGTGTTTCGTCGGATTGTTCCAAGTTCCAACAGTTTACAAGTTCCCAACTCAAAGCACTTTATGTCACACATAGCATATCGATTAATCATCTCAAATTACTATCAGTGTACAGTTATAAGTCAAACAAGTCAAAGTCAACGTGCATTAAATGCATAAGTGAAAGTCGGAAATTCGAGTTGTCACATTATCCCCAACTTGAAAAAAATTTCGTCCCGAAATTTAGCATGCGGTTACTGAGGAAGCTAATAGTGTGACGTTGTTTACCTGTTTCGTATCGCGGCTCCCCGAGCATGTATGCGAAGATTACTGGTTTTCTTGGGGTGTCACATCGCAGTTAGCAATCTTTTCTTCCTTTGACTTCAATCTTGACTTTGACTTTGACTTTCGAAACACGGGGTGTTACAGCCTCCCCTACTTTAGGGAATTTCGTCCCGAAATTAGGCTTTAGCCGTAACAAATAACCGTGGGTACTTTGCCTTCTGTCGCTTTCGAGTTCCCAGGTAAACTCGACACCGCGTTTGCCTTCCCAACGAACCTTCACAATGGGAATGTGTGAGCGTCTGAGTACCTTGGTTTCTCGTCCCACAATCTCGACAGGCCTTTCCATGAAGTGTAGTGTTTCGTCCACTTGCAAGTCCTCAAGGGGAACATGTAATTCTTGGTCAGCCAAGCACTTTCTGAAATTCGAAACGTGGAAAGTCGGGTGGACGTTACTCAGTTCCTCTGGTAGTTCGAGTCTGTAGGCCACTTTTCCAATCCTTTCCAGGATCTTAAAGGGTCCAACATATCGAGGCGCGAGCTTTCCTTTCTTGCCGAATCTGATCACCCCCTTCCAAGGTGCAACCTTTAGGAGTACGTGATCGCCAACGTCAAATTCAAGGGGCTTGCGGCGTCTACCAGCGTAATTTTTCTGTCGGCTCCGAGCTTTCAGCAGATTGTCTCAAATTTGGAGGATTTTGTCTGTCGTTTCTTGCAACAGCTCGGGACCGGTAATTTGCGCATCTCCGATCTCATGCCATACAATAGACGACCGACATTTCCTTCCGTATAGAGCCTCGAATGGTGCCATTTGTATGCTAGAATGATAGTTGTTATTGTACGAGAACTCGACCAAAGGTAAGTACGCGTCCCAATTACCACCAAAATCTATGACACACGAACGGAGCATGTCTTCAAGGGTGCGAATCGTTCTTTCAGTCTGACCATCGGTTTGGGGATGGAAAGCGGTACTTAGATTAAGAGTTGTACCGAGAGCAGATTGAAACATTTCCCAACAATGTGAGGTAAACCGATCGTGGTCAGAGATGATATCGCGAGGCGTCCCATGTCGACTAATGATCTAGTTGGTGTAGATTCGGGCTAATTTTTCTACCTTGTAGTCTTCTCGTATTGGTAGGAAGTGAGCAGACTTAGTCAAACGGTCAACCATAACCCAAATGCTATCATGACCAGATTGAGTACGCGGAAGTTTTGTTATGAAGTCCATGGCTATACTCTCCCATTTCTACATCGGGATCTCGGGTTGAACAAGTAAGCCAGAGGGTCTTTGATTATCAGCCTTAACCTTGGAACAGGTTAAGCATTTCGAAACATAGATATCGATATCCTTCTTCATGCCCGACCACCAGTACTTGTAGCGCATGTCCTGGTACATCTTGTCAGCATCGGGATGTGTGGAATATCAAGATTTGTTGGCTTCGTCCATCAGAAGTTGTCGCAAGTTCATACGCTTGGGAATCCAGATTCGATCCAGGTAATGAAAAATACCATTTGACTTATTCTCGAGTTGGGCGCCATCGTTTAGAATTCTTTCCTTCTTCAAAGTTCGCTCAGTAAAACAAGCATGCTGCGCGTCACGGATAAGGGCTTCGAGATTAAACTGGGCTTGAGAATTACGAACGCTAAGTAAATAGCTTCGTCTACTGAGAGCATCGGCAACGAAATTTGCTTTGCCTGGATGGTAACAGATCTCACAGTCGTAATCGTTGAGCAGTTCTACCCACCGGCGTTGACGCATGTTTAGTTCCTTCTGGTCAAAGATATGTTGTAGGCTCCTATGATCGATGAAGATTGTACACATTGTACCATAAAGGTAGTGTCTCCAAATCTTTAACGCAAAAACAAATGCGCCAAGCTCGAGGTCGTGTGTGGTGTAGTTCTTCTCATGGATCTTGAGCTGTCGAGAAGCGTACGCGATAACCAAGACCCAGGTTTGAGGCATCGTAGTAGACTACGAAATTGTCGTTTCCGTCGGGCAATGAGAGCACGGGAGCATTGCAAAGCATAATCTTGATGGTTTTAAAGGCTTCCTCTTGTTTAGTTCCTTAAACAAAAGGTTTATCCTTGTGCTTAAGAGAAGTTAATGGCACGGCGATCTTAGAGAAACCTTCGGTAAAGTGGCGATAATAGCCCGCCAGTCCAAGAAAAGAATGGACTTCAGATGGATTCTTGGGTGTAACCCAACTCTTAACTGCTTCGATCTTCGCAGGGTAAACGTGGATACCTCGACTATTGACAATATGACCCAAGAATTGAACCCCCTCCAGCCAAAATTCACACTTGGAGAACTTGGCATAGAGACGGTTTCCCTGGAGCAACTCAAGAACCAACCGTAGATGCTGCGAATGTTCGGCTTTTGATTTGGAATAGATCAGGATATCATCGATGAATACGATTACGAAGCGATCAAGAAAGGGTTTGCACACTCGATTCATCAAGTCCATGAAGACTGCAGGAGCGTTGGTCAAACCAAAAGGCATGACAACGAACTCGTAGTGACCATAGCGGGTTCGAAAAGCGGTTTTGGGTATATACTCCTCTTGAATGCGTAACTGGTGATAGCCTGAGCGTAGATTGATCTTAGAAAAACACGTAGCACCTTGTAGCTGATCAAATAAATCATCGATTCGAGGTAAGGGGTAGCGATTCTTGATGGTTAACTTATTCAACTCCCTATAGTCGAAGCACATCCTGAACGAACCATCCTTCTTTTTGACGAAAAGGACAGGAGCGCCCCATTGAGAGGTGCTAGGGTGAATAAAGCCTTTATCAAGAAGTTCCTGGAGCTGACTTGAGAGTTCGCGCATTTCAGAAGGAGCAAGATGATACGGCGCTTTACCAACTGGGTTGGCTCCAGGAATGAGGTCGATTCGGAAATCAGTATCACGAGTGGGTGGTAACCCGGGTAGATAATCGGGGAAAAAATTAGGAAATTCACGAACATAGGGGACATCGTTCACTCCCTTAACTTCCTTTTTCTCCGCTACTACAATGTGTGCCAAGAAAGCTTGATATTCCTTGCGGTGGTACTTGCCAGCTTGAACACACGACATGAGTTGGAGTTTCTTCGAAGCGACTTCATCATAAACACATAATTGGTCACCATTAGCGAGCGAAAATCGAATCATCTTATCGAAGCAAACAACTTCAACATGGTTTTCACGAAGAAAGTCCATGCCTATTATGACGTCAAAACTTCCTAGCTGCATCGGAATGAGGTCGATAGGAAAGACATGATTGTTGAGCTCAAGAGTACAATCACGAAGAATAGAATTAACAACGAGGGTTCTTCCGGTGGCAACTTCAACATCGAACATCGAGGGGAGATGAGCGCACTTACGACTGAGGAGCTTTTCGAATTCAAACAATACAAAACAATTATCTGCTCCAGTATCAAATAAACACGAAGCATAAATACCATTCACAAGGAACATACCATTCATCACGTTGTTATCGGCTTAAGCTTGACAGACATTGATGTTGAAAGTACGTCCGCGGGGTGTTGGTGGTTGCTGTTGTTGCTGAGGCTGCTTCTGTTGTGGCTCTTGTTTGACCACTCGGTTCGGGCACATGTTGGCGAAGTGGTTGGGATCACCACACGCATAGCAAGCTCTAGCATTGACCGCGGGTGCCTGAGCCACTTGATGGCCTTGAGGAGCAGCAAGGAGAGCTTGATGGGCAGGAGCTTGACCTTGGGTTGGAGCAGGGTTTTGACGTGGACCTGTACGACAGTTGGCGGTAAAATGGCCGTACATGTTGCAATGAGCGCAGTATCTACAGGCGATTCCCACTGGGTGGTGATAAGTACAAGTAGGGCATGCCGGATGAGGTCCAGTATACGCACGCTTTGCCGGCGGTGCGTTGGTAACCGGGGCTGCTACTTGGCGGTGTTGGTGTTGCTGAGGAGCTGGAACAACTTGAAGTGGGGCAGCTTGGTCACATCACAGTTCTTCTTGCTGGAACTGCTGTTGCTCTTTCTCTTGCGTCTTGAGAGCTTGGATGACTGAGGAGCGGTGGCGGTTTCAGCGGTTGAAGCGGTAGTAGCTTGATGCAGATTCTTGGGAGCTTTATCCCAGACACCATACTTGACTCGCTTGTCATTAATCTCAGCTGCGAGCAATTTTGTTTCTTCAATCGTTGACGTCTTTGCAGCCTGAACAAAATCGGCCACGCAATCCAAAAGAGCACGGATATACTTTTTGATGGCGATTTCAGGCGTCTTGACCTGATCCGGACAGATTATACTCAACTGCTTGAAGCGTGCAATCAAACCAGCGTTGTCACCATCCTTCTGCTTAATGTGCCAGAATTCGTCCTCCAACTTTTGGCGCTCATGGGGAGGTCATAACTCTTCCATCATTACGTCCTTCAACTCATCCCATGATAGCCCGTAAGCTGCATCATTTCCGCGTTTGTTCCTCTCGGCAGTCCACCAGTCTAAAGCGCGGGACTGGAAGACGCCAGTTACGTTGAGAGTACAGAGATTGTCAGGACAACCACTCTGACGCAGGGTGACCTCGATAGAATCAAACCATTGGAACATGGCCGTAGGACCATCTTCACTAGTTAACTCTTTCGGTCCGCAGGCTTTGAACTGCTTGAAGCTAAAAGCAGCCTTTGGCGAATCAGTTTGGGACTCTTCAGAAGATTTTCTCACATTCTCGTGTAGTTCACTCACAATCTGAGGGATAACCTTCGCCATTTGCTTGGTAATCATAGAGGCGAGGAGTTTATCTGCCTGCTTTCGGCGAGCAGCTTGAGTAGCGCGAGATCCAGATGACGACAATGTCTGCAACAGACATCGCCACAGACTTAACACAAATTTTCGATTATTCCTACTATAGTCTAACGATTCACTATAAAGCTCAGGAACACGTACCCACATACACATAGAATCACATAGGCACATAAACACATAAGCACATAATCACGTAGAGCACAGAAACACATAAGCACGTAAGGCACAGAAGCACATGAGGCAGTCAGAATACAGAAACCTAAGTATATGTTGCACGAATTCCCTATCCTTCACAGCGCGTTTAGCGATTAATTACAGCGATTGCGAGTATCGAGTAGCGATTGCGAATAATGATCAGCGATTTGTCAGCGGGTTGGGATAGATGTGCAGTGCGAGTTGTGCATGTTGATCGAAAGCGAAGAGCGAAGAGCGAAAAGCATGTAAATCACCAAAATCGAAACATGTAATCACATAAAACACATAATTTCCACATAAAATCGACAAACATCAGAGTCAGCAGTTGCGGGCTTGGAATCGAAACACATAGAAATCAAGGATAGATTGTCTTCGGCTAGAGAGACGTCGACTACCCAAAGTGATTCAACTGTTCACAAGGACTTTAAGTGCACACTTTGGCCTTCTGGACTGTGCTCTAGCTTCGATTCGAGCGATTGGCACGCATCCTGCTAGCTATGGTGTGACTTCAAGCCGTTGGATTCCGTCGAGACTTTAGTGAGAGCTTTGTAAAACCACATTAGAGAGTAGAACGAGTCGTCAAGGTTCGGGTTTCACCCCTGACTTAGCGACTACGTTCCTGTTTCTGTGGTATAACCACGAGATAGATAAGAGGATTTGCGTCGAAGTATGGATTTCACTCCTAATTCAACGCAAATTCTCTTGTTTTATAGCAAAAATAGCAGTTCGAATGAGTAATCCGGTTGAGAGTTTACTGTTTTCACACCTAATCTTAACCAGACTATTCGTTTGTGTGCGAAATCAGCCTTAGGAAAGGCTGATCTTGCACAGTACTGTAGTATGCGATGTTTGCGCAAGTGTGTAGTGTACAGCGAGTTCGAGTGAGAAATAGCGAGCAAGCTCGTACAAAACCCCTACTGGGTATGCACAAATCGGTCCATTGGTACTTAGACTATAGACTAGGTCATCCTAAGACATTGACCTGGACTAGGTCGAGTCTTGCCTAATTCCATATAGTTATAGCTCTGATACCAATCTGTCACACCCCAACCAACGGCGGAATCGTCGGGGCGCGGCACTGAGCGAAACAGATTGTCCATGAGTATCCATAACAACTATTAATTACCAGATATTTAAAACCTCATGTCCCATACCATAACATATCTAAATAAAACAGTTATTACAAATAATTGTCTCATAAACAAATACTGATCCGACAACTCAGATTTTTAATAAGATAGTTTGTTTGTTTGTTTCTAGACTCTTTCCTAGCCTCGATTTCATCACACAGCAAAGAAGGCATCCTAGCATCTTATGCACCTGCCACATACGTTAAAATAATGGTCAATACACATAGTGTAAAGGTGAGCATACAAGTTTGATTATAGCATATAGAGTTCAAAATCGTTTACGCATAACCAGCATGTACAACGTATAATGTGAAGCATGTAAGTTATCGACAAAGATCCTATCAATACCAGTGACTGCGAGTAGCGAGTGCACAACACATGTTCACCACTGTGAACACGTGAAGTAATTGTCCTTAACAACCCCTGAGTGAACAGGTGCTGAGTCCAAACTATAGTACTATCGTTGTTAAGGCAGGTAGATAGCAATCAATGTGTTAACATAACAAACAGGCATTCATCGAGTCACGTATAACATGCATTAGAGGCCAGTGTATAAATAGTAATTGCGTGTGTGTTCGATGTGGTTTAGAATAAGTAACGTATGTAACACCCAAAAGTGCATAAAGCAAAAAGGGTTCGAGTATACTCACAGCGATAGAGGTAATGGATTGAAGGGAGCGCTAGAGTGGAATTAGCCTGAACAGTTAACGATAGCATAAGCAAAAGTTGGCGCGTAAAACGGTGTAGGTGTACCAAGGATAGGGTGGTAATCCGATCGGATGGCCAGTCGATCGGGTGGTAATCCGTTCGGATGGTCATCCGATCGGATGGCCATTCGATTGGGTTGTCACCTCGTTTGGTGAGGATGTGTTTGTGTATGATGGTTTGTACTTTGAAGTTTTCGTTGCAGCATTCTAAAAATAAAGAAGTATCTCTACCTTTCAGGTCGGTCGATCGATCAGTCATTCGATTGGACGACGATCCGATTGGCAAGGCTTCTCAGTTTTAGAGAACAAGTTCACAGCAGGATGGTCACGGCGATCGGATGGCAATCCGATCGGGTGGCAATCCGTACGTATTGAAAATGTTGAAACTCGTTTAAGTACCAAAGTCCTAAACGTCACACGATCGGATGGTCGCTCGATCGGATGGCAATCCGATCGGGTGGTAATCCGTTCAACATCCAGGTCCTTGAAGTATTTGAATAAAAGTTTAAGTATGGAACCAGGTGCAGCCCGATCGGATGGCCGGTCGATCGGATGGCAATCCGATCGGACGGCAATCCGTCCCAAACGGTCAGATTGTCTTGTCACATGATTTTGTTTGAAGTTCTGTGATTTTGAACGAGACTTTTAATGACTTGATTGAACAACAGAACCCTTATCTCGGCCCAAGTGACCCGACCGAACAGGAATCACCCTAGTCCGACCGGTTCATGGTTCGAGTCGGTAGTTCATGTTCAAACCCGAAATCAATATCTCTCGGACAGAATTCAGTTCTGGAACTAATACATCACCAAGAATGGGTAGAAGATCAGAAAGAGCTCCGATTCTATCGGGTTTGAGTGCATTGAGTGTAAAAGAGTTGAAAGAAGGTTGGAAAACCATCTTTCAATCCTTTTTACCATGAATATGTTCAGATCTACGTAAGATCCTTGTTCATTCATGTGGAAATCGTCCAGATCCAAGTTGTTCTTGGTGGATTGAAGCCAAAACATGAAGTTCATAAGAACACCATGATGACATCACCCTAGAACACCTCAAATCTGCTGATTTCACGGTTAAAAGTTAAGATTTGAAAGATAGAAAGGTGTAGGAGTGCGTGTAGATCAAGAAATTACAAGATTTTAGGTTGGAAACTTACAAGAATTGAGAGAAATCGAGAGAAATAGAGCTTGAGTGCGGCTGCGTCGAGTAGAGAGCTGTCACATCAAGTGATGTGACATGTGGGGGTATTTATAGGGTTTTCTAAAAAGGAAAGTGAGGAAAAAGGCTGGTCGATCGGGTGGCAATCCGATCGGATGGCCACTCGATCGGTTGGCCACTTGATCCGTGAGTTCGGCGCGATGAGTTTAGTCGTTTCGATTCGAGTGTTGAGCGTTGCGATGCGATTTGGGTGAGTGATGCGATAGAATTACACATTAAATTACTTTTAATCCCAACGACTATATCTAACATACAATCACTATAATCAACTTGCGTTTAGCGTTTCGTTTCGATTCGATTGTGATGCGATAGATTGCGATTTCGATTAACACCTCAACATAAACATAACATGCACAAGTAACACATAAACAACACACACACGTAAAACAATATCCAGAACACATAATTTGAGTTGCGAATGCGATAGCGATAAGCGATAAATCGATTAAACATGCGATTAAATAGCGATTAAATCTCGATTATTAATAGATACTTCACATAATACAACTAAATCAAATAAATAGATTCAATTGCAAGTCAAAGAAGCCAAAACAATAGTGGAGCAAGGAGTGACAGATCGCAATTAGCAATCTTTTCTTCCTTTGACTTCAATCTTGACTTTGACTTTCGAAACACAGGGTGTTACAGCCTCCCCTACTTTAGGGAATTCCGTCCCAAAATTTGGATTTAGCCATAACAAACAACTATGGGTACTTCGCCTTCATGTCGCTCTTGAGTTCCCAGGTAAACTCGGCAACGCGTTTGTCTTCCCAGCGAACCTTAACAATGGGAATGCGTGAGCGTCTGAGTACCTTGGTTTCTCATCCCACGATCTCGACAAGCCTTTCCACGAAGTGTAGTGTTTCGTCCACTTGCAAGTCCTCAATCAAAACATGTATTCACATAAAACACATAATTTCCACATAAAATCGACAAATATTAGAGTTAGCAGTTGCGGGCTCGGAATCGAAACACATAGAAATCGAGAATAGATTGTCTTCGGCTAGAGAGACGTCGACTACCCAAAGTGATTCAACTATTCACAAGGACTTTAAGTGAACACTTTGGCCTTCTGGACTGTGCTCTCGCTTCGATTCGAGAGATTGGCACGCATCCTGCTAGCGATGGTGTGACTTCAAGTCATTGGAGTCCGTCGAGACTTTGGTGTAAGCTTTGTAAAACCACATTAGAGAGTAGAACGAGTCGTTAAGGTTCGGGTTTCACCCCTGACTTAGCGACTACGTTCCTGTTTCTATGGTATTACCACGAGATAGATAAGAGGATTTGCGTCGAAGTATGGATTTCACTCCTAATTCAACGCAAATTCTCTTGTTTTATAGCAAAAATAGCAGTTCGAATGAGTAATCCGGTTGAGAGTTTACTGTTTTCACACCTAATCTTAACCAGACTATTCGTTTGTGTGCGAAATCAGCCTTAGGAAAGGCTGATCTTGCGCAGTACTGTAGTATGCGATGTTTGCGCAAGTGTGTAGTGTACAGCGAGTTCGAGTGAGAAATAGCGAGCAAGCTCGTACAAAACCCCTACTGGGTATGCACAAATCGGTCCATTGGTACTTATACTATAGACTAGGTCATCCTAAGACATTGACCTGGACTAGGTCGAGTCTTGCCTAATTCCATATAGTTATAGCTCTGATACCAATCTGTCACACCCCAACCAACGGCGGAATCGTCGGGGCGCGGCACTGAGCGAAACAGATTGTCCATGAGTATCCATAACAACTATTAATTACCAGATATTTAAAACCTCATGTCCCATACCATAACATATCTAAATAAAACAGTTATTACAAATAATTGTCTCATAAACAAATACTGATCCGACAACTCAGATTTTTAATAAGATAGTTTGTTTGTTTGTTTCTAGACTCTTTCCTAGCCTCGATTTCATCACACAGCAAACAAGGCATCCTAGCATCTTATGCACCTGCCACATACGTTAAAATAATGGTCAATACACATAGTGTAAATGTGAGCATACAAGTTTGATTATAGCATATAGAGTTCAAAATCGTTTACGCATAACCAGCATGTACAACGTATAATGTGAAGCATGTAAGTTATCGACAAAGATCCTATCAATACCAGTGACTGCGAGTAGCGAGTGCACAACACATGTTCACTACTGTGAACACGTGAAGTAATTGTCCTTAACAACCCCTGAGTGAACAGGTGTTGAGTCCAAACTATAGTACTATCGTTGTTAAGGCAGGTAGACATCAATCAATGTGTTAACATAACAAACAAGCATTCATCGAGTCACGTATAACATGCATTTCAGGTCAGCGTATAAATAGTAATTGCGTGTGTGTTTCATGTGGTTTAGAATAAGTAACGTATGTAACACCCAAAAGTGCATAAAGCAAAAAGGGTTAGAGTATACTCTCAGCGATAGAGGCAATGGATTGAAAGGAGCGATAGAGCGGAATTAGCCTGAACAGTTAACGATAACATAAGCGAAAGTCGGCGCGCAAAACGGTGTAGGTGTACCAAGGATTGGATGGCAATCCGATCGGATGGCCAGTCGATCGGGTGGCAATCCGTTCGGATGGTCATCCGATCGGATGCCCATTCGATTGGATTGTCACCTCGTTTGGTGAGGATGTGTAACAGCCCAGCGTAACCGCACCATGATATTGTCTGCTTCGGCGGCCAGCACGCCCTCGGCATCTGCCCCTCAGGGTTTTCAAAACGCGTCATGATGGTGAAGGTATCCAGCCCCTTATAAGGAAGCCTTTGTTCCCCTTCACAACCGATGTGGGATGTCACAATCCATCCCCTTAAGGGGTCCAACGTCCTCGTAGGACCTGGCACCACCGGTCTGGCCCTGGCTCTTATACCATCTATAACAGCCCAGCATAACCGCACCATGATATTGTCTGCTTTAGCGGCCAGCACGCCCTCGGTGTTCGCCCCTCACGGTTTTCAAAACGCGTCATGATGGTGAAGATATCCAGCCCATTATAAGGAAGCCTTTGTTCCCCTTCACAACCGATGTGGGATGTCACATTTAATAATTGTCCAAATTTATGTGGATGACATCATTTTTTGAAGCACATGTAATGCTATGTGTGAAGAGTTTAGACAAATCATGACATCCGAGTTTGAAATGAGTGCAATGGGTGAACTTCAATGCTTTCTTGGTCTTCATGTTAAGCAATTGCAAAATGGTACATTCATTCATCAAAGCAAATATGTAAAGGATCTTTTAAACAAATTTGAGACAAATGACTGTAAACCATGTAGTACACCCATGCCAACCACAAAGCTTGTCATGTCTGATGAAAAAGATGACTTGGTTGATCATACCTTATATAGAAGCATGATTGGGTCTTTATTGTACCTAACTACATCAAGGCCCCACATCATGTTTGCAGCATGTGTTTGTGCCAGATCCTAGTCAGCACCTAGGAAGTCTAATCTCATTGCTATAAAAAGAATATCCAGATACATAAAAGGTGCTCCCACACTTGGTATCTGGTATCCTGCTAATGGGAATGTCAATCTTTCAGGTTTCTCAGACAGTGATTTTGCTGGATGCAACTCCACCAGGAAGTCTACATCAGGAGGGTGTCAATTCCTAGGCAATTGCTTAGTGTCTTAACAAAGCAAAAAAGCAAGCAGTTGTTTCCACATCCACTGCTGAGGCAGAATACATTGCTGCTGCAAGCTATACAGCCTAACTACTGTGGCTTCAAAATCAGTTACTAGACTTTGGTATAACTGCTCTAAAGACTCCTCTCATGTTGGACAGTTAAGCATATGAAAATATCATCAAAAATCCAGTATCCCATTCAACAACCAAACACATTGACATCAGACATCACTTTGTGAGGGATTGCTATGAAAAATGTTTGATTTCTCTGTATCATGTTCCAACTAAAAATCAGCTAGCAGTTGTGCTAACAAAAGCATTAGACACATCTACCTTTGAAAGCTTGATCTCTAGGATTAGAATGCTTAACATGGATTAACAAGCAACACTTGGATTTCCATGAATAAAAAGAAGTAAAATGTTTTCAGAAAATCAAAATCCATCCTTAAAAATAGTTAAAATGAGTAATCCGGTTGAGAGTTTACTGTTTTCACACCTAATCTTAACCAGACTATTCGTTTGTGTGCGAAATCAGCCTTAGGAAAGGCTGATCTTGCGCAGTACTGTAGTATGCGATGTTTGCGCAAGTGTGTAGTGTACAGCGAGTTCGAGTGAGAAATAGCGAGCAAGCTCGTACAAAACCCCTACTGGGTATGCACAAATCGGTCCATTGGTACTTAGACTATAGACTAGGTCATCCTAAGACATTGACCTGGACTAGGTCGAGTCTTGCCTAATTCCATATAGTTATAGCTCTGATACCAATCTGTCACACCCCAACCAACGGCGGAATCGTCGGGGCGCGGCACTGAGCGAAACAGATTGTCCATGAGTATCCATAACAACTATTAATTACCAGATATTTAAAACCTCATGTCCCATACCATAACATATCTAAATAAAACAGTTATTACAAATAATTGTCTCATAAACAAATACTGATCCGACAACTCAGATTTTTAATAAGATAGTTTGTTTGTTTGTTTCTAGACTCTTTCCTAGCCTCGATTTCATCACACAGCAAACAAGGCATCCTAGCATCTTATGCACCTGCCACATACGTTAAAATAATGGTCAATACACATAGTGTAAAGGTGAGCATACAAGTTTGATTATAGCATATAGAGTTCAAAATCGTTTACGCATAACCAGCATGTACAACGTATAATGTGAAGCATGTAAGTTATCGACAAAGATCCTATCAATACCAGTGACTGCGAGTAGCGAGTGCACAACACATGTTCACTACTGTGAACACGTGAAGTAATTGTCCTTAACAACCCCTGAGTGAACAGGTGCTGAGTCCAAACTATAGTACTATCGTTGTTAAGGCAGGTAGATAGCAATCAATGTGTTAACATAACAAACAGGCATTCATCGAGTCACGTATAACATGCATTAGAGGCCAGTGTATAAATAGTAATTGCGTGTGTGTTCGATGTGGTTTAGAATAAGTAACGTATGTAACACCCAAAAGTGCATAAAGCAAAAAGGGTTCGAGTATACTCACAGCGATAGAGGTAATGGATTGAAGGGAGCGCTAGAGTGGAATTAGCCTGAACAGTTAACGATAGCATAAGCAAAAGTTGGCGCGTAAAACGGTGTAGGTGTACCAAGGATAGGGTGGTAATCCGATCGGATGGCCAGTCGATCGGGTGGTAATCCGTTCGGATGGTCATCCGATCGGATGGCCATTCGATTGGGTTGTCACCTCGTTTGGTGAGGATGTGTTTGTGTATGATGGTTTGTACTTTGAAGTTTTCGTTGCAGCATTCTAAAAATAAAGAAGTATCTCTACCTTTCAGGTCGGTCGATTGATCAGTCATTCGATTGGACGACGATCCGATTGGCAAGGCTTCTCAGTTTTAGAGAACAAGTTCACAGCAGGATGGTCACGGCGATCGGATGGCAATCCGATCGGGTGGCAATCCGTACGTATTGAAAATGTTGAAACTCGTTTAAGTACCAAAGTCCTAAACGTCACACGATCGGATGGTCGCTCGATCGGATGGCAATCCGATCGGGTGGTAATCCGTTCAACATCCATGTCCTTGAAGTATTTGAATAAAAGTTTAAGTATGGAACCAGGTGCAGCCCGATCGGATGGCCGGTCGATCGGATGGCAATCCGATCGGACGGCAATCCATCCCAAACGGTCAGATTGTCTTGTCACATGATTTTGTTTGAAGTTCTGTGATTTTGAACGAGACTTTTAATGACTTGATTGAACAACAGAACCCTTATCTCGGCCCAAGTGACCCGACCGAACAGGAATCACCCTAGTCCGACCGGTTCATGGTTCGAGTCGGTAGTTCATGTTCAAACCCGAAATCAATATCTCTCGGACAGAATTCAGTTCTGGAACTAATACATCACCAAGAATGGGTAGAAGATCAGAAAGAGCTCCGATTCTATCGGGTTTGAGTGCATTGAGTGTAAAAGAGTTGAAAGAAGGTTGGAAAACCATCTTTCAATCCTTTTTACCATGAATATGTTCAGATCTACGTAAGATCCTTGTTCATTCATGTGGAAATCGTCCAGATCCAAGTTGTTCTTGGTGGATTGAAGCCAAAACATGAAGTTCATAAGAACACCATGATGACATCACCCTAGAACACCTCAAATCTGCTGATTTCACGGTTAAAAGTTAAGATTTGAAAGATAGAAAGGTGTAGGAGTGCGTGTAGATCAAGAAATTACAAGATTTTAGGTTGGAAACTTACAAGAATTGAGAGAAATCGAGAGAAATAGAGCTTGAGTGCGGCTGCGTCGAGTAGAGAGCTGTCACATCAAGTGATGTGACATGTGGGGGTATTTATAGGGTTTTCTAAAAAGGAAAGTGAGGAAAAAGGCTGGTCGATCGGGTGGCAATCCGATCGGATGGCCACTCGATCGGTTGGCCACTTGATCCGTGAGTTCGGCGCGATGAGTTTAGTCGTTTCGATTCGAGTGTTGAGCGTTGCGATGCGATTTGGGTGAGTGATGCGATAGAATTACACATTAAATTACTTTTAATCCCAACGACTATATCTAACATACAATCACTATAATCAACTTGCGTTTAGCGTTTCGTTTCGATTCGATTGTGATGCGATAGATTGCGATTTCGATTAACACCTCAACATAAACATAACATGCACAAGTAACACATAAACAACACACACACGTAAAACAATATCCAGAACACATAATTTGAGTTGCGAATGCGATAGCGATAAGCGATAAATCGATTAAACATGCGATTAAATAGCGATTAAATCTCGATTATTAATAGATACTTCACATAATACAACTAAATCAAATAAATAGATTCAATTGCAAGTCAAAGAAGCCAAAACAATAGTGGAGCAAGGAGTGACAGATCGCAATTAGCAATCTTTTCTTCCTTTGACTTCAATCTTGACTTTGACTTTCGAAACACAGGGTGTTACAGCCTCCCCTACTTTAGGGAATTCCGTCCCAAAATTTGGATTTAGCCATAACAAACAACTATGGGTACTTCGCCTTCATGTCGCTCTTGAGTTCCCAGGTAAACTCGGCAACGCGTTTGTCTTCCCAGCGAACCTTAACAATGGGAATGCGTGAGCGTCTGAGTACCTTGGTTTCTCATCCCACGATCTCGACAAGCCTTTCCACGAAGTGTAGTGTTTCGTCCACTTGCAAGTCCTCAATCAAAACATGTATTCACATAAAACACATAATTTCCACATAAAATCGACAAATATTAGAGTTAGCAGTTGCGGGCTCGGAATCGAAACACATAGAAATCGAGAATAGATTGTCTTCGGCTAGAGAGACGTCGACTACCCAAAGTGATTCAACTATTCACAAGGACTTTAAGTGAACACTTTGGCCTTCTGGACTGTGCTCTCGCTTCGATTCGAGAGATTGGCACGCATCCTGCTAGCGATGGTGTGACTTCAAGTCATTGGAGTCCGTCGAGACTTTGGTGTAAGCTTTGTAAAACCACATTAGAGAGTAGAACGAGTCGTTAAGGTTCGGGTTTCACCCCTGACTTAGCGACTACATTCCTGTTTCTATGGTATTACCACGAGATAGATAAGAGGATTTGCGTCGAAGTATGGATTTCACTCCTAATTCAACGCAAATTCTCTTGTTTTATAGCAAAAATAGCAGTTCGAATGAGTAATCCGGTTGAGAGTTTACTGTTTTCACACCTAATCTTAACCAGACTATTCGTTTGTGTGCGAAATCAGCCTTAGGAAAGGCTGATCTTGCGCAGTACTGTAGTATGCGATGTTTGCGCAAGTGTGTAGTGTACAGCGAGTTCGAGTGAGAAATAGCGAGCAAGCTCGTACAAAACCCCTACTGGGTATGCACAAATCGGTCCATTGGTACTTAGACTATAGACTAGGTCATCCTAAGACATTGACCTGGACTAGGTCGAGTCTTGCCTAATTCCATATAGTTATAGCTCTGATACCAATCTGTCACACCCCAACCAACGGCGGAATCGTCGGGGCGCGGCACTGAGCGAAACAGATTGTCCATGAGTATCCATAACAACTATTAATTACCAGATATTTAAAACGTCATGTCCCATACCATAACATATCTAAATAAAACAGTTATTACAAATAATTGTCTCATAAACAAATACTGATCCGACAACTCAGATTTTTAATAAGATAGTTTGTTTGTTTGTTTCTAGACTCTTTCCTAGCCTCGATTTCATCACACAGCAAACAAGGCATCCTAGCATCTTATGCACCTGCCACATACGTTAAAATAATGGTCAATACACATAGTGTAAAGGTGAGCATACAAGTTTGATTATAGCATATAGAGTTCAAAATCGTTTACGCATAACCAGCATGTACAACGTATAATGTGAAGCATGTAAGTTATCGACAAAGATCCTATCAATACCAGTGACTGCGAGTAGCGAGTGCACAACACATGTTCACTACTGTGAACACGTGAAGTAATTGTCCTTAACAACCCCTGAGTGAACAGGTGTTGAGTCCAAACTATAGTACTATCGTTGTTAAGGCAGGTAGACATCAATCAATGTGTTAACATAACAAACAAGCATTCATCGAGTCACGTATAACATGCATTTCAGGTCAGCGTATAAATAGTAATTGCGTGTGTGTTTCATGTGGTTTAGAATAAGTAACGTATGTAACACCCAAAAGTGCATAAAGCAAAAAGGGTTAGAGTATACTCTCAGCGATAGAGGCAATGGATTGAAAGGAGCGATAGAGCGGAATTAGCCTGAACAGTTAACGATAACATAAGCGAAAGTCGGCGCGCAAAACGGTGTAGGTGTACCAAGGATCGGATGGCAATCCGATCGGATGGCCAGTCGATCGGGTGGCAATCCGTTCGGATGGTCATCCGATCGGATGCCCATTCGATTGGATTGTCACCTCGTTTGGTGAGGATGTGTAACAGCCCAGCGTAACCGCACCATGATATTGTCTGCTTCGGCGGCCAGCACGCCCTCGGCATCTGCCCCTCAGGGTTTTCAAAACGCGTCATGATGGTGAAGGTATCCAGCCCCTTATAAGGAAGCCTTTGTTCCCCTTCACAACCGATGTGGGATGTCACAATCCATCCCCTTAAGGGGTCCAACGTCCTCGTAGGACCTGGCACCACCGGTCTGGCCCTGGCTCTTATACCATCTATAACAGCCCAGCATAACCGCACCATGATATTGTCTGCTTTAGCGGCCAGCACGCCCTCGGTGTTCGCCCCTCACGGTTTTCAAAACGCGTCATGATGGTGAAGATATCCAGCCCATTATAAGGAAGCCTTTGTTCCCCTTCACAACCGATGTGGGATGTCACATTTAATAATTGTCCAAATTTATGTGGATGACATCATTTTTTGAAGCACATGTAATGCTATGTGTGAAGAGTTTAGACAAATCATGACATCCGAGTTTGAAATGAGTGCAATGGGTGAACTTCAATGCTTTCTTGGTCTTCATGTTAAGCAATTGCAAAATGGTACATTCATTCATCAAAGCAAATATGTAAAGGATCTTTTAAACAAATTTGAGACAAATGACTGTAAACCATGTAGTACACCCATGCCAACCACAAAGCTTGTCATGTCTGATGAAAAAGATGACTTGGTTGATCATACCTTATATAGAAGCATGATTGGGTCTTTATTGTACCTAACTACATCAAGGCCCGACATCATGTTTGCAGCATGTGTTTGTGCCAGATCCTAGTCAGCACCTAGGAAGTCTAATCTCATTGCTATAAAAAGAATATCCAGATACATAAAAGGTGCTCCCACACTTGGTATCTGGTATCCTGCTAATGGGAATGTCAATCTTTCAGGTTTCTCAGACAGTGATTTTGCTGGATGCAACTCCACCAGGAAGTCTACATCAGGAGGGTGTCAATTCCTAGGCAATTGCTTAGTGTCTTAACAAAGCAAAAAAGCAAGCAGTTGTTTCCACATCCACTGCTGAGGCAGAATACATTGCTGCTGCAAGCTATACAGCCTAACTACTGTGGCTTCAAAATCAGTTACTAGACTTTGGTATAGCTGCTCTAAAGACTCCTCTCATGTTGGACAGTTAAGCAGATGAAAATATCATCAAAAATCCAGTATCCCATTCAACAACCAAACACATTGACATCAGACATCACTTTGTGAGGGATTGCTATGAAAAATGTTTGATTTCTCTGTATCATGTTCCAACTAAAAATCAGCTGGCAGTTGGGCTAACAAAAGCATTAGACACATCTACCTTTGAAAGCTTGATCTCTAGGATTAGAATGCTTAACATGGATTAACAAGCAACACTTGGATTTCCATGAATAAAAAGAAGTAAAATGTTTTCAGAAAATCAAAATCCATCCTTAAAAATAGTTAAAATGAAAATTTTTCATAAATCCTTAAAAGTCTGTTCATATCGAATGTTTGTTTCAAACCTCTGATAGTTGAAAATTCACCCACTACTGAAAGACAACTTCTGTTTCCTCATTTCCATGTTGACCACTGTTGACTAAACCTCAGTTGTTTCAAAAACTGATGTATATCCACTGATAGATAAAAATCAGCACTGATATTCCATACACTGTTCCCTACCACTGTTGTTGCCCAACATTGGTTTCCTAACAACTGTCATTCACTTTTTCAACAGAGATTTGCCACGTGGGCAGATATTAACCGTCAGATCGTTGAAACCACTGCCACCTCAGCATTCACTTTTCCCTTTTATAAAACCCTGATAAACCCCAAAACAGAGTTTTCACTACCGTATCGAATTCAAAAATACTACAAAGCGGTTAGCATCTTCTTCTTCATTTCTCTCTCAACCATTAGTGATTTCTACTTCCGATCATGGCTCTTATCATCAAACACCCCCACAATTACCTCTTTACGTTTGAGAAAACAAACAAAAATACAGAGTTCCACTCAATAATCGACACCCTGTGCTCATCAAAATACAAAACTTTACTCACTTGTGATGCACCCATTTATCAAGACACCCTACGTGATTTCTGGGCAAATGTTGAAGTTCAAGAACAAGATAAAAAGCCATGGGGAATCACCTAAAAAGTAGGAGCTGTCTTGGTACCACTAACCCCACAAACCATTTCAGAGGTATTTCAGATGAATGATCTAGCAGGTACAACTTCCTTTCCAAAAAGTGAGTATCAATTGGATTTGATCGAAAAAGGGTATGATGGACAATTGACAAAAGAAACAATGTAAAAAGGAAATTTTCCACCACATATGAAATTTTTGTTCAATACTCTGCTCACTTGTTATCAAATAAAACAACTATTTTCAATGAAATTCCTTTAAAAATTCAATACTCGGGGTATGCAATTATGTCAAAAACATATTTTAACTACTCCCAAGCATTGTTTATTGATCTGGTCAATAATGTGAAAAACATCAAAGATGGAAAAAAACTCAGCTTTTCTACTGTTCCCAAGGTTCTTAAGCTATTATTTACAAAAGAAAATTCCACAAAATGCTTTTCAACAAGGAACAACTTTCAAAATAAACAGCCTTTCTTCTGAAACATTTACTCGCCTTATGGCAAAAGAGTCAAAAGTTTCTAAAACACAAGCAAAGAGGTCTGAGAAAATTTAGATGAGTCCACATCTACTCCTCAAACCTCTGTTGCTAAGCCCATTGCTCATGGTGAACACACCACCACAACCACTGTTGTGCAACTCCCACCATCCAAACCCAAAAAGAGCAAAAAGAAAACCAAAAAGCCCACCAAACCCACAAATAAGGGTCCTCTGGAAGATGAGATCGCAGAGGTTAACCATGTGACAACACCAATGTCACTAGAAACCACTCTTGCTACTTCCTCACAACAGTTGGAAAGATCTCCACCTAAAACCTCAACTCCTCATGATTCCTCACAAAAGGAACATGTTGTAAGCACAGGGACCCCACAATATTAAACATTACCCTCACTTAAGAGTATGTTTAACAGCCCTCCTCTTGCGGAAAATTCTCGTTCAACACCACTCCCTACATCTCATATTCCACCTACCATCATACCTCTATTAGAGGCCATTGAAATTCAGACACAAAACAACCCCCTTAACCAACACATTACTAAGAGTACAACTTCTACATTGGTTGTGTCTGAACCAATTCAATTGGCTAACCCACAAACAGCTGAGGAGGATACATCACTTGAATTTGCTGAAATTCTTGTTGATAGTTCAAGTGGAGCAGCTATTACAGATGTTGCATCCACTAATCTACATCTGGATAGTAGTTTCATCAGTCAGACTCCCTTGAAGGTAACCATTGCTATGTCTGTGACAACCCGCACTCTTGATGTCATGAAAAAGGGCATTTTGGTAACACGCGCAATTAATTATGTCACTATTATTAGTAATACTATTATTATTTGCAAAATATTAATAGAACGCGATGAAAGATTTATCGGCCCAACTGTTTACGCATCTAGAAAAATTAATCGGATCCGTCCGCTTATGCGAGATGTTAAGCAATAACGGATCCACGCACACTTGGGTTAGGCCGCACGCTCGGGTTAGGCCCAAGCCCACTCTCTAAACCTAAAACCCACCATATTTAATCATCCTAAACCTTTCCCCCCTCAAATTTTATTCTCTTCAACCAAAACCCTAGAACCCAAAAGATGGCAGCCGACACACACACCCATCCCTACTCTCCTTCACTGTTAAATCCTCCGGTGACATGCCGGCCGGTGCCGGCCAAACTACCGGCTTCCGATGGCTGGTTGTTCTCCAACAAACCCCCCTCTCTCTCTTTTCCCGGTGATGATGAGGACGTGATGAGATGATGATGATGATGACGGGATGCAGGCAGCCGGCGATGGTACACAGCAGCGGCGACTCCGTTCAGAGCAGTTCAAGCTCTGTTGCGAGTGTCGAGTTCTGCTCGGGTCTTGTCGGGTTCTGGGCGGTGATGGAAATGTTCATCTCGGGTCAGGTCAGTCGTGAGTTCGAGAGTTCTGAGTCGACTTTGGGTTGTTTTCAGTTCGGGTCCAGCTCTGGCTCGGGTTTCATTTCATATTTCGGCTCAGCAAGTTTGGAGGTTTTGGATCTAGTCTGGCTCGGTCTCGGGTCGCACACACTACCTCCTGCTCTTCACCTTTTGGTTAGTGTTATGTTTTAATATTATTGTGTCATAAATCTTGAGTGCACTAGTTTCTTTTTAATTGTTAAAAATATGGAAGTTGATCAGTAGTGTTTGTTAATGTTTATTTAAATCTCCGTTCGAACGAAATACTTCCTACGAATGTTACTCGTTGGGGGCAACGAGCCAAGGATACCCCGGGGGTAATGAGTATCGCAAGGACTGTTCTTCGAACTCGATACGATCGACGCCCGAACCTATTCTGAAAGTCAGTGGGGAATCCAAACGACTCCTACGCTTTACCTTGGAACTTCTACGACGCAAAACCGCCTTGCGCTAAGTTTTAAGTACACGACTTTTAACGCCACAAAGCCCACATTTCTCGACCGTATACGCAACCTCTAACGATTTGAACTCAAAAGGGGCATCACCTAGCATTCGAGAGATCCTCAAACGATCCGCAACTCCAGCAACTGAAAGATAATCTACGAGGTGCTACTATCTTACTCTATCCTGCCCAAGGCATTGATGAAATGTCTGCTAGTAACGGCACGCGACCAAAGAAACCGACAAGTTTCCGAACTTGGAACCATCTACTTGATAGAAATAGATACTAGGCACGAGATGCCAACTTCTCTTTTACCTGATCGTGACCCACGTTTTGCGTCCAATTCTTCGCAAGGCTGTACACGAAAGACTTTTGGGTTCATTGTTAGGCATAAGCACCGCTTATCGCCCGCAAACTGATGAATGGGCCAAACGCACCATCTAAACACTCAAAGGCATGCTAAGAACATGTGTTATCGACCCTTGGATACTAGTGGCACTTCCCTTCTCTAGAATTCTATCCCAACAACTGCTACCACACTAGCATTCAGGCAGCACCACTTGAGGCATTGCACGAACGCAGATGACGGTCACCTCTGTGTTGGGCGGAAGCCAAATTACCGGCCCAGAACTTGCACTTGACACAACGGGTGGGATTGCCCAGAACAGACAACGCATGACGGCAACTCCAGACCGTCAGAAAGGCTACGTGGATAAGCGTAGGAAACCTCTAGAATTCCTAGTCGGAGACTGGATTCTACTTAAAGTTTCACCCTGGTAGGGTGTGGTACGTTATGGCTAACGAGACGAGCTTAATCCGTGATATGTTGGACCGTTCGAAATTTCCGAAAGGATCGGTAAGGTAGCTTTGCAGACTAAACCTGCCTGGAGAGCTAAGTGCGGTACACGTCTTTCACGTGCCTAATCTGGAGAAGTGTCTGCTAGATGAAACATTCGTTGTTCCTTTTTAGGAGCTCATGATCAGCAACCAACAACGCTTCGTTGAGGAACTGGTTGAGATCAAGGATCAAGAAATCAAAGCCCTCTAGCGTGGAGTAACAGACCGAGTTCATTGGAACTCACGCCGTGGCCCAGAGTTTACCTGGGAACGGGAAAACCAGCTGATGCGCATGTATCCCCAGTTGTTTGCAAACTATACTTCCAGCACTGAGGCTACAACTGAATTTCGGTAAGAAATCTCAGGCCAACAAGGGGATGATGTGACGCCCCATGAAAACGTTTAAACACACTAGCTTGTCAGTGGCTGCGTGCTAAATTTCGGGACGAAATTTCTTGAACTTGGGGATAATGTGACACCTCGGTTTTCCTGTACGTTACTTGGATGTTATAATTAAATTTGTGAAATTCTATACTATGTGAAATACGTACGAACTCTGTGGATCTTGCGCTACATAATTTTTCGTGCTATGTGACTGTATGTGCTATGTGGCTTACATGTTCGTTCTGTGGACTTTCATGAAACTGCTTGTATCTACGTATAGTAATGGAAATCTAAGTATATATATTTAGAGTGAATCGCATGTCTTAGCTTAAATTTCGAGGACGAAATTCCTGTAACATGGGGAGAATGTGACAACCCGCACTCTTGATGTCATGAAAAAGGGCATTTTGGTAACACGCGCAATTAATTATGTCACTGTTATTAGTAATACTATTATTATTTGCAAAATATTAATAGAACGCGATGAAAGATTTATCGGCCCAACTGTTTACGCATCTAGAAAAATTTATCGGACCCGTCCGCTTATGCGAGATGTTAAGCAATAACGGATCCACGCACACTTGGGTTAGGCCGCACGCTCGGGTTAGGCCCAAGCCCACTCTCTAAACCTAAAACCCACCATATTTAATCATCCTAAACCTTCCCCCCCTATCATTTTATTCTCTTCAACCAAAACCCTAGAACCCAAAAGATGGCAGCCGACACACACACCCATCCCTACTCTCCTTCACTGTTAAATCCTCTGCTGCTGTTAAACCCCCCCCCCCCCCCCCTCTCTTTTCCCGGTGACGATGAGGACGTGATGAGATGATGATGATGACGACGGGATGCAGGCAGCCGGCGATGGTACACAGCAGCGGCGACTCCGTTCAGAGCAGTTCAAGCTCTATTGCGAGTGTCGGGTTCTGCTCGGGTCTTGTCGGGTTCAGGGCGGTGATGGAAATGTTCGTCTCGGGTCAGGTCAGTCGTGAGTTCGAGAGTTCTGAGTCGACTTTGGGTTGTTTTCAGTTCGGGTTCAGCTCTGGCTCGGGTTTCATTTCATATTTCGGCTCAGCAAGTTTGGAGGTTTCGGATCTAGTCTGGCTCGGTCTCGGGTCGCACACACTACCTCCTGCTCTTCACCTTTTGGTTAGTGTTATGTTTGAATATTATTGTGTCATAAATCTTGAGTGCACTAGTTTCTTTTTAATTGTTAAAAATATGGAAGTTGATCAGTAGTGTTTGTTAATGTTTATTTAAAGTTCTTGTGCTTGTTAATCCACACAATTTTATAAAAATTGTTAGAATTTCACATAGCAAATACATGTGTAAGTTGCTGTTTTGCATAGATCTGCACATCGGTTAGTGTACGATTATTACCTGCATCTTTTGTAGCTTTTGATTAGTGAAATAAGCATGTACAGTTACTGGCTTTTTGTTGATTTATTGAATGGCTTAAATGATGAATATGATAGAAATATGATGTTGCTATTCTTTTAAAAGACTGATGGGTGTAATGATAGAATTTTAATAATAATCTCTAGTATGGACATACGCATATGTTTGTTAAATCGATTTGGAGTTTTCATATAGTTATGGCTGGGTTCTCTTTTTATTTCGTACGGAATGTTCAAAAGTGAGGGTAGGGCTCAATTAGTGATCCTAAATTTGTCTACTCATACCTGAACATGTGTTTGATGTGCTGTTTTGACAATAGGTTGTTCGTAATCATTTGTAGCTTTTAGTTGATATAATATTTGTAGACAATATGTCGATTAAAGTATGCTAGTAATAACGGTTAGTGCAATTTTTTAGATTTGAACATAATAATTAGGATAATGGATCTGATAGTAGAAAGACAGGTTAAATCCTCATAATAAAATGGTTATGTGATTCCGAAAGATGAAATAGATGCAACCTGTTGTGAGGTTTAATGGTAGACTTTATTTTGTTGAAAGATGAACATGATGAACAATTTGAAGATTTGATGAATATTTGAAATGCTATGTTTTGATCCATTTGAGTAAGTATTTAGACAATAAAACATGTTTATAAAATTTGATTGGCTAGTACATGCTTATGAAATCTGGTTGGATAGTACCGAATTGGATAAGGGGTCTAGAAGCATCGGTGGTGGTTGCGAGTCGAGACTGTAGGGTTGCGACTCGAGACCATTATATGACAACTCGAAACCAAACAACACGCTCCAGTAGTCGAGACCAGCTCGGTTACGACTCGAGATCTCCTGATCTCGACTCGAGACCTCTAAAGTTGCGATTCAGTTATGCACAACTCGAGACCGTCTGGTTGCGACTCGGAACTTCATGGTTGCGACTCGAGACCTCTTGTTCTCGAGTCGAGACCACCCGGTTTCGACTGGACTACTCTGCTTAGTTATTGGGCCGCACAAACTGATGTTTTGAACTACGTGTTGTTGTTAATATTTAACTGTGACTGTTTAACTGTTTGCATGCTAGGATAGGCCCAATAACGTACATGCTAGTATGACTTACGTGCTATGTGTTAGATACGTGTAGTTGTACGTGACATTTACTTACACACGAACCTAATAAATATTTATAAACCATAATAGGGTATGGTTGACCAATGTAACACAAGTAAATTAACTACCGAGCAAAGCAAAGGTGAGTTCACTACTTTTTAATTAAAGCATGCGTTCCCGGTGGATTGGGAAACGGAACAAAACACTTTTCCTGGTTTGGGATTGCTTACTATCTCCTTGTGCGGGATACGGTATTTCTATCTCCTTGTGTGGGATACGGGTAACAACGCTATCCCCTTGTGAGGGATACAAACTTACTTTTCTTCCCTTGTTACTGGGAACAAACTTACTTTTCTTCCCTTGTTACTGGGAACAAACTTACTTACTTCCCTAGTTACTAGGAACTTTTAGTTAATTACTGTTTATACTGGATGCAACAAGCAACACTAAACAAAACTCTATCACTCAAGTCCTCACTTCTTAATACCGATTAGTCGCCGGGGTCAGGCGAACGGGTTATTAGTTGATAGCGCTATTTAGGTCTCACCAACCTCACACCGTGCCCGCGTATGGGATCGGGCGTGAACTAATGTACTCTGGCAAACCGTCAATGATGATAGAACATTGACAAACGGGGCACTCTACGGAAATGTACGGATGAATAGTATTCGGTATTGTAAAAACAGTTTAGTCTCTTACTTATGGGGTAGCTCCCCATCGCATGTATAAATGGATAAATTAACTGGTTAAAACAAGTTTTTGGAAATAAAACTGGAAAACACTAAACTCGTGAACTCGCCAACTTTATGTTGACACTCTACTGCATGCTTTGCAGGTTGCTCGATACAGCTCTGGACGGACGTTGCAATCGGATGGAGTGCGTGGTTCGTAAGTTTCATATGAACAACTTGTGGTTTTAAATTACGATGTGTTCTTCTTTCCTTTCCGCTGCAAACTCAGGCTATGTTTTGAAAAATTAAAAAAAAATTGGTCGCTAATTATACCATTATTTGTAATAATAACTAAACGGTTCAAAATAATTAGTGGCTAAGATCCTGGTCGTCACACGCCTCGCGGTAATACTCCGCGTGTGGATTTTGAGGGTGTGACAGATTGGTATCAGAGCCATTGGTTATAGCGAACTAGGTTTTAAATATAAAATATTTTTGGGTTGGAAAATAAAATATTTTTATATGAAAACCAGACTATAACCGTTCTTTAGAGGAAGCCACAACGACACCACACTCCGGATTGCAAGGTTCGTCAACCTTAGATACTCACCTAGTAATGGTAGTCTAACGGCATTTACTTGTGCATAACTTATGTGTGTGAACACGCGTGTGTGTATGTGTATAAATAGCATATATGTGTTAGTATGTATGCGCATATTTAGTATTTACCACAGTGGACCATACGAAGGCTAGGCAAGCGTGTTACGTGTTAAACAGGAGCGAGTCCTCCTAAGTTGTGGTTCGAAACCACGATACACTAAGGGCAAGGAACCAGTTATTCCAAGCCCTCGTCCACATATTTCCTAATATCATCCCTGGACTGCGAATCGACGCGGGAGACGTCCACTCGATAGACCTGCCCAGGAAAGGCCTGCTACGAAGCACATAGAGAGGTTACGAGAACAAATCGACGAAAGGGAGCCACCCCTATATCATGGGATATTAGAAGGAACGACGACGTCATTCACATCCTTTTTACTCGTGTATTTCTTTTCCCCGACCTAAGTGGTGAGACTTGTTCACTCACACGACTAATGACCTGGATTCTTGAAGCACTCTAGTAAGTCTACACTTATCGGGTTTCTGTTTGCACGTCTCGAACACGAAAAGCATGCGTGGTGTATGCTTCTCATTGTAATGCCGGCAATCGTATCACCTTTCCATCGACCACGAAGTTAGTTCCCCCTAATCCTTCGTTACATGGTTAATCCTTATTCAAGTTGAACCTTATACCTTAGCACGCCCCAAAACCCAACAAAGTGATATCTTTCTTACGAACCGGCGTATTTGGAGGCGTGGCAAGACGAAGATACGAGCCATTCAACCCACCTACGAGTACGGTGACCTAGATGTTTTCCTTATCCAGAACCGTTATTCTTTGACGACTTTCCGGATTCCGTGGACCCTCTCGCTAGCTTTTGTACGAATTCGCGCTTCTTGCTCAGATGGTATCCCCGCTCCTATCGTTTCTTTATCACGACATCTACGTCTCTTCGTATAGAAACCTTGACCAGACATCTCTTCAGTTTGGTGAATTCAACAAACACGACCTCTAGTCAGCAAACTTTTTATCCCTTGAAATTCAATGTGTTACTTCAATCGTACTCTCCTGAAAACCTGTTTTCACAGTTTCACGTCGAACCCCCCCCCCCTCATACTGAGACCTTGACCAAATTTCCCTCTAGTTTGGGGAAATTCAGCAAGCTCGACTGCTAGTCAATAAACTTCTTGAATCTTAAAAATTGTGACGTGTGATCCAAACGTATCCTTTCAGACATGTTTTTATTACCTTACATGGAAGCCTTTCGACGACACAAGCACTACTTCGGACTCGTCCTCACGATTTCGGCAGTCTATTCAAATTTGGTTACTTACCGGTTTGGGAGATCACAAACTCGTTGTTCGCATACGGCTCAGCTCAGAACATCTTGTTAGACATTTCAGTGGACCTTAACCCCCCGACCCATACGACGACTGTCCTTCTCTGTCATTGGTTATTGTTGTGCCATTCATACTGACGTAACACCTCTTATCGGCAAAACGACGTTCTTTATCCTAATCGCCCGCGGCTTATGTACGACCAGCTACCTCACCGACACCAGATAAATCCTTATTGCCGACCATCAAGCCTTTTATGAATTCCCTGATTCTTATCCTACTCTATTCTGCACAAATCTCCGTTCGAACGAAATACTTCCTACGAATGTTACTCGTTGGGGGCAACGAGCCAAGGATACCCCGGGGGTAACGAGTATCGCAAGGACTGTTCTTCGAACTCGATACGATCGACGCCCGAACCTATTCTGAAAGTCAGTGGGGAATCCAAACGACTCCTACGCTTTACCTTGGAACTTCTACGACGCAAAACCGCCTTGCGCTAAGTTTTAAGTACACGACTTTTAACGCCACAAAGCCCACATTTCTCGACCGTATACGCAACCTCTAACGATTTGAACTCAAAAGGGGCATCACCTAGCATTCGAGAGATCCTCAAACGATCCGCAACTCCAGCAACTGAAAGATAATCTACGAGGTGCTACTATCTTACTCTATCCTGCCCAAGGCATTGATGAAATGTCTGCTAGTAACGGCACGCGACCAAAGAAACCGACAAGTTTCCGAACTTGGAACCATCTACTTGATAGAAATAGATACTAGGCACGAGATGCCAACTTCTCTTTTACCTGATCGTGACCCACGTTTTGCGTCCAATTCTTCGCAAGGCTGTACACGAAAGACTTTTGGGTTCATTGTTAGGCATAAGCACCGCTTATCGCCCGCAAACTGATGAATGGGCCAAACGCACCATCTAAACACTCAAAGGCATGCTAAGAACATGTGTTATCGACCCTTGGATACTAGTGGCACTTCCCTTCTCTAGAATTCTATCCCAACAACTGCTACCACACTAGCATTCAGGCAGCACCACTTGAGGCATTGCACGAACGCAGATGACGGTCACCTCTGTGTTGGGCGGAAGCCAAATTACCGGCCCAGAACTTGCACTTGACACAACGGGTGGGATTGCCCAGAACAGACAACGCATGACGGCAACTCCAGACCGTCAGAAAGGCTACGTGGATAAGCGTAGGAAACCTCTAGAATTCCTAGTCGGAGACTGGATTCTACTTAAAGTTTCACCCTGGTAGGGTGTGGTACGTTATGGCTAACGAGACGAGCTTAATCCGTGATATGTTGGACCGTTCGAAATTTCCGAAAGGATCGGTAAGGTAGCTTTGCAGACTAAACCTGCCTGGAGAGCTAAGTGCGGTACACGTCTTTCACGTGCCTAATCTGGAGAAGTGTCTGCTAGATGAAACATTCGTTGTTCCTTTTTAGGAGCTCATGATCAGCAACCAACAACGCTTCGTTGAGGAACTGGTTGAGATCAAGGATCAAGAAATCAAAGCCCTCTAGCGTGGAGTAACAGACCGAGTTCATTGGAACTCACGCCGTGGCCCAGAGTTTACCTGGGAACGGGAAAACCAGCTGATGCGCATGTATCCCCAGTTGTTTGCAAACTATACTTCCAGCACTGAGGCTACAACTGAATTTCGGTAAGAAATCTCAGGCCAACAAGGGGATGATGTGACGCCCCATGAAAACGTTTAAACACACTAGCTTGTCAGTGGCTGCGTGCTAAATTTCGGGACAAAATTTCTTGAACTTGGGGATAATGTGACACCTCGGTTTTCCTGTACGTTACTTGGATGTTATAATTAAATTTGTGAAATTCTATACTATGTCAAATACGTACGAACTCTGTGGATCTTGCGCTACATAATTTTTCGTGCTATGTGACTGTATGTGCTATGTGGCTTACATGTTCGTTCTGTGGACTTTCATGAAACTGCTTGTATCTACGTATAGTAATGGAAATCTAAGTATATATATTTAGAGTGAATCGCATGTCTTAGCTTAAATTTCGAGGACGAAATTCCTGTAACATGGGGAGAATGTGACAACCCGCACTCTTGATGTCATGAAAAAGGGCATTTTGGTAACACGCGCAATTAATTATGTCACTGTTATTAGTAATACTATTATTATTTGCAAAATATTAATAGAACGCGATGAAAGATTTATCGGCCCAACTGTTTACGCATCTAGAAAAATTTATCGGACCCGTCCGCTTATGCGAGATGTTAAGCAATAACGGATCCACGCACACTTGGGTTAGGCCGCACGCTCGGGTTAGGCCCAAGCTGTCACACCCCCAAAATCCACATGCGGAGTACCACCGCTTGGAGGCGTGACTGACCAGGATCAAACCACTAATCATATTGAACAAGTAAATAATTAAGTGTAAAAGTCCAACCAACACGATTAGTGTCCAAAGCAAACATAGTTAAGTTATGAGCGGAAGCATAATGTTTTAAAACCAAATCATAAGTTTAGATATTCAAAGGTTTAACATGGCACACAGCTGTCCATGTCCCACAACGACTCTTCCTTGTGCAAGCTCCAGCTAAGTACCTATAGACCTGCAAAGCATGTAGTAACGAGTCAACAACTAGTTGAGTGAGTTCACGTTTGGTTGTCCAGTTTATAGTTATTCCGAAAACACAGTTTGTTCTTTACCAGCTATCCAGCCGTGGGGGTTACCCCATAGTTCAAAAAACGTTTATTAGTTACCCGTTCTTACGTTGGCTATTCCAGCCCGGCTCTATGGCCGTGGGGGCTACCCCATGTTTAATTCACCAGACTCGTTACCATATCGACTACTAACGTTCGTCATGTTTAAGTGCCCTAACGTCTGTGTCTATCATCACTGACGTGCCATAGTCCATTAGTCCACGCCCGTCCTCTGCGGCACGGTGTGAGGTTTGTTAAACCTAATAGCGCTATTTAACTAATGACCCGTTCGCCATTGGCCTCGGCGATTAAGTCGATATAAAATGGAGGGACTTCGTTGATAGAGTTCTAGTCTAGTATAGTTTAATACGTCTCAACCGGACGAGGAATCTATGTTCCTGGTTACGTCTCAACAGGACGAGGAATCTATGTTCCTGGTTACGTCTCAACAGGACGAGGAATCCCTATTCCTTAACCCATTCCCAACCCCTGGGAACCCCATGCTTTGTAACGGAGTGTGAACTCACCTTGGTTTGCTCGGCAGATTACACAGAAAGGTCACGTCTAAAAGCTAGTGGTCAACCACGTCCTAACATGGTTATCACACATGTCAGGTTTAGGTTCAATTAAAGCACGTATGATTACACATAGTTTAACATATAGCTAACACGTATCGATCATGGCAACATAGTACACACATAGAATGTGTTAAATGATATCAGTTTAACATACAATTGAAGCCCACACATGTCTCGGCCCAACACTGAACTTGTAGTTCAACTTGTACGATTTATGCATCTTGTGCGATTCCATATGATACCCGGCCCAAGTAATAAAGAAAACCCAAATAAGCATATTTTAGTTCAACATGTAACCGGCCCAACAATTTAATCAAATAAACAACTTGTGCGACTTGACCCAACTTGTGCGATTAACTCTAATACCCAGCCCAGGTCTACGGCCCAACAATTATAATAGATAACCATCTTGTGCGATAGAAGACATCTTGTGCGACTGACCAAGATGTCTTGTACGTGTGATCTTGTGCGACTAGTTTTATATTCCGGATATCATGCATTTCTGTTACAACATTAAGTAGTTTCCAAATTTGTCCTTTATCAAAAATCATGGATTCTAACTAATCCCTTACTCGATCAAACCAAGTAACTATCATCTAATTTCATAAGAACCCTAATGAGTAACATAATCAATTCATGACAATGATCATAACACCAATTAACATGTATCAAAATCTCGATTTACAATGTTCATAACTATAACAATATAATAATCATTCTAAACATGTTACGGCCGATGTAACATGTATTCGGTTTTCAATCATTATCATCAATTAAAAATCATCATTCCACCCATAACAATAACACATGGCACTGACACCCATATGCAATCTATCATGATTTTCTACATTGTTTGGCTGCACATGCATATATCAATATAGTCAAAAGGTTTATCTAAAGTAGCCTACCACCATGCCCCTAATCTTATTTCTATTGGACCTAACATGAGAACCATTACTCAACAATTAGTATGTCATATACATCATCATACACGTACACATCATGGCAGCCAATTAATGTTATCATACACGTAAACATCATGAGACCTTATTATCAAACATTCGATTCTTAGAACAATAACATGAAACCTGATTTATCATGAATATTCTATAATACACATAAGCCGATTTCATGAACACTAAAATCAACTCTTCGGATTCGAAGCAATCATAACAAATCATCATCAATCATATCAAGCATATGTGACGCATATCATAATACCATCAAACATATAGTTAATCATACTAACCGAATAGGGAAGGAACGAGAATTGATCCAAACACTATGAACTTCGATGATGTGTGCGGCTGCCTTCAAGTTCGTGAGAGAGAGAGAAGAGCTAGGGTTTGTGTGGGTGGGTGTTTAGTAACAAATGAGAAACAACTCCCTAGTGGTGGTTGGGTGTACGTATAAGAGGAGTGGGCCGAGCCCCTCACTCGGGTTTCATATGGGCCGCCCTTATGGTCCGATTGCAAGAGTGTGGCCCAAAAGACTTGTGCGATCGGATGAGTGTTGCGCGGTTGGTTCATGTTGTGCGGTTGGGCTATTTATATACAAACATACATTACACAAAGCACGTAATAACATAACATTAGCATAAGTATTCACTTTCATAACAGTCACATATCGTACACATACGTTACATTAAAGTACGAAGATCGGTTTGGAAATACGAGTTGTCACATTATCCCCAAGTTGAAAGAAATTTCGTCCCGAAATTTAGCACGTACTCACTGAGGAAGCTAGTTTAGTTGCATGGTTTTCCTGGTTTTTCCTGGGGTGTCACATCCTCCCCCCGTTGATCTGGAATTTCGTCCCGAAATTCCGTAGCTTCAGTCTCAGTAGTGGTTGTACCGTTTGCGAACAGTTGGGGATACTTTTGTTTCAACTGATCTTCGCGTTCCCAGGTGAACTCTGGGTCGCGACGTGAGTTCCAACGAACTCGAACGAGAGGTATTCTAGTACGCTTGAGGACCTTAACATCCCGGTCCGTGATTTCAACAGGTTCCTCGACGAATCGTAACTGGTTGTCGATCGTGAGCTCCTTCAAAGGAACTACGTGGGTCTCATCTGACAGACATTTCTTCAGATTCGACACGTGGAAAACATCGTGAACTGCACTGAGTTCCGCTGGTAAGTTCAGTCTATAGGCCACCTAGCCTATTTTCTTAATGACTTCGAAAGGTCCAACGTATCATGGGTTAAGGTTGCCCCGTTTACCAAAACGAACCACACCCTTCCAGGGTGAAACTTTGAGTAGTACCCGCTCCCCAACCTGGAGCTTTAATGGTTTTCTGCCCTGATCGGCGTAGACTTTCTGACAGTCACGAGCTGCCGCCATTCGCTGTCGTATGTTAGCAATTTTCTCTGTTGTGTCAACCACATGTTCTGGACCAGTAATCTGACTATCCCCCACCTCTGCCCAACCAAGAGGTGACCGGCATTTACGCCCGTACAATGCCTCAAACGGAGCAGCTTTAATGCTGGTGTGGTAGCTGTTATTGTATGAGAATTCCACGAGTGGCAGATGCTTTTCCCCGCCGTTGCCAAAGTCAATTACACATGCCCTAAGCATGTCTTCGAGAGTCTGGATGGTACGTTCCGACTGCCCATCCGTTTGTGGGTGATAAGCTGTGCTCATATCTAATCGTGAGCCAAAAGACTTGTGCATTGCTTGCCACAGTTCTGATGTAAAACGTGCATCTCGATCCGAGATAATAGAGGTGGGCACTCCGTGCCTTGAAACAACTTCCTTGAGATATACTTCTGCTAGGGTGGAGAACTTATCCGTTTCTTTGATAGCTAGGAAGTGAGCAGACTTTGTGAGTCGATCCACGATCACCCAAATAGTATCGTTACCACGTTGTGATCTAGGCAGGCCAGTAACAAAATCCATGGAAATTTGCTCCCATTTCCATTGTGGTATCTCTGGTTGTTGAAGTCGGCCTGAAGGTTTCTGGTATTCCGTCTTGACTCTCGCACAAGTCAAGCACTTGCTAACGTATGTTGCTATGTGGGCCTTCACGCTAGGCCACCAATATGTGGTTTTGATGTCGTGGTACATTTTGTCCGAACCAGGGTGCACTGAGTAGCGAGACTTGTGTGCCTCATCCATCACAAGCTCTCGTAGGTTGCTATAAAGTGGGACCCAAATGCGTCCCGTGACGTAGTAAGCCCCGTCTTCCTTCTGTTCTAAGCGTTGCCTTGAGCCGCGTAGGGCTTCAGCCCTGACGTTCTCTGGTTTCAATGCTTCTACCTGAGCATTTCGTATTTGAGAAGGAAGGCTAGACTGTATAGTAAGTTGTAAAGCTCGTACGCGCTTAGGCGTAGTGTTCTTTCGACTGAGGGCGTCGACCACGACATTGGCCTTGCCTGGGTGGTACCTGATCGAGCATTCGTAATCGTTCAGCAGTTCGACCCATCGTCGTTGTCTCATATTGAGTTCCTTCTGTTTAAAGATATGCTCGAGGCTCCTGTGATCAGTGTAGATAGCGCATTTGGTACCATATAGGTAGTGTCTCCATATCTTAAGTGCAAAAACAACTGCTCCCAGCTCCAGATCGTGTGTAGTGTAGTTCTTTTCATGAACCTTGAGTTGACGTGAGGCGTAGGCTATAACTTTATCCCGCTGCATCAAAACACAACCAAGACCCTGAATAGATGCATCGCAGTAGACCACGAAGTCGTCTGTACCCTCTGGCAATGAAAGGATAGGTGCACTACAAAGTCTATCCTTTAAGTGCTGAAACGCTAACTCCTGTGCGTTTCCCCAACGATAAACAACGCCCTTCTGCGTTAGTGAAGTAAGAGGCTGAGCAATCTTGGAAAAATCCTTGATAAATCTCCTGTAGTAACCTGCCAATCCCAAGAATTGGCGAATTTCCGTTGGTGTACGGGGTGCAGGCCAGTTCTTAATTGAGTCTACCTTGGATGAATCAACGTGAATCCCATCCCTATTCACCACATGGCCTAAGAAATAGACTTCACAAAGCCAGAAGTCGCATTTGGAAAACTTGGCGTACAGCTGTTCCGTTCGAAGTAGTTCTAAAATAAGTCGTAAATGTTGCTCGTGTTCCTCTTGACCCTTCGAATAGATCAGGATGTCATCGATGAGGACAATAACGAATTTGTCTAAGTAAGGCTTGCACACTCGATTCATCAAGTCCATGAAGACCGCAGGTGCGTTTGTCAGCCCAAAAGGCATGACCAAAAACTCGTAGTGTCCATAACGGGTTCTAAAGGCTGTTTTGGAGACGTCCTCCTCTCGGACTCTCAGCTGGTGATATCCTGATCTCAAATCAATCTTTGAATAGTAGCTCGACCCTTGCAGCTGGTCGAACAAGTCGTCAATGCGTGGAAGAGGATAGCGATTCTTCACAGTCACCTTGTTCAATTCACGGTAGTCGATGCACATTCTGAACGTACCGTCTTTCTTCTTCACAAATAGCACTGGAGCTCCCCAGGGCGAAGAACTAGGACGAATAAAACTCTTATCTAAGAGTTCTTGTAATTGCGTAGATAGCTCTTTCAACTCTGATGGAGCTAAACGATACGGTGCACGGGCTATGGGTGCCGCTCCAGGAGCTAGCTCGATTTGAAACTCGATTTGACGATGAGGCGGAAGGCCAGGTAGTTCCTCAGGAAATACCTCAGGATAGTTGCGTACAATCGGAAAATCTTCTATCTTTCTTTCTTTCTTCGAGGTGTCAGTAACAAGAGCCAGAAAAGCAGTGTGGCCCTTACACAAACACTTTTGGGCCTTTAGGGAAGAAATGATGCTCACAACGGCACCACTCTTGTCGCCACGAATCACCAAAGATTCTTCACCAGCACGAGGAATGCGGACGATCTTTTCTTTGCAAAGAATTTCTGTTCGATGTTGAGGTAGTCAATCCATACCAATAACGATGCCAAAACCATCACAACGTGGGGGGTCATTCCTAGCATCACCCTGACCAATCACGAGCACTCGACCCCTGGCACCATTGCCGTTGTTATTACCCCCGTTGTTGTCTCCATTATTGTTCCTGTTTCCTTGATTGTGGTTCTGATTTTGGTTCTGGTTCAACTGTGGGCAGTGTCTCATGAAGTGACCTTTAGCACCACACTGATAACATCCCTTGTTACCCTGCTGTTGCTGCTGATTCTGTGGAGCTTGTGGCTGCTGTTGTCGGTTCTGGTTTGCAAGACGTGAGCTTCTACAACCCTTGGCTCCATGACCAAGCTTGTTGCATCTCTAACGACGATCCTTGTTGCACTGCCCGCTGTGGTGCATATTACATTGATTGCACTTAGGGTGGTTTCCCTCGTATCCACCCTAACTTCGATTACCAAGAGACTGCTGACTGGGGCTCCTGTACTCGACTAAGATTGAACCGAAGTGAAACCCTTGCTTAAAATTCCATCCCACTTGCGTTTGTTGTCACTGGGAGCACCCGAAGTAGTTGTAGCAGCATTAATACGTTTCGGCAGTTTAATCTGTCCTACCTCCTGATCTAAGAGACGTTGAGCAAGACGAGTAATATCCTGGATAGTAGCAAGGTTAGCAGAAGTCACATGACTTTGAATCTTTGGTACTAGGCCTTTGGGGTATAACCCAATGCGCTTGGTGGGAGGATCCACCATTGTTGGACATAACACTGCCAGTTCGTTGGATCGTTTCGTGTACGCTTCTATCTCTGACCTTGTCATCTTCAGGTTTAAGAACTCCACTTCCAGTTTGGGGATGTCATCACGACTACAGTATTCACGTTTGATCAGTTCCTCAAAATCCTCCTATGGGGTGGCATTAGCAGCCGCCAGCCCCAGCATCTGAACTTGCGAGTTCCACCAAGTTAGCTTAGTGCCTTCGAGAGTACCAGTGGCGTACTTCACCCTATGAGCCTCAGGGAATTCACACGTCTCTAAGACAGTCTCGAGGTTTTTAAATCAATGTAGGAGTCCAACAGCTCCTTTAGTGCCACGGAAAGTACTAGGACGACAGTCCATGAACGTCCTGAATGTGCCTACAGGCGGCTGAGCGTTCTGACCTTGTTGCGCGAGGAAGAAAAGACTGGATTAAGCGCGAGAGTTGGGTCATGAGAGTAGGATCTATCATCCTAGAGTAGGTTCGTAATAGCAGGTTGTACCTCCTGCCTGAGCGGCCGCGAGTGCTGCCGTAACTGGTTCGTTAATAAGAGCCGTCAGCTGGCTTGAGTTAGGTTCACACGTTCCCTCATGATCTCACATCGAAGGAAACACAAGTAGGAAAGGTTTCGCGAATGTGTGTAAGTGTGTAGTGACAGTAGGGAGCAAGCACAAATGTGTTTTCAAACTATAGTTGCTACGTTTATCTAAGCATACCATGAGCAAAGTTCTATGCAATCTAGCAAGTAGGCAATATAAACATAAACCATATCACCTAGAATGTCGAGTCTTGCACGTGGAGTGAAGCGTCGTTGTGGATCGTAGAGCACTGTACAGGTTATAGTCTGGTTTTAACAAAAACGTTTTCCTTTATTAAAACCAAGTTCTCTAAAACCTGGCTCTGATACCAATCTGTCACACCCCCAAAATCCACATGCGGAGTACCACCGCTTGGAGGCGTGACTGACCAGGATCAAACCACTAATCATATTGAACAAGTAAATAATTAAGTGTAAAAGTCCAACCAACACGATTAGTGTCCAAAGCAAACATAGTTAAGTTATGAGCGGAAGCATAATGTTTTAAAACCAAATCATAAGTTTAGATATTCAAAGGTTTAACATGGCACACAGCTGTCCATGTCCCACAACGACTCTTCCTTGTGCAAGCTCCAGCTAAGTACCTATAGACCTGCAAAGCATGTAGTAACGAGTCAACAACTAGTTGAGTGAGTTCACGTTTGGTTGTCCAGTTTATAGTTATTCCGAAAACACAGTTTGTTCTTTACCAGCTATCCAGCCGTGGGGGTTACCCCATAGTTCGAAAAACGTTTATTAGTTACCCGTTCTTACGTTGGCTATTCCAGCCCGGCTCTATGGCCGTGGGGGCTACCCCATGTTTAATTCACCAGACTCGTTACCATATCGACTACTAACGTTCGTCATGTTTAAGTGCCCTAACGTCTGTGTCTATCATCACTGACGTGCCATAGTCCATTAGTCCACGCCCGTCCTCTGCGGCACGGTGTGAGGTTTGTTAAACCTAATAGCGCTATTTAACTAATGACCCGTTCGCCATTGGCCTCGGCGATTAAGTCGATATAAAATGGAGGGACTTCGTTGATAGAGTTCTAGTCTAGTATAGTTTAATACGTCTCAACCGGACGAGGAATCTATGTTCCTGGTTACGTCTCAACAGGACGAGGAATCTATGTTCCTGGTTACGTCTCAACAGGACGAGGAATCCCTATTCCTTAACCCATTCCCAACCCCTGGGAACCCCATGCTTTGTAACGGAGTGTGAACTCACCTTGGTTTGCTCGGCAGATTACACAGAAAGGTCACGTCTAAAAGCTAGTGGTCAACCACGTCCTAACATGGTTATCACACATGTCAGGTTTAGGTTCAATTAAAGCACGTATGATTACACATAGTTTAACATATAGCTAACACGTATCGATCATGGCAACATAGTACACACATAGAATGTGTTAAATGATATCAGTTTAACATACAATTGAAGCCCACACATGTCTCGGCCCAACACTGAACTTGTAGTTCAACTTGTACGATTTATGCATCTTGTGCGATTCCATATGATACCCGGCCCAAGTAATAAAGAAAACCCAAATAAGCATATTTTAGTTCAACATGTAACCGGCCCAACAATTTAATCAAATAAACAACTTGTGCGACTTGACCCAACTTGTGCGATTAACTCTAATACCCAGCCCAGGTCTACGGCCCAACAATTATAATAGATAACCATCTTGTGCGATAGAAGACATCTTGTGCGACTGACCAAGATGTCTTGTACGTGTGATCTTGTGCGACTAGTTTTATATTCCGGATATCATGCATTTCTGTTACAACATTAAGTAGTTTCCAAATTTGTCCTTTATCAAAAATCATGGATTCTAACTAATCCCTTACTCGATCAAACCAAGTAACTATCATCTAATTTCATAAGAACCCTAATGAGTAACATAATCAATTCATGACAATGATCATAACACCAATTAACATGTATCAAAATCTCGATTTACAATGTTCATAACTATAACAATATAATAATCATTCGGTTTTCAATCATTATCATCAATTAAAAATCATCATTCCACCCATAACAATAACACATGGCACTGACACCCATATGCAATCTATCATGATTTTCTACATTGTTTGGCTGCATATGCATATATCAATATAGTCAAAAGGTTTATCTAAAGTAGCCTACCACCATGCCCCTAATCTTATTTCTATTGGACCTAACATGAGAACCATTACTCAACAATTAGTATGTCATATACATCATCATACACGTACACATCATGGCAGCCAATTAATGTTATCATACACGTAAACATCATGAGACCTTATTATCAAACATTCGATTCTTAGAACAATAACATGAAACCTGATTTATCATGAATATTCTATAATACACATAAGCCGATTTCATGAACACTAAAATCAACTCTTCGGATTCGAAGCAATCATAACAAATCATCATCAATCATATCAAGCATATGTGACGCATATCATAATACCATCAAACATATAGTTAATCATACTAACCGAATAGGGAAGGAACGAGAATTGATCCAAACACTATGAACTTCGATGATGTGTGCGGCTGCCTTCAAGTTCGTGAGAGAGAGAGAAGAGCTAGGGTTTGTGTGGGTGGGTGTTTAGTAACAAATGAGAAACAACTCCCTAGTGGTGGTTGGGTGTACGTATAAGAGGAGTGGGCCGAGCCCCTCACTCGGGTTTCATATGGGCCGCCCTTATGGTCCGATTGCAAGAGTGTGGCCCAAAAGACTTGTGCGATCGGATGAGTGTTGCGCGGTTGGTTCATGTTGTGCGGTTGGGCTATTTATATACAAACATACATTACACAAAGCACGTAATAACATAACATTAGCATAAGTATTCACTTTCATAACAGTCACATATCGTACACATACGTTACATTAAAGTACGAAGATCGGTTTGGAAATACGAGTTGTCACACAAGCCCACTCTCTAAACCTAAAACCCACCATATTTAATCATCCTAAACCTTCCCCCCCTCTCATTTTATTCTCTTCAACCAAAACCCTAGAACCCAAAAGATGGCAGCCGACACACACACCCATCCCTACTCTCCTTCACTGTTAAATCCTCCGCTGCTGTTAAACCCCCCCCCCCCTCTCTCTTTTCCCAGTGACGATGAGGACGTGATGAGATGATGATGATGACGACGGGATGCAGGCAGCCGGCGATGGTACACAGCAACGGCGACTCCGTTCAGAGCAGTTCAAGCTCTATTGCGAGTGTCGGGTTCTGCTCGGGTCTTGTCGGGTTCAGGGCGGTGATGGAAATGTTCGTCTCGGGTCAGGTCAGTCATGAGTTCGAGAGTTCTGAGTCGACTTTGGGTTGTTTTCAGTTCGGGTTCAGCTCTGGCTCGGGTTTCATTTCATATTTCGGCTCAGCAAGTTTGGAGGTTTCGGATCTAGTCTGGCTCGGTCTCGGGTCGCACACACTACCTCCTGCTCTTCACCTTTTGGTTAGTGTTATGTTTGAATATTATTGTGTCATAAATCTTGAGTGCACTAGTTTCTTTTTAATTGTTAAAAATATGGAAGTTGATCAGTAGTGTTTGTTAATGTTTATTTAAAGTTCTTGTGCTTGTTAATCCACACAATTTTATAAAAATTGTTAGAATTTCACATAGCAAATACATGTGTAAGTTGCTGTTTTGCATAGATCTGCACATCGGTTAGTGTACGATTATTACCTGCATCTTTTGTAGCTTTTGATTAGTGAAATAAGCATGTACAGTTACTGGCTTTTTGTTGATTTATTGAATGGCTTAAATGATGAATATGATAGAAATATGATGTTGCTATTCTTTTAAAAGACTGATGGGTGTAATGATAGAATTTTAATAATAATCTCTAGTATGGACATACGCATATGTTTGTTAAATCGATTTGGAGTTTTCATATAGTTATGGCTGGGTTCTCTTTTTATTTCGTACGGAATGTTCAAAAGTGAGGGTAGGGCTCAATTAGTGATCCTAAATTTGTCTACTCATACCTGAACATGTGTTTGATGTGCTGTTTTGACAATAGGCTGTTCGTAATCATTTGTAGCTTTTAGTTGATATAATATTTGTAGACAATATGTCGATTAAAGTATGCTAGTAATAACGGTTAGTGCAATTTTTTAGATTTGAACATAATAATTAGGATAATGGATCTGATAGTAGAAAGACAGGTTAAATCCTCATAATAAAATGGTTATGTGATTCCGAAAGATGAAATAGATGCAACCTGTTGTGAGGTTTAATGGTAGACTTTATTTTGTTGAAAGATGAACATGATGAACAATTTGAAGATTTGATGAATATTTGAAATGCTATGTTTTGATCCATTTGAGTAAGTATTTAGACAATAAAACATGTTTATAAAATTTGATTGGCTAGTACATGCTTATGAAATCTGGTTGGATAGTACCGAATTGGATAAGGGGTCTAGAAGCATCGGTGGTGGTTGCGAGTCGAGACTGTAGGGTTGAGACTCGAGACCATTATATGACAACTCGAAACCAAACAACACGCTCCAGTAGTCGAGACCAGCTCGGTTACGACTCGAGATCTCCTGATCTCGACTCGAGACCTCTAAAGTTGCGATTCAGTTATGCACAACTCGAGACCGTCTGGTTGCGACTCGGAACTTCATGGTTGCGACTCGAGACCTCTTGTTCTCGAGTCGAGACCACCCGGTTTCGACTGGACTACTCTGCTTAGTTATTGGGCCGCACAAACTGATGTTTTGAACTACGTGTTGCTGTTAATATTTAACTGTGACTGTTTAACTGTTTGCATGCTAGGATAGGCCCAATAACGTACATGCTAGTATAACTTACGTGCTATGTGTTAGATACGTATAGTTGTACGTGACATTTACTTACACACGAACCTAATAAATATTTATAAACCATAATAGGGTATGGTTGACCAATGTAACACAAGTAAATTAACTACCGAGCAAAGCAAAGGTGAGTTCACTACTTTTTAATTAAAGCATGCGTTCCCGGTGGATTGGGAAACGGAACAAAACACTTTTCCTGGTTTGGGATTGCTTACTATCTCCTTGTGCGGGATACGGTATTTCTATCTCCTTGTGTGGGATACGGGTAACAACGCTATCCCCTTGTGAGGGATACAAACTTACTTTTCTTCCCTTGTTACTGGGAACAAACTTACTTTTCTTCCCTTGTTACTGGGAACAAACTTACTTACTTCCCTAGTTACTAGGAACTTTTAGTTAATTACTGTTTATACTGGATGCAACAAGCAACACTAAACAAAACTCTATCACTCAAGTCCTCACTTCTTAATACCGATTAGTCGCCGGGGTCAGGCGAACGGGTTATTAGTTGATAGCGCTATTTAGGTCTCACCAACCTCACACCGTGCCCGCGTATGGGATCGGGCGTGAAATAATGTACTCTGGCAAACCGTCAATGATGATAGAACATTGATAAATGGGGCACTCTATGGAAACGTACGGATGAATAGTATTCGGTATTGTAAAAACAGTTTAGTCGCTTACTTATGGGGTAGCTCCCCATCGCATGTATAAACGGATAAATTAACTGGTTAAAACAAGTTTTTGGAAATAAAACTGGAAAACACTAAACTCGTGAACTCGCCAACTTTATGTTGACACTCTACTGCATGCTTTGCAGGTTGCTCGATACAGCTCTAGACGGACGTTGCAATCGGATGGAGTGCGTGGTTCGTAAGTTTCATATGAACAACTTGTGGTTTTAAATTACGATGTGTTCTTCTTTCCTTTCCGCTGCAAACTCAGGCTATGTTTTCAAAAATTAAAAAAAAAAAATTGGTCGCTAATTATACCATTATTTGTAAAAATAACTAAACGGTTCAAAATAATTAGTGGCTAAGATCCTGGTCGTCACACGCCTCGCGGTAATACTCCGCGTGTGGATTTTGAGGGTGTCACAATGTCTACCAAGGTAACCACTGGTGTGTTCAAGTTAACCACTTGTGTGCTTTCTAAGTTATCCACTAATGTAGAGGTAAGTCCCTAGAACCAAGAACAAGGGGCATCTGCTAATGAAAACTTGGTGACTCCTCCTCTTTCAAAAGCAGATACAACCACCTCTGGTGGGTATTCAGATGATCCTATTAAGGTAGGTGATGAAATAAAATATCAGGATTTGACGGAGAGGATGTCCAACGTTGAAACAAATGTTGGCGAAATGAAAGACCTGATGAAGCAGTTGGTGGATGCTTCCAAAAGTCAACCTACTCCTCAGCAATTATCCCAAGAGCTTTGGAACTCAGTTCAAGCTATTCTTGCAGCTCAAAGGGATCTGGCTGAAATCAACCATAACTCACACATGGAATTGATCACAGTTATGGTTGATGCAAAAATGACTGGCACTACTCCTGCATGGAAAAGAAACACAAGCTAACATCAGGGGAATTAAAGAATCCCTTGCAAAAAAGACTGGCACTACCCCTGCACCAATCTTTGAAAAAGATGATGAAGATGATGCCAAAAGGGGGGGGGGGGGGGGAGGATTCAATGAAAAACTTTGGCAAACCTACACCAAGGAACTAGCCAAAACAAAAGCCAGAGCCAGCTAAAAAGTCTTCTGCAAAATCTTCTGGAAAATCTGAAACTGGCAAGAAAAAGGGAATTGATGATACCCTTAACAAGCAGACAAATGAAGAGATTGAAGCAAAGTATAAGAGAAAAGATACAAAAGAAAGTAGACAAGATGTTCTAAGGCAGGAGTTGTAGAAAACGGTGAAGAAAGAATACAAAGTGCTAAACGTTAGTCCCTTAACCAGAAAAAAATCTTATAAACACAACAAACCTCCTATTTCCACATTTCCTAAACAAAAATCACCACCACAAAAACCAACCACTACTAGTCCCAAAACCACTGATGGTTCCAAAAAGCCAAACAATGACACACCTAAACCTAAACCTTCACCACAAAAACCACCTCTTAAAAAGCAGAAAACAAATTCCTCATCACCACCACCATCATCCATTGCAACAGATGTTGATGCATCAAAAGCATCATTAGATGTTGAGACAACAGTTGTTAGTCAAACCACCGATTCCACCCATTTTGATCCTCCACCAACATCCAAACCACAAACTCCACAAGGATTCCCCTCACAATCAATCCTTTCACCCATAGCACATTCTCAATCTAAAACTCCTCGTCCTCCAAAGTCTGTCTATACCAGAAAAAGAAAGTTCATGGTGCATGAAGAAGAAAACGAATAAAAAGATATACCTGCACCAATTCCCTTATCATCTACTCCATTCATTCCACCATCATCACCAAAAACCAACCCACTCAATCATCCACCCGCTGGCTACATCCCACGAAACATTCCATTGGTAGTTCAATTCCCTCTGGAACTGCTTACAGTTTAAGATAAAATGAAACAATTTTACACAGAGGATGATCCATCCAAAAGAACCTTCCCATCTCTTCATGGCTTCAGAACTCCTAAGAACATTGATGAATATCTGAAGTTGAAAGCCAAACAAGCAGAATACATGTCAAAAGAAGAGGGCAAAGGGTTATGAGATAGTAACTTACAAGGTCGCATGCAACATGGGCTTAGCGAAGTCAGGAAATTGGAAGACTTTGCTAGAGACCTAAGTAAGTCTATGTTAGAATTACCACCAAATGCCGAGCTTCAAAAGACATTAAGGGGTGATTTCTTAAAGATCATCATGGATACTAAGCCCTACAAAGCCTACATGTCTGATTTCAAAGACTGGCATCTTGAAGCTCCTAAAGAGGAAGTAAATAGAATTGAAATGATGAAAAAGGATCCTCATATGAAGAAATCTACACCCATCTAGAAGAAATATAAGAAGGTTGATGTGGATGAAGCATTGAGGTATAAAAGAAAGAGAGCAGAACTTGTAGCACCTAATTATGGGACTGCTAGATCCATTGCAAGATGGTCTAAGAAGAATAATGATCTAACTTATAAAAAGTAAGAAGAGCTAAGAAAGACAGATCCATCCCTTCCTTAGAAGTTAGTATATGATGATGAAACCACTGATAGACCTCAGTAGACCCTTTGCTCTAAAAAGCTGTTCACATCATCAGATGCATCTATTAGTGTTTTAAACCAAAGAAAAAGACAACAGTTGATTGATGAGGAAGATGAAAAGAGGGAAGTTGAATTCAGAAAAGAGGCTATCAGAAATCAATTACAATTTGGATTGGATGACGCCTCCTTGCAACTTCAAGCTCAATTTGCTAAAACTATTCAAAGGTTGGCAAGCAGACCACCATCCCCAAACTCATCTCAAATAAAACTTCTCCCAAGAAACCCATCAGACCCAAAAATACTAAAGTGGAAGTCTGACAAACAGACCCACGTACCGACTCTGCTCAGTTCTGAAGGTAGAGTTAAAAGGATATCAAGGGAGGATGCACTTGGTTTGAATGCAGTTGACCTCCAAGATCTAATGAACCTTCAACTTCAAAAGGATGAAGATGACACCGATTCCTTGGATTTTAAGCTCCTGTTCAAAGGGAAAATTCAGAAAGGTTGATGAGAGAATAAATATCAAAATATGAAGTGTTTTGGCATCATCTGTTCTAGGGGGAGATTGTTGGCTCATGTAATCCTTCCTTGAAGAACAAATGATACAAAGCCAAAACTGGTTCTCAACAGATGATCACCAATAAGTAGTGTTTGAACATAATTCCCTCCAATGGCAGTGGCACTTAACAACTGATGATCCTAAAGACTGTTGTGTATAAAGTCTGTTATATCAAAACCCTATTGATTGCAAAGACTGTTGAAGACCAATCAATTGTTGGTGTCAAAGTGCTGCTGATTGTCAAAAACTGCTGGAATCAAAGGCCTGATCAACCTTAGAAGAAAGCACTGCTCAGCCACATAAGTGTTTAAGCATCAACAACGGATAGCTCCGTCAGTGTTTAGTTAATCGTTCATTAATGTAATAGTGTCTGTAATTGCATCAGTGTTTAGAGGTTGTTATGATAGTTAGATGTCATTGTCTAGGTCACGTCAGCAAAGATGCCACAGTGGTTAGGATTTGTACTATAAATAGACAGTGCCTATACTATTCTATTAGCTCTTTTGCACACACACTCATCTTGTACGAACAACCATTGTGAGCTCAGGCTGAGGGGGAGTTAGTGTTCATGAATGCATAAGTTGAAACTTTGTATTTTCAATCTTTTGATTAATGAAAGCATTGTATGATTAAAGCTAATCTTTCCCTGATTGTGTTATAAATTTTTACATTCATTTCGCTGCAATTATTCTCTGTTTTATCTTCTTCCATTACCAACTTAATTAAAACAATACAATCAAGTCAAACTCAGATCCTACAAGTATAAATACCAGCAATTGTCTTCTTGATTAGTAGAGAGCACACTCAGAGAGTTGGAGAGCATATTGTGAATTTATGTACTGTTACTTTGCTGAAATCCATACAAGGAGACTTTGTAGTGATATCTTTGTGTTATTGATTGTGTTCTTGCTTTGGTTGTGCGTAAACTTGGATTCCGCACTTGGTAATGCATTAACCAACAAGGAATAGGTTTTGTAAAGATCTTATTAGGACCTATAGTTTTTTCGTCAATATGGTTTGTTGAAATAACCATTACAGTCCACTAGTTAAAAACGTGAAAACAGTACCAGTACTTTCATTCTTGCAACAATTACATTCCCACTTAACACCATCAATTTAACATGTTAGTCAGACCACGTGATTTGCACGTGCAGGGGAATTTTTGTCCATTCCTTTTACAAGAAACCCTTGTAATATAGAAACCCAAACCCTGGTCATTCTCCATGTTCAATCGATTAAGGTTTTACTAACGAAAAGGGTTGAGGTTTTTATGTTAGAACGGTTTCTTTTTAAGAGGAATGGACGTAAATGCGCCTGAACGTGCAAAGCACGTGGTCTGACAAACGTGTTAAATGGATAGGGTTACGTGAGGTGGATTGTAAATGATATAAAAGTGAGAATACCAGTACTAGTTTCGTAATTTTTAAACTAATGGATTGTAATGGTCATTTTCATCAAACCAATGGACAGATGAACGTGATATAGAAACCCTTTTTAATGGTTATGTACGAAAATGCCTTTGCAAGTGCTAAACATGTCGTCTGAGTAACGGGTGATGGTGTTAAACTTAGTTTTAAACGCACTTCATTAAGTGAGGTGATTTTTTTTAGTTTGTTATTGACCATTTTATATAGGCTCAATCTATCCACACATTCGGCTTGCCTATTTGAACACTTTTGTGCCCTAGACACCTCGTAAAGGCCTAGACGGGGCGTCTTGAAGGGTGATGTTTTTTTTAGTGAAGAATTTGGTGTTTTGTTGGGGTAATTTGATGTGTTTTTGATGAAAAGTTGTATTTTTTTGTATAAACATTATTAGTGTTATAATAACTAATGCCGAAATCAAACCCAAGCCCGAGTATTAATTTCATCGACAGTGAATCAGAAGAATGGTTTTTGTAAATTAATATTTGTGTTATTATAATTAGTATGATTTTTGTATAATTATTATTAGTGTTATTATAATTATTATGTATTTTTTATAACCAATATTAGTGTTATTGATATTAATATGAGTTTTTTTTTTATAATGAATATCATTGTTATTGATATTTAAAAGAGACAACAATATATATATATATACACACACACACACAGACACACACCTCACGTACAAGGCAAGTATGGGCGTCTAGTGTGGTCTAAGACCATTATAGCCCTATGTTGCCCGCAGTCTAGTCGTAACTCAGGGGAATAATACTCTTTTAAACAACCCTAAAAGTCCAGTCTAGCCCTGTACGCGGCGTCTAATCCCTGAAGTTTAAAAATATAAAAATTTTAAAAAAGCAAAATGGCAAATTACCATTTTAGCCCTGAGAAACCCCAGCCTCGGCCTAAATCAGGGCTAAAATGGTAATTCATCATTTGAGCGGAATAATTTTCAAATGGTTAATTACCATTTTAGCATTAAGTTAGGCCTAGACAGGGGTGTTTCAGGGCTAGAATGGTAATTTTCCATTTTCTTTAAGACGGGGCGTCTAGACCTGTACCTGGCGTATGAAGTGATTGATTTGACGTGGTACGTGGTAGAAAAGCTTGTCGGAGACTTGAACCCTAGACGCCCCGTCTAGGCCTGTACTAGACGTCTTGAAGGTGTGAAAAAGGCGTCTATTAACTCTTTTGTTTTGGAGCACACCATTTAACTAATAGGACGTCCTCTTGAGTTTGTCTTTATAGTTGTCACGTCAGTTTTTTTTTAAATATTCTTAAAGGCAATGCAAGTGTCCTTAGGTCGGACGGTATGGGGTAACGCCCCAAGCCACCTAATCTGACTTGCACCCTCAACAACATCCTTCCACCAATGGAGGGCGCTATGGAACCCTCCTGCACAATGACGAGCGACAAAGAGTTGTAGGCCACCTTGAGCGAGCCAATCAATTTTTTTTTCTTTAAAAGGGGCGCTAAAACACAACATCAATTTTAAAGGGCACATGGGCTTTATCCCATACCGTACAACCTTACAACTAAGTTGGGGTATGCATCTTGATTATTTCACTCACAGAAAAGTCTTTAAAAAATGCTTTCAAAGAAAGCTTTTATTTTGTATAATTTACTTTTTGACTCCTTATATTTTAGAGGTTTTAATTATTTGAGTAAAAAATCAAAATCGTTAATGCCTTGAGTCCATGGATGCCTTTTTTATAACCTTTTGAGTTCTATTGAGTCGAATCTTTTAACCTTTTGAGTCCAATTTTGTTTTAACAAAATTGGATTCAAAACGTTATAAAATGAACAAAATTGGACTTAAAACGTTATAATATGAGTGGTTAAGGACTCTAAACGTTAAACTTTTTGATTTTGAACTCAAGTGGTTAAAACCACCAAAATACAGGTACTCAAAAAGTAATATACTCTTTTCTTTTTGTACAACGTCCATACAAATGTTTATTAAAACAGCCGAATTCAATTGTTTTAATTGAAAAAACAAGTTTTGTTTCCTGTCTGACCATTGTCCCAGTATTTTGAAATCTGCCTCGGCTAACTTTGGGGCTATGCCCTTTCGGATTTTCGATTCTTGGCTCGGAAAATGGGGGTTTGACGATGTGGTTGTTCGTACTTTGAGTGGGCCCAACGATGCTCATGGTCCTCCCGATGTGGTGCTTATGAGGAAATTGGGTGAGCTTCGAGTTAAGTTAAAAACTTGGAGGGACAACATGCTAAAAAAGAGCTTAGAAGAGGTGGCGGCGGCTATGACGGATCTTGAAAATATCGAAGCGGTGATGGAGGAGAGGGATTTGACTGAAGAAGAGGAGTGGATCCTGTTGGAAAGTAAAAAAGTGCTAAAAGTCGAAGAAGAACGGAAAAATAGAGATTTAAAGCAAAGATCGAGGATTAAATGGGCTAAGGATGGCGACGAAAACTCTAAGTTTTTTCAAGCCATGATCAATTGTAGGAAAGCCAACAACATCATTCGAGGATTGTACGTGGAAGGGGAGTGGGTGTCGAAGCCATCTTTGATCAAAAAGGAGATCTACAATTTTTTTAGAAATAAGTTCATTGAAGATTGTAATGATCATCCTCGGCTCATTTGTGATGATATTAGGAAGATTTATGCAAATGAAGCGTTGAGTTTGGAAGCCCGATTCACTGTAGGGGAGATTAAAACTGCTGTTTTAGAGTGTGGAGACGATAGGGCCCCTGGCCCCGACGGTATAACTTTCTCTTTGTTAAGCACTTTTGTCATTTATTAGAGGAGGATTTCTTTAATATTATGACGGTGTTTTATGATACGGGGGAGACTAGTATGGGTTGTGGCTCTTCTTTTATTGCGTTGATTTCGAAAGTCAAAGACCCGCAAGGTATGAATGACTATCGACCGATTAGTTTAGTGGGAATCATTAACAAGGTGATATCGAAGATTTTGGCTAATAGGCTCAAGAAGGTGTTGGACTCTATCATCTCTACGTCCTAGTCAGCCTTTCTATGCGGGAGATATATTCTAGATGGTCTGCTTATCATAAACGAAATACAAAATTGGATCAAAAGAGTTAACAAAAAGGTTTTTCTTCTAAAGATTGATTTTGAGAGGCCTATGACAATGTTAATTGGGATTTTGTTGTGAATGTACTCGCTCAGTGTCACACCCCGATATTTCCACATATTACCGGTGGGCCCGGTGGGGAGTATCGGGATGTAGTTGATATCTTCATAGACAATTGATCACAGTTTAATGCACAGTGGAAGTCTAAAAAAATATTACAAACCGAATTCAAAAGTATAATAAAATATTATACAACGGTTGTAAGTGGATCCACAGGCGGATCAAAAACAGAAAGTAAACATAGTTCAACAAACTTAAAGTATTAAGAGTTTACAAGACTCTGTAAGTAATACTCAGGAGTTCCAGCCCATTACGTGTAGTACCTACACTTAATCTTTTTGAAAAATACGTCAGCTTACACCGGTAAATACAATTAACTGACTCTTTTGAAAAGTGTTTATAAAATTAGTTTGAATGCACAAGGCATAAATCTTTTATAACTTGGGACAATTATCTTAAATAATCTTGTATGCAGATTTATATGTTTGTCATCCGTTCAGGGCCCGGTTAGAAGATCCGAAACAAGATTAATAGACACACCACTAGTATAAGCCCACAAGAAGTTTCCTCACGAGTGAGAAACCGTTTTACATACACAACTGTTAGGTGTATGCCTACACCCCGTGCTTAAGTCGTGCCCATTTCAAATGAATGAGCCGAGGATATCCAGGACACGATCATATTAACCCCCAAAGGCTTTGTATCAAACAAAACAAATTAAAACGGGTTATGCAATTTATTAATCACAATCCGATTAAATGATTTCATACCCGACCAAGCGGTATTATTATAATACCGTATCCCAAGCCCGTATATGGGAAAATAAGTTAAAAGTATTTACCTGAGCTAAAATGTAATTTTTATTCTAAGCCATATTTCAAATCAGCAAGTACAAGTAGCTTTTACTGGGCTCCTAATCTGGACCGGTTAGTTTTAATGAAAGGTTTACGGTTCAAAACGCAAGATTAAGCGAAGACCGGATTAGAATGTGATTTAGACCCAACAAGTACGAAGACTTGTATAAAGTGGGTAAACTAAACATATTCTGGATTTTGAAGTAAAAATGATAAGGTTTGACCCGTTTCGGTTAATTTATGCAAACTAGTTACATAAACCGTACCGAACGCGTATATGCATAACGGGTAACCAAATAAGTCAGGTACAAGTTCCACAAGTTAATATTCTTTAATTATGTTATGATATCAGTAGGATATCTTCCATTATGCACAAAACGAATTTAAAACCAACTTAAGCCCTGTAAGGGTATTTTGGTCATTTTAAAGTTTATAAAAGAGGCTTAAACATAACTGAGGTTCTGGTCCAAAACCTTCTGTGAAAATATTTATTTTATGTTGTTATATCAGCAAGATATCATACATATGTGTGTTTAATCGTTTATGGCCAAACTATGCACCGTAGGGGCATTTTGGTCTTTTCACACATGCTTTCATGGTAAAGTTTGGAAATCTGAGTTCAAGACTTATACTTACTGTTAAAGTATAAAAAGTTATATTTAAAATCAGTAGGTAACAAGTCGTAGGTGCTAAATATGGTTTTAAACCATACTATGCGCCTATTTCGCATAAAAGTCGGTATTTGACGATATTCGGGTTGTTTAAGGAAATCTGATATTTTGATCAGTTTCAAGTGTTTAAAATATCTTATTTAACATATGACATCAGAAGGAAAAAGTTTGGTATGCAAATCATATGTTAAACTCATTTTATTAACAAAAAGGGCTTTATCGTCAATTACCGAATTTATGCTAGAACTCTATGTTATGGTCAGTATAGAATCTGAACAAAATTTCTAAAATCCCAAAATATTATATAATAACAGTGGGTAGAAAGTTTGGTGCCAAAAATTGGGTTTAAGTATGATTTATGCTAAAAGTGTTATTTAATTAATAAAAAGTCTTTGTTTTACGATATCTTGCATAACTTCTAATATAGACCGTAAACTGATGTCAAATTTTTAGGACATACTTATATATCAGTAATGAAACTTTTTGTCCGCTCGCATTTTCAAAAATCTTGTTTTAATTACAAAAGCGGTCCATTTTTAAGCATTTAATGGAAACATGCAAATGATTCAGATTTCTAAGGAACCATGTAGCATAACCTCAGAGGGTTATACTAACATATAATGTGGTCCCAAAGGAACCCTAAGGCATAACTAAACTAAGCTAAATCAGGTTAGAACTGAAAGTCAAAGCAAAAGTCTACTTATTGCGACTTTCGGTTACGAACCGAAGCTAATACTCAGAATTGTCGGGTTGAACATGCCTAAACATGTTCTTATATTATTTATGTGACACCCCAAGAAAACCAGGAAACCAACGCAACTTAACTAGCTTCCTCAGTAACCACGCGCTAAATTTCGGGACGAAATTCTCTTAACAGGGGGAGAATGTGACAACCCTCAAATTTACATGTAACCGTACAATCTATTAATGTTAATTAAAGTACTTGATGACTGTGCTGAATCATTTAACTGCTATTTGATTACTGTGTTATACTTACATGTACTTGTTAACATGCTAGTAGTATACAGAAAAGTTACTAAATAGTCCAGTATGCTTTCCTGAGTGTTGAGAATTAAAAATGTTACAAAATATATATAGGACACTTTACGGATTAATTAAGCACTTTAACGGAATAGTATCGAACCGAACAACCGGACACTACCCGAAACACAAAAATATTGTTAAACACATTGTTTTTATTTTTCTAAGCTAGTTAGGGTCCCCGAACACCCTAACACACTATATATTGCATAACCCACTCATAACACTAACTACATACTTAGAACCTAAATTAAATCACAAACTACATAGTTGAAACCCAACCCTACACCCCCCCCCCCCCTCTTACGGTTTCAAGGCTGTAGTATCCCACCCTTGATTTCCTTCATTGTTTATTATATTTGTATGGTACTTAGGGAACATTGAATCCAAGGGTTATTGCAATATTGAAGGACTTGTAGTATATAACCATGAGATCACCACCATTTCCATCATTCACAATTCAACACCATTTTCTTCTCTCCCTCTCTTCCTTGTTCGGCCGACCACCACACCACACACCACCATCATCACTTGGTCATCTTCAACCAATCCAAGAGCATCCATAGGTGTAAGAAGGTGAACAACGAAGCTCGGTGTGATCAGAAGTTGAAGGACCGCTCTCATTTTCTTTTATCCACCACTTTTCTTCACTTGAACTTCCCTAGTCTTGAACTAGTGGTAAGAACTTAGATCTTTGCTTCTTACATCTTGTTTAGGTGGTTAAAGATGTGTAGTGATCAAAATGATAAGAAACTCTAAAGAACCTTAAACAAGTCTTGAACATAAACTAGTCTAGTGATGAAGTGATGTTAATATGATGTTGTTATGATTCTTGTTGATTTCCTGATGATTTGCTGGTTAATATTGATGTTTGATGTTGTTGTGATCACTAAACATGTTAACGGAATCAATCGAACACAAGTTAGAGAGTTAAAAGCTGAAACAGTAGGCTGTTTGGTGATTACAGCCAAATTCAGTTGCCTGTAACCGGACTGTAACTTAATGAAAAATGTATTTTCTGAAGTCTAGAGTTATGTATTATGATATACGGTTCTAATGGCACCGGAATCATAATTTTTGGACTTCGTTTACTATTATTAAAGTGTCGTTTTGTAACAGCAGCTAGAGCTGCATTTTTGCTGCTGAAAATATGTGTTCTGTTTTCCATCATAACTTGAGTTCTGTGTAGAGTTAGATCATGAAATTTGTACTGTAAATGACCACCGATGTATTTGTAATTCTCTCACTGGAATTTTGTAAATAGGACTCTCGATGAATTTTAAATAAATTATTCCGTGGACTGCAGTCAGAAATCGATAAATCTGATTTCAGTCCGGAAAATGTTTTTTTACAAAATATTGGTAATGAACTGGACCCCAATATTTTTACACGATAATATTTGGATCGTTTAAGACATTCTGTAAAAATTTGGGAATTTTTGGAACAAGGTAACTATTTTATTAAAATGTCCGAAAACAACCCGGTTTTGAATATTAAAGCAGAAATGACATAAGTTGTAATTTGCGTGTCTAAATGTCGAGTATGTTATCTGTGAATGATCTAACATGTTATGTGTCAATAAAAGTGTTATGTGCAATATCGTATGTTTATTTATGAACGGGAATAGATGGGAAGTTTATATGGGCATAAACCGTTAAAGTAATGCATGCTATGTGATAGATACGTGTAGGAACTTTGTGCTCTATTTGAAAATAACTAAATGACTAACTGGTAATCATATTAGGACGTGATTGACCGAGCAAACCGAGGTGAGTTCACACACTTTCTAAGGCATGGGATTCCTGGTGGTTTGGGAATGGGTTAAAGAATTAAAGCGGAATCTACATATCTTACTTAGGTAGGATATGTACGGCCATCCTCCTTGGATAGGATGCCAATATTAATCCCGCGTATTCTCTTTGGGGAGAACTACGTACGTTCGTCCTCCTTGGGTAGGACAACAACCTTAAAACTTACTAGACAAAACTCTATCATAAGTCCTTCATTTTATATCGACTTAATAGCCGAGGCCGATGGCGAGCGGGTCATTAGTTAATAGCGCTATTAGGTTTAACAAAGCTCACACCGTGTTGTTCGAACGGGCATGTACTAATGGACTAAGGCAAAGGGTCAATGCTGATAGACATTGACTTAGGGCACAACTTACTTTCGTTAGTAGTCAATATCATACCGTCTAGTAGTTCACATGGGGAAGCCCCCACTAATTATGGATATGGTTTGGGTAATGAAAAGGAACTGGTTAAGCATACTTTCAACTACGGTGTAACCCCCACGGCAATATACGCCAATGAAAGTCAAACCACATTTTCAGAAACAACTTAAAACTAAACAACCAAACGTGAACTCACTCAACTTTGTTGTTGACTCGTTGTTACATGCCTTACAGGTCGCTAGATGGAGCTTGCACGAGGAGGAGGTTGTTGTGGAATACGGATTGTTAAGTCCCGTACTAAACTTCTAAACCTTATGAACTTATTAAACCTAAGTTATGGACTTTAAACTCTTGAACTATGGGACTTATGTTTTGGTTTCACGTTTTATGCTTCCGCTGTTTAAATCTGAACTTGGTTAACTTAAAGGCGGTTTACTTTCCTTTGGTCACCAATCGTATTGTGGTTGGTTTTATTTACTTAATTGTGTTGTTCAATATGATTGGTGGCTCGATCCTGGTCATGTCACGCCTCCAAGCGGTGATACTCCGCAGGGTGGATTTTGTGGGTGTGACAATTTACCAAGTTTTTTAAGTGATAAAATGTAATTTATAGCTCCTACATTATCAGTTATGATTTATTTTGCAAAAACTGACTCGTTTAACTTTTCTTTTAAGTAGTTTGACCCGACAATTGACTGAGATAACGTGATAATTAGAAGGTGCCCCTTTAAGGGTTTAACACCTACTTAATTACCAACACATAGCCACTTTTAATTCGAATAATGGCTGGACCATTAGTGATTAATCACAAAGTCAAAGCGTAATTACGATATCTTTGACATTCGGTCATTAAGTTAATAAAATCTTAACTATAGAATCTAAGAACGCTTACAATGGTCCTTAGCACGAATATTGAACTTGAGAAAGCTTCCTTGAACACCAGGATGCTTCAGAGAGTGTGTGAGAATGAAATTTGAAAGTATGCAAGTTCAAGAATAAAAACAAGCTCCTTATATAGAGGATTGAGGACTTCTAAGATCAATCCAGCTGCTATCTAGAGTAACCAGATGATCCCAAGTGTCCCTAGGGCAGTAAAAACCAGTTGCTCAGACCCTGGTATCAAAAACAAGTATGCAATGGTGGTGGACAGGCTGCAACATGCAGCTGTCCAGTTTTTCTGTCCCTGACACTTTTACGCGGCCCGCGTAGACCTCAGCGGTGGCCTACGCGCCCCGCGAGAACCCCTCAATCCGGTTAAAAGTTTGATACTTTTTCATTTTCAGTCCCTGGTCCGTATTTAATTTAAATAAATTTCTTTTATTGCACTATTAACCCCCATAGTTAACTATCAAGTGCCTTGGCTCACAAACTAACTCCGTTCAGCTCCCGGTTAGTTGTGAGATCACCCGAAAAGTCTTGTTTTCATCGAAACTCCATGAGATTACTATCCGATATTCTTGAGAGCAAAAATACAAATATTACAATGCTTTTGGGATCGTTAAACGGTCACTCAGAGGTAACATTTAACATGTTGACACATTTAACCCCTATGCTTTGTGAAATTTTCAATTTAAGCACAAACGGCTTTCTATGTCCGACAATTTATTCATTAAAGAATACGAACGTCGTGTGAGGTCAATCGGAGGCACATGATTGGTATGTCGACACTTTGGATCCTTTTACATACATATTTACATTACTTGACACTTTTAGCCCCTTGAAATCAATTCATCACACGTTTAAACTTCGTGACACGTGTCTTTATCACATTGGACATGATTTTGCGAGGTGTTACATCCTCACCCCCCTAAAAGATATCTCGACCTCGAGATTTACTGAAATGAATGAGGGTATTTCTGTTTCATCGTGGATTCAACCTCCCATGTGTATTCTTGGCCTCTACGGGTATCCCATTTCACTTTCACAATCGGCACATGCTTTCTTCGAAGCTTCTTAACCTGTCGATCCTCGATCGACAAAGGTTTTTCAACGAACTTCAAGCTCTCATCAATGTGCACGTCCTTATGCGACATTGCTAGCGATTCATCGGCTAGAAATTTCTTTAAATTGCAGATGTGGAATACGTTATGTATTCCACTAAGCTTTTCAGGCAGATTTAGCTTGTAGGCCACAGTTCTGATAAATTCGATGATCTCGAATGGTCCTATGTATCTTGGGCTCAGCTTGCCCTTTTTGCCAATACGCATCACCCCTTTCCAGGGTGACACCTTGAGTAATACTTTATCACCCACCACGAATTTCAGAGGTTTACGCCTTTTATCCGCGTAGCTTTTCTGCCTTTCCCTGGCAGCTTTGAGACGATCACGGATTTGGAAAATCTTATCCGTTGTCTCGAGGACTATATCAGGTCCTGACAGTTGGATTTCTCTAACCTCCGCCCAACAGACTGGCGTTCTGCACTTCCTTCCGTACAAGGCCTCAAAAGGCGCGACTTGGATACTTGAATGATAACTATTATTATACGAAAATTCAGCTAAAGGAAGATGGTCATCCAAACTTCCACCCAAGTCTATAACACAAGCTCGTAGCATATCCTCAAGCGTTTGAATTGTACGCTCGCTTTGTTCATCCGTCTGAGGATGATAAGTACTGCTGAAATTTAAACGAGTGCCTAAAGATTGCTGAAAACTTTTCCAAAAATGAGATGTGTATCTAGTATCCCTATCAGAGATAATATACACTGGCACACCATGGAGAGATACTATCTCATCCACATACAGCTGAGCTAGCTTATCGGAGATGTGCATTTCTTTAATTGGCAAGAAGTGAACTGACTTTGTCAACCTGTCGACTATAACCCAAATCGTATCATTCCCATGTTTCGTCCTTGGTAACTTAGTAATAAAATCCATAGATACCATTTCCCATTTCCATGTGGGAAGTTCAGGCTGTTGTAGTAAACCTGACGGCTTTTTATGCTCAGCTTTAACCTGTGCGCATGTCAGACATTTAGCCACATAAGTGGCTATAGATTTCTTCAAACCTATCCACCAATAATTTGCCTTTAAATCCTGGTACATCTTATCACTGCCTAGATGGACTAAATATTTTGAGCTATGAGCTTCCTGGAGAATCACATCTCTTAGTCATCCATGGATTGGAACCCAGATTCGACCATTTAATCTAAGGATTCCATCCTTGCCATATGATAATTGATCAGCAGGTACGCCTAACTTCTCATTCGGATAGTTAGTTTCTAATACAGCTTCCTTTTGAGCTGCTAACAACCTTTCATTCAAGTTGTTCTTTAGTTCAATGCTTTTGGCGTTGATCCTTATCGGTTTAACTCTTTCTTTCCTGCTCAAGGCATCAGCAACAACATTTGCTTTGCCTGGATGGTAGCGAATTTCGCAATCATAATCATTTAGTGTCTCCATCCAACGACGCGGCCTCATGTTAAGATCTTTTTGATTGAACAAGTGTTGAAGGCTTTTATGATCAGAATAAATCACACACTTGGTTCCATATAAATAATGCCTCCAAAGTTTTTGTGCAAATACAACGGCACCCAATTCTAAATCATGGGTGGTGTAGTTCTTTCCGTGCACCTTTAATTGACGTGAAGCATAGGCAATGACCTTGCCTCTCTGCATAATCACACAACCCATACCTGTGTGTGATGCATCACAGTAAACAACAAACTCTTCAATTCCTTCTTGCAATTAGGCGCATGCCAATTCATAATAGCTTTAATCTTAGCGGGATACACCTGGATACCACGCTCGCTTACTACATGTCAAAGAAATTGGACTTCACGAAGCCAAAACTCACATTTGGAAAACTTGGCGTAGAGCTTCTCTTGCTGCAGAAGTTTAAGGATACACTGGAGATGTTTTTCATGGTCGGCTTGACTTTTTGAATAAATAAGTATGTCATCAATGAAAACAATGACAAAATTTTCTAGATACGGCTTGCAAACGCGATTCATGAGGTCCATGAATGCTGCAGGTGCATTAGTGAGCCCGAAAGGCATCACTAAGAATCCGTAGTGACCGTATCGTGTTCTGAATGCGGTCTTGTGCACATCTTCGGTTCTTACTTTCAGCTGATGGTAACCTGACCTCAAATCTTTCTTTGAAAAGTAACTTGCTCCTTGAAGCTGATCGAACAGAGTTGATCCTGGGCAATGGATATCTGTTCTTAATTGTAACTTTGTTCAGTTTGCGATATTCGATTCACAGACGCATCGATCCATCATTCTTCTTCACAAATAGAATGGGCGCCCCCAAGGAGATGAGCTTGGTTGAATAAAATATTTCTCTAACAAATCATCCAATTGTGTTCTTAATTCTTTCATCTCAGTTGGTGCCAACCGATAAGGTGCTCTTGTAACTGGTGTTGCTCCAGGAATGATATCAATCCTGAATTCCACTTATCTGTCTGGAGGTAAACCAGGTAGTTCTTCAGGGAATACATCTAGATATTTAGAAATAATAGGGATGTCTTCGATCTTAGGCTTTGGTTCATCAATTGTTACCTGTGCCATGTAAATGACACAACCTTTCTTCAAACACTCCGATGCCTTAAGCATAGATACTTGCTTGGGCAATCCATACTGTGTATCTCCTTAAATTATTAATGGCTCACCATAAGGAGTCTTGATAACCACTTGCTTTTTATCACATACAATTTGGGCTTGGTTACGGGACAACCAATCCATGCCTATCACTATATCGAATCCTGCTAATTTCAACGGAAGCAAGGACAACGAAAAAGAGTGATTCCTAATGGATATAAAACATCCATCTAATACTGTTGAAGCAGTCTCTATGGTACCATCGGCCAATTATACCTCATATTTTATGCTTAGAGTTTTAATAGGTAGATTTAACAGTTTACAAAATTTATTGTCTACAAAAGACTTGTCTGCACCTGAATCAAACAAAACTCTAGCATAAACATCATTGATAAGGAATGTACCTGTTATAAGATTGTCATTCTGAACCGCCTCTTGCGCATTCATCTGGAAGACTCGGGCATTGGTCTTTTTAGCCTCCTCAGGCTTCTTCGGATTTTTTGAGCAGTTAGTCTTTATGTGCCCCTTTTCGTTGCAACCATAACAGGTTGCATCCTTCAATTTATTGCATTCTAAATTCCAATGCCCTTTGGACTTGCTGATCCCACATCCATTAGGCTTTGACTGTGACTGTGATTTCGACTCGAATCTACACTTCCCAAAATGGTGTTTTTGACAGATTTTACATTTAAGCTTGTCACCTGTCTGTTGGGTACCCTTTTTAAACCCGTAACTCTTCCTGTGATCTGAGTTCCCTTTTCTTTTCTTGTCGGAGCGATGAGAACTCTCATCCTCCCGTTTCCTTTTTCCTTCCTCAGAAGCTTTGATAGACTTGTTTCTGATCGCATCTAGTGTGAGAGATAAAGACAGATCTACCACTGACCTGTATGTGGTAGGTCGAGATGCTTTCACATTTCCCTTGATTTCTGGAGCTAAACCTCCAATAAAACGTGCTATGCGCTTTGGTTCCGGTGTGACCAAATAAGGAACCAATCAGGACATGGTGTTGAAGCTTGTAACATACGCTTGACAATCCAAGTTCTTCATGACCAAGGTCAAGAAGTCAGTCTCGATTTTCTCAACCTCATACTGAGGACATAAATTTTCTTTGATCAGTGCAACAAATTGATCCCAAGACAAGTTATACAACGGGATCTTCCCCGTGGCTTGGATTAACGACTTCCACCAAGCCAAAGCTTCACCTTTGAATGATTGTGACACAAACTTCACAATATCCTGTTCTGCACAACCACTGATATCAACCACAATATCCATCTAGTCGAGCCATGTCATACAATCAATGGCTCTTTTTTCTCTTGTGAAGTCCCTCGACTTGCAAGAGACAAAGTATTTGTAAGAACAGGTTTTGACACGAGGATCCTGATTAAGCACAATCTGTTTTGATGGCACACTCCTCTGATTCGACGAATGATGAGAATCGTCCTTATGAGATGTGTGTGTCTTGGAAGGTGGTTTTATATGAGGTTCAGACTGGGGCCTAGTGCGAGTACCACTGGTTTCTTTGAATTGTCTGTCAAGGGCTCGAGTAACAGCATTCCCTATCAATGCTTGTAAGTCTGCACCAGCTACATTAATCCTGGTGTTATCATTTTTCTCCCTTGGATGACTATTCACCTCATGAGATTCAGCCACGCTGAAGCTTGATTTCAATAAAACAGTTGACAATAATTTGATCAGAGGTTTATTATGGACTCATCATTTTTCGATGATTCATTAACCATGGTAAGCATAGACCATAGTGGTTAATTGGTTATTAGGATCATTTTGAAATTTACCATATAATTAATCCCAGTTATAAACTATTAAGGATATTGATGTTGGCACTAAAGGCCTAGTCACGAGGACAAGCCATGATCTTACAAGATCAAGGCGTTAAGGTTTGAACTTAGTTCATCACCCTTCTTGAGAGGGAGTCATAGACTACAACTGCCATGTGTCCCTAAAGGACAATAAATTTGGCCCGCAGGCACTTCATCACTAATGGATGTTTACATCATCAGGAAGAATCCAATATAAGGATGAGTAGTGTGACTTTATCAAATCACATTTGCCAAGAGTGCTAACACGTTCTCAGGTGTTAACAAGGATTTATTTTCTTAAAAAGGTTTTACCATCATGACCATGTCTAAAAGGACATATAGGCTAGGTTATACCTTTAAGATTTTATTTTAACACTTTATTGGCAGATCAAATTAAAATGGAAGTGGTATTTTTTATTTGTTTTATATAGTACATGCATATATATATATATATATATATATATATATATATATATATATATATATATATATATATATATATATATATTACAAGATTGAGGCATTAAGGTTTGAACTTAGTTCATCACCCTTCTTGACAGGGAGTCATAGACTACAACTGCCATGTGTCCCTAAAGGACAATAAATATGGCACGCAGGCACTTCATCACTAATGGATGTTTACATCATCAGGAAGAATCCAATATAAGGATGAGTAGTGTGACTTTATCGAATCACATATGCCAAGAGTGCTAACACATTCCCAGGTGTTAACAAGGATTTATTTTCTTAAAAAGGTTTTACCATCATGGCCATGTCTAAAATGACATATAGGCTAGGTTATACCTTTAAGATTTTATTTTAACACTTTATTGGCAGATCAAATTAAAATGGAAGTGATATTTTTGATTTGTTTTATATAGTACATGCATATATATATATATAATGAAAAATAATTTTAGAAAGGAAACATCCCATAAATTGAAAGAAGTACATAACTGCCCTAAACAGGACTTTTAAATACATAACATTGTCCACGCAGGGACAGAAATAAGAAAGATAAGTCCACGCAGGGACTAAATACATAAATAAAATGTCCACACATGGACTTAATTGAAAATAAGAATTACAAAACAAATAAATAAAGAATTTCAATAATCCCTCTTCTTCTTCCCCTTTATTAGGTTTGCCAAACCCTTTAGTAGACCGGGGTGGCTCCTACGCTCCTCATTTACCTGTTGCTCCACCTCGTGCAACCGCTGAAGAATTTCCTGCTGCTGAGGTGGTTGGATCTGTGGCGGCTACGGTGGCTGCTGCTGCTGAGGTTGAGGAGGTGGTGGGTATTGATACCCATATGCTGGGTACCCAGTTGGGTACGTAGCTCGAAAGGGTCCAGGGTAGATAGCATTGTCGTTTGCCGCTTCAAGGTACGGGTCAATGGCAGGGGCATTGTTGTAATTGTAACCCGGATAAGATTGCTGCTCAAACGGGTTATACGCTGATACACCGGGGTAAGAAGGAATTGGGTTTTCATAACCCATGGGCGGTAGTGGTGGTGCGACTGGAGCAGAGTCGACTTTAGAAACTGGATTTGAAAGCCCACCCATTTGCGGGTCTTCATACAGCAGCGGGTAGTTGCTGTTGCTGGAGTGTTAGGGGGTATTGAAATGGAAACCCCCACGCACGGACATCCGTGCACCTCTTCTTCGCCTCGGTGGTTTTGGAGGCAGTTGCTGCTCTGGCGCTGGTGGTGGCGGTGGCGTGACCGCTTCAAAATACGGGTCCTCAGAAGGGACCTGTTGGTGTGGTGGTGAGTAGTGGTGAGGGGGAGTGTACTCCCACTTGTATATAGCCCATCTTTCAGCAAAAATGTCAGGGCCCCTGTAAGGCGAACCATGGAAGGATGATCCGCTAGATATATTAATGGGATGCGTCGGCATCCCAGTCGGTGGTAGCTCGGGGTCTGGATCCTCGTCTATCTCCATATCCTGCATCTCAGGATAATGATCAACTGGTCCCAAAGGGTTTGGACCCTCTGGTTGTTGTACCTGGTTCATCGGATTGACCCGACTTTGGAAATAGGGAGTTGGGTTCTGGAAAGAGCTGTGAGAACCCGAACGCTGCAATGGGATAAAAGAATGATGTGAATCATGGGGCTCCTCGTCTTGATGTGGCCTGAAAGAATGGTGGTAGGACGGTGAAGAACTGAGTGAGACTTAACGTCTCGCGGGCTCCAAGTAAGTTCTCCAGTCTTCGTGAGGACTAGAGCTAAGGGTTGCTGATGGAGTATGCCAGTGAGATGGCCCGGCTTCATGGTCGTTTCTTGCAGTCATTGGAGCTTTTCCTCTTCCACCTCTACGTCTTACTCTTGGCGGCATTTTGTCTTTGATCCTGTCAAAACAAAAGAAAACAACAAAAGATAAAAACCAATTAAGATTAGGATTAATCCTAAGTCATTTGCTTAGACTCGGAAGTCGAGGAATGTGCAAACTGTGTCATTGAGATTAAACACAAAAGACTAGTGTTTAATTCCCTCAATGTTGGCTCTGATACCAACCTGTCACACCTCGATATTTCCACGTCTTACCGGTGGGCCCGGTGGGGAGTATCGTGACGTAGTTGATATCTTCATAGACAATTGATCACAGTTTAATGCACAACGGAAGTCTAAAATAATATTACAAACCGAATTCGAAAGTATAATAAAATATTACACATCGGTTGTAAGTGGATCCACAGGCGGATCTAAAACGGAAAGTAAACATAGTTCAACAAACTTAAAGTATTAAGAGTTTGCAAGACTCTTTAACTAATACTCAGGAGTTCCAGCCCGTTTCGTGTAGTACCTGCACTTAATCTTGTTGAAAAATACGTCAATTTACACTAGTAAATACAATTAACTGACTCTTTTGAAAAGTGTTTATAAAATTAGTTTGGATGCACAAGGCATAAATCTTTTATTACTTGGGATAATTATATTAAATAATCTTGTATGTAGATTTATATGCAGATCCGAGACAAGATTAATAGACACACCACTAGTATAAGCCCACAAGAATTTTCCTCACGAGTGAGATACCGTTTTACATACGCAACTGTCAGGTATATGCCTACACCACGTGCTTAAGTCGTGGCCATTTCAAATGAATGTGTGACAACTGGCACCAAACCAGTAATTTCCGTACACTATAATTATTATTTAATGACTGCAATTATGTGCTTAAATGTCAACATTGTCTGATACCATACTATACAAGTGAATTCATGCACGTTTTATGCTACAAGAATTACTTTATGCATTAATGAACAGCGTTGCGTCAGAAATACTAGTAAACTCACCGGTAAGATACATTGTGTCAACAAATCTGCAGAAAGCAGTCAGACAAAAGAATTAGGGCCTAGGTGTAGGTCCAATGACAAGAATACATTAAAACCCAAGAGTACATACAAGGGTTAACATATAAACTTTCCGGAAGCTAAAATACGCACTAAAAAGCACCCGAAATACACTTTAAAAGCTGAATTTTATATAATTCATAAAAAATTCTGCAATATAATAAGATATTACCATGTAAAAAGATGACAAATTGGTCCAGAATACTTCCCTAAGTGTCGGGAATTGAAAGTGTCACAAAAGAATACTTAAAAGACAATAAACGGTGCAATTTAGCACTTTAACGGAACGATATCTAACCGAACAACCGGACATTACCTGGAACATCAAAATATTATTAGAAGCATTGTTTTAATGTTTCTGAGCTAGTTATGGTCCCCGAACACCATAACACCCCTTATAACATAATAACACACTAAATCCCAAAATTTTATACTTGGAACTTAACTTATTAATGTAATTAGAGATTGGAGGTTTCATTTTACCCCCCCCCCCCCTTAGGAGTTGCTGGTCATGGGGACCCCACTTGTGATCTTCACAAGATTACATAATCTTCCTAAATCCTCTAAGATCCTCCATAAATCTTGTGTAAGATTTGGTTAGTACTTCATGAGACATTAAACCCAATGGGTAATAACATAACATGGAATTATAAGAGCACATGGTATCATCATCTTCTCCACACTTCAACCCTCACTCTCTCCCTCTTACCTCACGGCTCACCCACCTTCACCATACATCCACCATTTTCGATCATCATTCAAGCATTCCAAGGTTATCTTGAGGTGTAAGAAGGTCACTAACGAAGCTCGATGCTCACGGAACTTCAAGGACCTTCTTCGTTTGCTTTTATCCAACCATTTTGTCATCTTCAAGTTCTAGTATTCTTCCCTAGCTTGAAGCTAGTGGTAAGGCTCTCTTGATCTTGTTTACTTCATATTTTGAGTGGTTAAATGATATAACAAGTTGATTATCACAAGAACACTAAAGAACATACACATGAATCTTGAAACATAAAACTAACATATTATGAAAAATGGATAGAATGATGTTGTTGGATGTATAGATGATGTTTGCTTGATGATTACTAGAAATATTGATGCTGATCATTACATGGAACTTGCTAGATTATGATTAAAAACATGATTTAGCAAGATAATGGATGATTATGTAACAACATGAAATAATCATCACCCTGATTAAACATGAACTTGAAAGTAAAATGATTTTTCTTGAAAAGTAATAAACCAAGTGAACTAGTAATTTTGTAAATCCAAGACTTGTGAATGATTTTTCTAAAGGAACCAAGTTTAAAAAGATGATTCTTGAAGGATCATGGTTTTTATTAAACCTACACTATTTTTAGTGGAAAGACAAGTAAATAAACACTAGAGAAACAAGAAGATGTTATGGATAAACATTTTTGTAAATTATATTTACAAGTTGTAAACACCAAATCTTTTCAAGAATGAGATTCACAAAAAAATAACCATATTTTTAAGGGTAACTAAACCCACTAAGTAACATGGTAAGTTACTACAAGTTTTTACAAAAACTTCAAGTTCATGATGTAGTATGATTTACATGATCTAGACTTATGATAAGACTTGATTATGTTGTTGATGTTGTTGATGATTTAAAAGAAAATAAACACATGTTTTGAAAACATGGGAAACCTCCATTTTTAGGGGAAACTATGTCAAAAATTTTATAAATTTTGACACTTAGAAAAATATAAGTTTTTGAGAAACTTATTCCATAAAAATGTACTTAAAAATATTTACCAAGATTTCCCTAATTTTTGTGTTAAGAATTGATGATTTCTTCAAGATTAAAATTGATATTAAGTATGTATATTTTTGAGAAAAATATATATATTTATTGATCACCAAATTTTGTGCTAAGTGTATGTAGTATGTATTATATGTGATAGTGTATTAGGACTTGAAAATGCACTAAATACTCCTAAGGAGTGAATATACAAAAATACACATACAACATACTTAGACAAATACAAGAGAATATATTTATGAAAATATATTACTCGATAGAATAAATAACTTGGACAAGTTATGAATATGAAATGAAGTATTGGACAAAATACATAATTCGGGTGAAAAATACAAGATACTTATATTTATTTTTGAGAAAATAATATAAGTAAGACACGTAGTTAAAAATATAAATTATTTTTAACACAAGAACACATATACAAAAGATAGTGACTTGTACTTGTGCGATACAAGTCTAGTGACTAACGTTAATAAAACACGTTTAGGTCACGACGCTAGATAAGCAAATCCGGTGAAGTTTACGACGAAGGAACGCAAAGTTGTGAGTTCATGTTCCCCCTTTTCTTTTAACTGTTTTCAGTTTTATAACTTCGGGGGTGAAATACATGTTACAAATGTTACAATGTTTACAAATGGTATGATGGATACAAAAACAAGAAGCACTCTTGGTGATAACTAGTACCAAGTATGATGCGTTTTCAGGAATGATACGAGAAATCGTTTCACGAATAGGGTACCATAAGCACCATTAATCGTGTACATACTAAGACTGCAGAACAAAAGGTTAGATCTAATGGGTTTTCGGGCAGCCACACTCTTGGTGAAAACTAGTACCGAGTAGTGCTTTTGTGTCTCCGTCGTGAATCGACAACTAGAAAAATGCCTATGGTTTGGTTGCTTCCTATGTCGTGTCACATGTTAATGGCCTTGCAACCCATTAACAACAAGATACATACAAGAATACTTGATTTACACGAGAATAGTTGATTTATACAAGAATACTTGATTTATACGAGAATACTTGATTTATACGAGAATACTTGATTTATACAAGAATACTTGATTTATACAAGAATACTTGATTTACACGAGAATACTTGATTTATACAAGAATACTTGATTTATACGAGAATACTTGATTTATACGAGAATACTTGATTTATACAAGATACATACCATGTTTTCATACAAAGTATACAAACGTTCAATACAAGAACTGCATGAATTCACACCAACATTATGTTGACGTTTTTCCAAAACTCACATGTATTTCAGGTAACTAAAAGTGGATGTGTGTGCGGTCTTACTCATGCTCTTGGATGTCGTTTATGTTTATCGTTGAATAAAGTTGTAAACCTTCAGACAATATGTTATCTCGTGATGTAAACACTTAACTATGTTTTCCATTATGTAATGATAATGGTGTTTGAAGTTATTTTTACGTGGATGTAGTATGTTTACCTTTCGTATGCAATGAGAACCTTTCATGATCACACCTCGTGCTTCCGCCTAAGAAAGGGGTGTGACAGATTGGTATCAAAGCTGCGATTGTAGTGAACCAGGATTCCTTCTCGAGTCTAGTCTACAATCTCTAGGATCCTTGCACGAAAACAATTTTTCAAAAAGTTTTCATTGCATAAAACTTTCCGCGACGTCTACTTCTTGAAACTGTTTAAAAGAATCAAGAAAAGACACTACGAGACTTAGGGTGAACTGGAGTAGCACTTGTCTGTGATTAAGAAAATTACTTGCAATTATGTGTGATAATTGATATATACATATACTAGAAGTAGAATGTCACAGGTATATGTGACTTCGTTTGAAAATAATTGTATTATCTGAAGGAAGAGATACGAGGATGAAATGAACTGTGCGGACTGTGCAAGGAGTTACGTAATTATTGATGCATACATAATTATGGAATTCAGTGCACAGAAACCACAGCAAGTCTTGTCACGTATAGATTCCCTCAGTACAAGAAAAGGTCAAACGTGAAAACCCTTCCCCCAGCCTATTAAATACTCTGCTGGAGTAATAATTGTTTGATATCACTTATGTGGGTATATGTCATACTACCACTGTCTAGTAAGACGATATCAAACAAATGTCTAACCCTATTGTGTTGTGTTCTGTCAGAACATGGCACCCAGAAGAGTTGTGAACGCTCATGATCAACCTCCTCTTCCCCCACTGCTAAGAACTACTGAAGAGCTGAACGCTCTACTGGAAGAAAGAATCTCCGCAGCTATCGCCCAGTACGAGGCGAACCGCACCGAACAAAGTGGAGGACCAAGCAATGCTAGACACAACGGGAATGGAGATTCGTCTGGAGGAAACGCAGCTCAAGGTTGCACCTTCAAGTAGTTTCTCGACTGTAAACCGCTGAACTACGACGGCACTGTAGGTGCAGTGGCGCTTGTACGCTGGACGGAGAAGACCGAGGCTACTATCCGTATGAGCAAGTGTACCACGGATCAGCAAGTCACTTTTACTACAGGGTTGTTTGTTAATGAAGCTTTGACTTGGTGGAATTTACAAGTCCAAACTCTGGATGATGATGCCGCGTATGGCATGTCTTGGGATGAACTGAAGGAGAAGATGAGAGAGAAGTATTGCTCTCGTGCTGAACTCCAAAGGTTGGAGACTGCATTCTGGCATTTGACCATGGAAGGTGCCGACATTACTAGGTATACTCGAAGGTTCCACGATCTGTCAAGGGTAATCCCCTACATGGTGACTCCTGAATTTAAGCGCGTTGAACGCTACATTTGGGGATTGGCCTCAGAATTGCGCAGCATGGTAACTTCGGCCAAACCTACAACAATCACTGAGGCTGTAACTCTGGCTGTCAGCCTTACTAAAGATGCTGTTCGAATGAAGACGCTATCATTGAACCCAACAGAAAAGACCGAGATGCATGCTGAGTCGTCCGGTGACAAGAAGAGGAAACATGCAAACCTGAATCAAGCGATACGTAACAACAAAGGTTCAAACAACAAGAAACGTGACACTAACCCGCCTCAGGAAGCGAAAACTCTTGCAACCATGAATGACGCTCTTGCCAAAAGGTACCCCGGGCGCTCTGCCCATTTGCAACAATTGCAAGCGTCATCACGAAGGAGTTTGTCGCATTCCAAAATGCGACAAGTGTAGAAAATTGGGTCACCACACTGAGGATTGTTGGGGTAAAGGAAAGAATGGGAATGGGAACCGTATCGGTGCTGGAAACAATGGGGGAAATGGCAATGGCAATGGTAACAAGAATGGAGCTGGTCAGAACCAAGGATGCTTCAGTTGTGGAAGCAAAGAGCATTTCATGAAAGACTGCCCAAAGGGGAACAACGCTCAGACTCTAGCATTTGTGATTGGAGCAAAGAACGCACGCGAGGACCCTAATGTGGTCTCCGGTACATTTCTCGTTAACAATCACTTTGCATCCATATTATTTGACACTGGTGCCGACTATAGCTTCATGTCTGTGGAATTTAAACGAATGCTTGGAATAGAATCTAGTAGATTAGATATTCCTAATTCTATAGAGTTAGCCAATGGTAAACTTGTTGAATCGGGCGAAGTTGTTAGAGGTTGCACATTAGAACTTGGTGAACGAAGATTTAGCATCGACCTCCTACGTATTCAATTGGGTAGCTTCGATGTAGTGGTCGGAATGGACTGGTTGTCCAAGAACAAAGCTGAAGTTATTTGACATGAGAAAATCATTCGCATCCCCCTAGCAAATGATGAAACTCTCATCGTACACGGAGAAAAGCGAGACGCACCTCTACGAATCATCAGTTGCATGAAAGCACAAAAGTGCTTAAGGAAAGGATGTGTTGCTTTCCTGACGCACGTAGTAGATAAGAAGGCTGAGGAGCCAAAACTCGAAGACATTCCTGTGGTGAAGGAATTCCCTGATGTTTTTCCCAAAGATCTGCCAGGATTACCTCTGCAACGACAAGTCGAATTCTGTATAGACTTGGTTCCAGGAGCCGCTCCTGTAGCCAAGGCACCCTATCGGCTTGCACCATCCGAAATGCAAGAATTATCTACACAACTCCAGGAGTTGTTGGATAAAGGATTCATAAGGCCAAGCTTCTCGCCTTGGGGAGCTCCAGTATTGTTCGTAAAGAAGAAGGATGGAACTCTGCGGATATGTATCGATTACAGAGAACTGAACAAGCTCACAATCAAGAATCGGTACCCACTACCGAGGATTGATGACTTATTTGATTAATTGCAAGGATCAAGCTACTATTCCAAGATCGATCTTCTATCTGGATACCATCAGTTAAGGATACAAGAGAAAAGCGTACCAAAGACTATTCAGAACACGCTATGGGCATTACGAGTTTCTTTTGATGTCGTTCGGACTGACGAACGCGCCAGCGGTATTTGTGGATCTGATGAACTGCGTATGCAAACCATATCTCGATAAATTCGTGATTGTATTTATCGATGTTATCCTGATTTACTCACGAACGAAAGAAGAACACGAGCAACACCTCAGAACCATTTTGGAACTACTAAAGAAAAAGAAACTTTATGAGAAGTTCTCAAAGTGCGAATTCTGGATTCGCGAAGTACAATTTCTTGGTCACGTTGTGAATGAGAATGGCATTCATGTAGACCCATCCAAGATAGAAGCCATAAAGAATTGGGAAGCCCCCAAAACCCCAAACTGAAGTTCGACAATTTTTGGGCTTAGCGGGCTATTACCGACGGTTCATTGAGAATTTCTCCAAAATAGCTCAACCACTGACTTCCCTTACACAGAAAGACAAGAAGTATGACTGGGGTGATAAGCAGGAAGAAGCCTTCTAGCTACTTAAAAATAAGCTATGCGATGCACCGATATTATCCTTACCCGAAGGCACTAAAGACTTCGTGGTATACTGCGACGTTCACGACAAGGTTTGGGTTGCGTGCTTATGCAGCGCCAAAAAGTCATCGCTTACACTTCAAGACAATTGAAGGTACATGAAAGAAACTATACCACTCACGACTTGGAACTCGGCGCGGTGGTATTCGCCTTGAAGATATGGCGACACTATTTATATGGTACTCGATGCACAATCTTCACAGATCACAAAAGCTTACAACACATATTTGATCAGAAAGAATTAAACATGCGTCAGCGACGATGGGTCGAGCTCCTAAACGATTATGACTGTGAGATTAAGTACCATCCTGGAAAGGCAAACGTTGTAGCGGACGCATTAAGCCGAAAGGAAAGGGTTAAGACCCTAAGGGTTCGGGCATTGAAACTGACTATTCAAACGAACCTCACAACACGCATTCATGACACATAACAAGAAGCTCTTAAGGGAGAAAACCGTAAAGCTGAATACCTCCGGGGTATGTTGAAATATATGGTGCCAAATGAAGAGCGAACCTTATACTTTAATAAGCGTATTTGGGTTTCGCTCTATGGCGGTATTCGAGAAGTCATTCTTGATGAAGCACACAAGTCGAGATACTCGATCCATCCAGGATCGGACAAAATGTATCAAGACTTAAAGGATTATTATTGGTGGCCGAGACTCAAAAGCGATGTTGCTGTCTATGTTGGAAAGTGCCTAACCTTGCCAAGGTTAAGGCTGAATATCCGAAACCGTCCGGCCTACTACAACAACCAGAGATAGCCATGTGGAAGTGGGAGCAAATCTCGATGGACTTCATAACAAAATTACCCAGGACCCCTAGAGCGCACGATATGATATGGGTAATAGTTGATCGATTGACGAAATCTGCACATTTCCTACCGATCTGAGAAAAAGACAGCACTGGAAAGCTTGCTGAGATATACTTAAAGGAAATCGTGGCACGTCATGGAGTACCTATCTCAATCATTTCAGACAGAGATGGACGCTTTGTCTCAAGAATCTGGCAATCCTTTCAGGAAGCCTTTGGATCTCAGCTAGATCTAAGCACGGCCTTCCATCCACAAACAGTCGGCCAGAGCGAACGGACTATACAAACGTTAGAAGATATGTGATGTGTGCAAAATGCAACATATAAATTACATCAATTGTGGCATAAAACTAACCCTTTTTTAGTACTAATGTTGGAAAAAGTGTGTTTTTGTCTTCCTTTTGTATTTTCAGGATTAAATGAGCTCAAATTAACAAAAGAAACAAAAAGGCAGCTAAATCTAACATAAATACAAGAAAAGGAATAAACGTGGCACGCCCGACCTCCCCGAAAGCATATTCCCAAGCAAAACAAGTGAGCAGAAGGCTGAACACGCCCCGTGCTCAGTGAGCACGGGGGCGTGCCCAAGTGTCAGCATAAAAGACAAAGTTGTAGAAGCTTTCGTCGCCCACCACGGGGCCGTGCTCTGCGGACACGGGGCTGTGGTCAACTATAAGATTCGCTGAATCTAGGCAAATCTTGATAGTACAGATATGCTTCTGCACACGGGGTCATGCCCAGCGGACACGGGGTCATGGTCAACTAATAAAGACAAGAGCAATTAATGAAGAAAGAGAAGGATGTGGACACGGGGCCGTGCCCACTGGACACGGGGCCGTGCCCGAGCTTCTGTTCAGCCTATAAATAGGAGTGCTTGGCTCAAGCTCAAACCATCCCTTGGCACACCACCTCTTTCACACTTCACCCACCACCCACCACCACCATAACACCATCATCCACCACCATCATCCGTTGTCCATCATAGAGTGTGTGAGTCGTCTCGGGATCCAAGATTGATCGTAAGTGTTCTTGACAATCAAGGCCATGTTTGCCTAAGTCTCTTACATCACTTGGTGAAGACAAAGTGTCTAGTGTAATACTTTTTATTTTTAATCTTTTCGCACTTTTTAATTGGTTATGTATTAATGACTTTAATAACTAGTTTCTTATGTTGAAGGTGATTTTTCCTTATCGTTTGTCCATGGTGTCTTGGCATTATTTTACTGTCTATATAAAATAAAAGATTTTCACCATTCATATATCTCCACGGTCTATATGGAGGTATGTTGGCTACCTGGTCGGGGGTTAAGGGAACAGTTTGGTAAAAGTCTTGCCATTGTTCAATGTATAGATCCTGCAAAGGACCTGGGTCAAATTTAGTAGGACCTCCTTCAATACATAATGGTATTGGATGGCGGGGGTCCAAACTCTTTGATCCCCTCATAAGTTAAACTACTATTAATACTTTAACCCGGCTACTTAGGACTGTATCCCTGCTGACTCAGACTACTTAGCTGAGGGTAACGTCGCCTTCAAAAGAGGGGCCTACCACATTATGCATTAATAACTTAATTAATTATCTTTCAATAATCCGACCCTTTAGGATTGTATCCTTGCTGACTCAAACTACTAGGTTGAGGGTAACGTCACCTCCAAAAGAGGGGCCTACTACAATAACTAAGATAATCTCTTAAATAGTGCAAAAATGCGGAAATAATCAAAGGTTACACTAAACACGAGTCGGAGCCAAGTGATTCATCTTGCCTATCTGTTTTTATTTTTATTTTATTTTTTTTCAGCATTTTAGTTAGTTTTTATTTTCTTAGTTTAAAACATTTTTCTAAACTTTTGATTTGATTAGACGTTGAGGATAAACCGGTACTAAAAGCTCTTGTGTCCTTGGACGACCTCGGTATCTTGCCAACACTATACTACGCTCACGATGGGTGCACTTGCCCATATGTGTGTTTAGTGTTAGTAAATATCGTGTTTTATAAATTTAAAACTTGGCTAAAGAAAGTGTAAAAGGGCTTAAAATATACTTAAACCTACATATACACCTAACGCACATTAAGTTTTTGGCGCCGTTGCCGGGGACATAAGGATTTTAAGAAGGTTAGGAATCAGCGGCCTAATCGTTTTTCTTATTTTTCTATCTTTTTTTAGGATTTTTCTTAGTTTTTCAGCTTCTGCAGAACTCAGCACGGGTCGTGCCCGCTGAACACGCCCCGTGCCCGATCATTGGAACTGGCAATCCTGTTTTAAGTCATACAGTAAGCTGAACACGGGGCCGTGCTCACTCAACACGCCCCGTGCCCAAGATTCAGTTACTGAAAGCAGAACCGTAAGATCCCGACGGTTGGTAATTTCTGACACAAACATGAGTGATACTGATACTTTTTACTTTCGGCACTCTTATGGTATGTGGTGTCAATTATGTGGTGGTAACCATAAGGAATTAGAATGTTATTTTCTAAATTATAAGCCCCACTATATAGACCCATCGTTTCCTTGTATCCTTAAGAGGGGCGAAAGTAAAAATAATCCCTATCTCTCCCTCGAATGCTCCCAACCAGATTTTCTAGGAGAAATGCTTCTTGATGAATTATTTCAATTAGAAGATCTAATTCTTAATTGGTTAAAAGAACTTAGGATAGATTTCAATAATTTATCTCAAGATGATAACCAAGAAGAAGTGTTGGAATCGCATTCAAACAACTTCATTGTCCCCGACGATACTTCTAACTCTAGTGAGGACTTGAACGATAGTCGTCCCTGTGCCGATTGTGCCGTGAAGGACTCCCCATCGACTTCGTTCGATGCATACATAGACCTGAGCGATTCGGCATACACTTTCTTTAACGAGATCCCGGGAAAGGGTTGGACTTGTCCACCTACATATAGCATAGGAATCACCCTCACCGACAACCTCTTGCGTTCACGTCTCAATATAGAACAATTAAGGTATCTTAGGCACTTTCGGGTTGTTCCATCCAGTAAGGAACCACCCGATCTGAAAAAGTTCCTTGAAAATAGACAAACCTTCATAAACAGCCTTTCAACACGGGGCCGTGCCCAGGTCAACACGCCCCGTGTCCACCAAAAGATTCCCTTCTGACTTTTGTCAGAATACGGACAAAACGTGTCAGGATCTTGCCTGCACACGGGGCCGTGTCCAGTATGCTGTCGTTTTCTATAAATACAGCCAAGAATCCTGCACATTTGGACCATCCAGGGACCGAGATTTGAAAGGATTTTCTAACTTACCATCCTAGGTATGTTCTAAAAGAAGTTTCTAACAAACATCTTGTCCCTTCCTCTTTTATCCATTACCTTCTTCTTTATCTTTCTTGCAACAACACCTCCATTGAAGCTTGATTTCAAGCTTTATTGTGATGTTTGTTAACTTTTTGTTCAAGGAATCTTGTTAAAAATAAGTTACACAACATTGTTTTAAGTTATTTCTGTTCAAAAACGCTTCATAAGTTGGGAAAATAATTTGAAACTTCAAGATTCCTTGTTCTAAAAAACTGCAGAAAGGTGAACACGGGGCCGTGTTCATTGATCACGGGGCCGTGTCCGTGGAACTGTTTCATTAAAATGAACTATTTTTTGTTTGTTTTTGTAGAATGTCTAGTCAAAACAGTGGAACCTCTTCTGCGCACTCCAGAAACAGTAGAAGGGAGAGGAGGTCATCGATCGAAGCGACTCTCGTACGTTACGTGATGGCATTACATGAAGCTCTTGACGAGATGACTTCGGTAGAGGAGGTCCTGATAGACCGTATAAATTATCTTACGGTGGGGTTGGAAAACAGTTTTCAAGAAATAAACCTCTTGCACCAGAGGTTAAACATTCTTGTGACACCTCCCATGGAACCAATCCTCCCTCAAGAGGATTGGAACCTAGCACTTGGAATCAACAATCATACCGGTTGGGACGACATTCCAGCGGAACCTCCTCTTGAAGATCTACAAGAAGTCCCAGTGGAGGTTGCACCTCCTCAAACCAATGCCAATGAGCCCGCTTTTCTACTCCCTAGGGAGATAGAAGAATGGCTCGCCGACGTGTGAGGAACCCATGCCTGGAGAAAGAAGTTTTTCAAGCCACATTTAACCGAGGGATTTACCTTTTCGGAAATTTTGCTAATAGAATAAGTAGTAGGCTAGAACTTCTTGGTTTAGATTTCTTGTGTTTCTTTGACCTAACTATCTAGTATTTTAATTTTTAGGACTACTATGTAATTCTCTCTATGACTTAATGAATGATGGTTTTAGTTAAACTGGTGTTTGGATGGTGTTGAAACAAATAAAATACACTCAGGATGGCAAAGGATAACAAGGGAAACTTGAACCAGCACCCCATGCAGGAAAACAGGGCCATCCAATGATTTTCTTCATTAACAGTAAGCTCGGCACGGGCCGTGTCCGCCCTACACGGCCCCGTGCTGCACAGTCTGCAGAAATGACCCATTTCAGGTAAACTGGACACGGGCCGTGTTCACCCAAGACGCCCCCGTGTCCAGGCTTTTGTTTCTTTTGTTTAATTTTTGTTACTAGCACTTGAACACGGGGCGGTGCCCGGACAACACGGGGTCGTGTCCAGCGCCCAGTAACACAAATTTTTGCTTGATTCACACATTTTACACATTCAATCAACCAAAAAACTTATTTTTGGGACACATTGAGGACAGTGTGTAATTTAAGTGTGGGGGGATGCTAAACCTTGAATCTTGCAAGTCCTAATAACAAGCCTTACACAAAACTCTATTAGAACCGCTAATCACCCCAAATTTATTCAAAAAAATTTCATTTTTTACTTGTCTAGGTTTAATTTGGGAATTTCAAAATTCTAAAAAGGTTATATTTTTACAAATTTACAACCGATAGCGTCGTGATAAAAAGAGCCAACATAAGAAAATTATGAAAAGGCATGACAAGCTTAGTTAAAATTTAATTGTATATACTTGATCACATAAAACCCATTCCCACAAAAGTGAGTTTTGAGCCTTTATTGAGCATACAAATACATATCTTTAAGTTAAATGCTCATTTTTCGTTTCTTGTGTGAATAGGCGCTTGGTTCTTACAACTCTAGAACTTGCCACGACGATACATTCTCGGTCCTTACCAACTTAAACCCGAGTAAGTGTATGATAGAGGCATTAGGAGTAACCCTTTTTATTTCTACACCATTATTTTCTTTTTTTTTACCACCTACCCAAAATCCCCCTAGTTAACCCCTTTGAGCCTAAACCTTTTCATTTCATAACCCAAACCAAAAACCCTTTCACCCACCAAAACCTTTTTATTTTTAACCCTTTGTTTTAGTAACAAGTTCGGTTTTTCGTATGACTTTCAAAAAAAATGTGTTGATGATGAAGAAAAAGAAATAAACAAGCAAGTTCATCAAAAATAACTTTGTTTGGAATTATGGCTTCATCAAAATAAAAAAAGTTGAAAAATAGAGAGTCTTACGAAAACCGATGCTTTTTACGTTTTTTCGCCCTTTTCTACTAACCACTAACCACTAACCCAACAACCTACCTTTAACCCAAGCCTAACGCTTCACCCAAAAAGTCCTCTTGATATTTACAAAGGTATATAGTTAAAAAGGAGGAGGATTGATTGCTTGGCAAGCCTATGGTAGGAGTAAGTTCCATGCCGCTCTCGAGTGATTCACTAAAATACATCTTTGGCTGAGTGTTGAGTGATCCCCCGTGAGGTACGTGAACTTGTATATAAATGGAATTTTAAAGAGGCATGTTATACCCTAATAAGTAATTTATCTTATGAAAAGTTTTGAATAAATCATGACGAATAGGATTGTAAATAAATAAAAATAAAACTAAATAAAGAATCTTGGAAATCCCGACACTTTATGACAAGCCCAAAAAAACCTTCTTTTCTACCAATTCCATTTGGGAGTGTAAAGCAATATTATAAAGAGTTTTGTTTGAGGACAAGCAAAAATTCAAGTGTGGGGGTATTTGATGTGTGCAAAATGCAACATATAAATTACATCAATTGTGGCATAAACCGAACCCTTTTTTAGTACTAATGTTGGAAAAAGTGTGTTTTTGTCTTCCTTTTGTATTTTCAGGATTAAATGAGCTCAAATTAACAAAAGAAACAAAAAGGCAGCTAAATCTAACATAAATACAAGAAAAGGAATAAACGTGGCATGCCCGACCTCCCCGAAAGCATCTTCCCAAGCAAAACAAGAGAGCAGAAGGCTGAACACGCCCCGTGCTCAGTGAGCACGGGGGCGTGCCCAAGTGTCAGCATAAAAGACAAAGTTGTAGAAGCTTCCATCGCCCACCACGGGGTCGTGCTCAACGGACACGGGGCCATGGTCAACTATAAGATTCGCAGAATCTAGGCAAATCTTGATAGTACATATATGCTTCTGCACACGGGGTCGTGCCCAGCGGACACGGGGTCGTGGTCAACTAATAAAGACAAGAGCAATTAATGAAGAAAGAGAAGGATGTGGACACGGGGCCGTGCCCACTGGACACAGGGCCGTGCCCGAGCTTCTGTTCAGCCTATAAATAGGAGTGCTTGGCTTAAGCTCAAACCATCCCTTGGCACACCACCTCTCTCACACTTCACCTACCACCCACCACCACCATAACACCGACATCCATCACCATCATCCATTGTCCATCATAGAGTGTGTGAGTCGTCTCAGGATCCAAGATTGATCGTAAGAGTTCTTGACAATCAAGGCCATGTTTGCCTAAGTCTCTTACATCACTTTGTGAAGACAAAGTGTCTAGTGTAATACTTTTTATTTTTAATCTTTTCGCACTTTTTAATTGATTATGTATTAATGACTTTAATAACTAGTTTCTTATGTTGAAAGTGATTTTTCCTTATCGTTTGTCCGTGGTGTCTTGGCATTATTTTTACTGTCTGTATAAAATAAAAGATTTGTCCGTGGTATCTCCATGGTCTATATGGAGGTATGTTGGCTACCTGGTCGGGGGTTAAGGGAACGGTTTGGTAAAAGTCTTGCCATTGTTCAGTGTATAGATCCTGCAAAGGACCTGGGTCAAATTTAGTTGGACCTCCTTCAATACTTAACGGTATTGGATGGCGGGGGTCCAAACTCTTTGATCCCCTCATAAGTTAAACTACTATTAATACTTTAACTCAGACTACTTAGCCGAGGGTAACGTCGCCTTCAAAAGAGGGGCCTACCACATTATGCATTAATAACTTAATTAATTATCTTTCAATAATCCGATGCTTTAGGATTGTATCCTTGCTGACTCAAACTACTGGGTTGAGGGTAACGTCACCTCCAAAAGAGGGGCCTACTACAATAACTAAGATAATCTCTTAAATAGTGCAAAAGTGCGGAAATAATCAAAGGTTACACTAAACACGAGTCGGTGCCAAGTGATTCATCTTGCCTATCTGTTTTTATTTTTATTTTATTTTTTTCAGCATTTTAGTTAGTTTTTATTTTCTTAGTTTAAAACATTTTTCTGAACTTTTGATTTGATTAGACGTTGAGGATAAACCGGTACTAAAAGCTCTTGTGTCCGTGGACGACCTCGGTATCTTGCCAACACTATAGTACGCTCACGATGGGTGCACTTGCCCATATGTGTGTTTAGTGTTAGTAAATATCGTGTTTTATAAATTTAAAACTTGGCTAAAGAAAGTGTAAAAGGGCTTAAAATATACTTAAACCTACATATACACCTAACGCACATCAATATGCTTTGCGCATGTGTGATAGACTTAGGCGGTAGCTGGGATACTCACCTACCTTAGTTGAGTTTTCCTACAATAACAGTTATCATACAAGTATAAAAGCTGCACCGTTCGAAACTCTGTATGGCCGCAAGTGTCGATCGCTGTTATGTTGGGCAGACGCAGGAGACAAACGTATGGTTGGTCCTGAACTTGTACAAGAGACAACCGACAAGATCATACAGATCCGAGAGCGCATTAAGGCGGCTCGAGATCGAAAAAAGAGCTACGCTGATCGAAGACGTAAACCATTAGAATTCGAGGTAGGAGACAAAGTTTTGTTGAAGGTCTCACCTTGGAAGGGCGTAGTAAGATTTGGAAAACGTGGGAAGCTGAATCCCCGATACATCGGACCATTCAAGATCTTAGAAAGAGTTGGTACCGTGGCATACAAGGTGGAATTACCGTAAGAACTTAATGGTGTACACGATACGTTCCATGTATCCAACCTCAAGAAGACTCCAACACAAGAAAACGTAATCATCCCTGCGGATGAAGTGCATATTGATGACGCCCTCCGATTTACAGAACAACCTGTTGAGGTTACAGACTGGAAAGTCAACAGGACCAGGAGGAGCACTGTCAAACTTGTCAAAGTACGTTGGAACTCTAAGCACGGACCCGAGTAAACGTGGGAACGTGAAGACCAGTTCAAAGAAAAGTACACCCACCTGTACAAGAAGACTCCTACGAGAGTTAGTTCAGCCTGAATTTCGAGACGAAATTCTTTTAACGGGGGGAGACTGTGACAACTGGCACCCAACCGGTAATTTCCGTAAACTATAATTATTATTTAATGACTGCAATTATGTGCTTAAATGTCAACATTTTCTGATTTCAAACTATACAAGTGAATTCATGCACGTTTTATACTACAAGAATTACTTTATGCATTAATGAACAGCGTTGCGTCAGAAATACTAGTAAACTCACCGGTAAGACACATTGTGTCAACAAATCTGCAGAAAGCCATCAGACAAAAGAATAAGGGCCTAGGTGTAGGTCCAACGACAAGAATATATTAAAACTCAAGAGTACATACAAGGGTTAACATATAAACTTTCCGGAAGCCAAAATATGCACTAAAAAGCACCCGAAATACACTTTAAAAGCTGAATTTTATATAATTCAGCAAAATTCATCAATATAACAAGATATTACCATGTAAAAAGATCAAAAATTGGTCCAGAATACTTCCCTAAGTGTCGGGAATTGAAAGTGTCACAAAAGAATACTTAAAAGACACTAAACGTTGCAATTTAGTACTTTAACGGAACAATATCTAACCGAACAACCGGACATTACCCGGAACATCAAACTATTATTAGAAGCATTGTTTTAAAGTTTCTGAGCTAGTTATGGTCCCCGAACACCATAACACCCCTTATAACATAATAACACACTAAATCCCTAAACTTTATATTTGGAACTTAACTTATTAATGTAATTAGAGATTGGAAGTTTCATTTTACCCCCCCCCCCCTTAAGAGTGGCCGGTCATGGGGACCCCACTTGTGATCTCTACAAGATTACATAATCTTCCTAAATCCTCTAAGATCCTCCATAAATCTTGTGTAAGATTTGGTTAGTACTTCATGAGACATTAAACCTAATGGGTAATAACATAACATGGAATTATAAGAGCACATGGTATCATCATCATGTTCTCCACACTTCAACCCTCACTCTCTCCCTCTTACCTCGCGGCTCACCCACCTTCACCATACATCCACCATTTTCGATCATCATTCAAGCATTCCAAGGTTATCTTGAGGTGTAAGAAGGTCACTAACGAACCTCGGTGCTCACGGAACTTCAAGGACCTTCTTCGTTTGCTTTTATCCAACCATTTTATCATCTTCAAGTTCTAGTCTTCTTCCTAGCTTGAAGCTAGTGGTAAGGCTCTCTTGATCTTGTTTACTTCATATTTTGAGTTTTTAAAAGATATAACAAGTTGATTATCACAAGAACACTAAAGAACATACACATGAATCTTGAAACATAACACTAACATATGATGAAAAATGGATAGAATGATGTTGTTGGATGTATAGATGATGTTTGCTTGAAGATTACTAGAAATATTGATGCTGATCATTAAATGGAACTTGCTAGATTATGATTAAAAACATGATTTAGCAAGATAAGGGATGATTATGTAACAACATGAAATAATCATCGCCCTGATTAAACATGAACTTGAAAGTAAAATGATTTTTTCTTGAAAAGTAATAAACCAAGTGAACTAGTAATCTTGTAAATCCAAGACTTGTGAATGATTTTTCTAAAGGAACCAAGTTTAAAAAGATGATTCTTGAAGGATTATGGTTTTTATTAAACCTACACTATTTTTAGTGGAAAGACAAGTAAATAAACACTAGAGAAACAAGAAGATGTTATGGATAAACATTTTTGTAAATTATGTTTACAAGTTGTAAACACCAAATCTTTTCAAGAATGAGATTCACAAACAAATAACCATGTTTTTAAGGGTAACTAAACCCACTAAGTAACATGGTAAGTTACTAAAAGTTTTTACAAAAACTTCAAGTTCATGATGTAGTATGATTTACATGATCTAGACTTATGATAAGACTTGATTGTGTTGTTGATGTTGTTGATGATTTAAAAGAAAATAAACACATGTTTTGAAAACATGGGAAACCTCCATTTTTAGGGGAAACTATGTCAAAATTTTTATAAATTTTGACACTTAGAAAAATATAAGTTTTTGAGAAACCTATTCCCTAAAAATGTACCTAAAAATATTTACCAAGGTTTCCCCAATTTTTGTGTTAAGAAATGATGATTTCTTCAAGATTAAAATTGATATTAAGTATGTATATTTTTGAGAAAAATATATATATTTATTGATCACCAAATTTTGTGCTAAGTGTATGTAGTATGTATTATATGTGATAGTGTATTAGGACTTGAAAATGCACTAAATACTTCTAAGGAGTGAAGATACAAAAATACACATACAACATACTTAGACAAATACAAGAGAATATATTTATGAAAATATATTACTCGATAGAATAAATAACTTGGACAAGTTATGAATATGAAATGAAGTATTGGACAAAATACATAATTCGGGTGAAAAATACAAGATACTTATATTTATTGTTGAGAAAATAATATAAGTAAGACACGTAGTTAAAAATATAAATTATTTTTAACACAAGAACACATATACAAAAGATAGTGACTTGTACTTGTGTGATACAAGTCTAGTGACTAACGCTAATAAAACACGTTTAGGTCACGACGCTAGATAAGCAAATCCGGTGAAGTTTACGACGCAGGAACGCAAAGTTGTGAGTTCATGTTCCCCCTTTTCTTTTAACTGTTTTCTGTTTTATAACTTCGGGGGTGAAATACATGTTACAAATGTTACAATGTTTACAAATGGTATGATGGATACAAAAACAAGAAGCACTCTTGGTGATAACTAGTACCAAGTATGATGCATTTTCAGGAATGATACGAGAAATTGTGTCACGAATAGGGTACCATAAGCACCATTAATCGTGTACATACTAAGACCGCAGAACAAAAGGTTAGATCTAATGGGTTTTCGGGCAGCCACACTCTTGGTGAAAACTAGTACCGAGTAGTGCTTTTGTGTCTCCGTCGTGAATCGACAAATAGAAAGATGCCTATGGTTTGGTTGCTTCCTATGTCGTGTCACATGTTAATGGCCTTGCAACCCATTAACAACAAGATACATACAAGAATACTTGATTTACACGAGAATACTTGATTTATACGAAAATACTTGATTTATACGAGAATACTTGATTTATACGAGAATACTTGATTTATACAAGAATACTTGATTTATACGAGAATACTTGATTTATACGAGAATACTTAATTTATACGAGAATACTTGATTTATACGAGAATACTTGATTTATACAAGAATACTTGATTTATACGGAATACTTGATTTATACAAGAATACTTGATTTATACAAGATACATACCATGTTTAATACAAGAACTGCATTAATTCACACCAACATTATGTTGACGTTTTTCCAAAACTCACATGTATTTCAGGTAACTAAAAGTGTATGTGCGCGCGGTCTTACTCATGCTCTTGGATGTCGTTTATGTTTATCGTTGAATAAAGTTGTAAACCTTCAGACAATATGTTGTCTCGTGATGTAAACACTTAACTATGTTTTCCAATATGTAATGATAATGATGTTTGAAGTTATTTTTACGAGCATGTAGTATGTTTACCTTTCGTATGCAATGAGAACCTTTCATGATCACACCTCATGCTTCCGCCTAAGAAAGGGGTGTGACAGATGAGCCGAGGATATCCAGGACACGGTTATATTAACCCCCAAAGGCTTTGTATCAAACAAAACAGATTAAAACGGGTTATGCAATTTATTAATCACAATTCGATTAAATGATTTCATACCCGACCAAGTGGTATTATTATAATACCGTATCCCAAGCCCGTATGAGGGAAAATAAGTTAAAAGTATTTATCTTAGCGAAAATGTAATTTTTATTCTCAGCCGTATTTCAAATCAGCAAGTACAAGTTGCTTTTACTGGGCTCCTAATCTGGAACGAAGGTTTTAATAACCTATTAGATTACTAACGGGTCTCATTTAACTTTTAACTTAGACCGGTTAGTTTTAATGAAAGGTTTACGGTTCAAAACGCAAGATTAAGCGAAGACCGGATTAGAATGTGATTTAGACCCAACAAGTTTGAAGACTTGTATAAAGTGGGTAAACTAAACACATTCTGGATTTTGAAGTAAAAAATGATAAGGTTTAACCCGTTTCGGTTAATTTATTCAAACTAGTTACATAAACCGTACCGAACGCGTATATGCATAATGGGTAACCAAATAAGTCATGTACAAGTTCCACAAGTTAATATGCTTTAATTATGTTATGATATCAGTAGGATATCTTCCATTATGCCAAAAACGAATTTAAAACTAATTTAAGCCCCGTAAGGGTATTTTGGTCATTTTAAAGTTTATAAAAGAGGCTTAAACATAACTGAGGTTCTGGTCCAAAACCTTTTGTGAAAATATTTATTTTATGTGGTTATATCAGAAAGATATCATACATATGTGTGTTTAATCGTTTATGGCCAAACTATGCACCGTAGGGGTATTTTGGTCATTTCACACATGCTTTCAAGGTAAAATTTGGAAATCTGAGTTCAAGACTTATACTTATTGTTAAAGTATAAAAATTTATTTTTAAAATCAGTAGGTAAAAAGTCTTTGGTGCTAAATATGGTTTTAAACCATACTATGCGCCTATTTTGCATAAAAGTCGGTATTTGACGATATTCGGGTTGTTTAAGGAAATATGAGATTTTGATCATTTTCAAGTGTTTAAAATATCTTATTTAACATATGACATCATTAGGAAAAGGTTTGGTATTCAAATCATATGTTAAACTCATTTTATTAACAAAAAAGGCTTTATCGTCAATTACCGAATTTATGCTAGAACTCTATGTTATGGTCAGTATACAATTTGACAAAAATTTTCAAAAATCCAAAATATTATATTATAACAGTGGGTTGAAATTTTGGTGCCAAAAATTGGGTTTAAATATGATTTATGCTAAAAGTGCTATTTAATTAATAAAAAGTCTTTGTTTTACGATATATTGCATAACTTCTAATTTAGATGATAAACTGATGTTAAATTTTTAGGACATACTTATATATCAGTAATGAAACTTTTTGTCCTCTCATATTTTCAAAAATTTCGTTTTAATTACAAAAGGGCATAACGGTCCATTTTTAAGCATTTAACAGAAACGTGCAAATGATTCAGATTTCTAAGGAACCATGTAGCATAACCTCAGAGGGTTATACTAACATATAATGTGGTCCCAAAGGAACCCTAAGGCATAACTAAACTAAGCTAAATCGGGTCAGACCTGAAGGTCAAAGCAAAAGTCTACTTTTTGCGACTTTCGGTTACGAACCGAACCTAATACTTAGAATTGTCAGGTTGAACATGCCTAAACATGTTCTTATATTATTTACCAAGTTGTTTAAGTGATAAAATATAATTTATAGCTCCTACATTATCAGTTATGATTTATTTTACAAAAACTGACTCGTTTGACTTTTATGTTAAGTTGTTTGACCCGACAATTGACTGAGATAACATGATAATTAGAAGGTGCCCCTTTAAGGGTTTAACACCTACTTAGTTACCAACACATAGCCACTTTCAATTCGAATAATGGCTAGACCGTTAGTGATTAATCACAAAGTCAAAGCGTAATTGTGATATCTTTGACTTTCGGTCATTAAGCTAATAAAATCTTAAATATAGAAGCTAAGAACGCTTACAATGGTCCTTAGCACGAATATTGAACTTGAGAAAGCTTCCTTGAACACCAGGATGCTTCAGAGAGTGAGTGAGAATGAAATTTGAAAGTATGCAAGTTCAAGAATAAAAACAAGCTCCTAATATAGACGATTGAGGACTATAAGATCAATCCAGCTGCTATCTAGAGTAACCAGATGATCCCAAGTGTCCCTAGGGCAGTAAAAACCAGTTGGTCAGACCCTGGTATCAAAAACAAGCATGCAATGGCGGTGGACAGGCTGCAACATGCAGCTGTGCAGTTTTTCTGTCACTGGCACTTTTACGCGGCCCGCGTAGACCTCAGTGGTGGCCTACGCGCCCCGCGAGAACCCCTCAATCCGGTAAAAAGTTTGGTACTTTTGAATTTTCAGTCCCTGGTCCATATTTAATTTAAATAACTTTCTTTTATTGCACTATTAACCCCCATAGTTAACTATCAAGTGCCTTGGGTCACAAATTAACTCCGTTAAGCTCCCAGTTAGTTGTGAGATCACCCGAAAAGTCTTGTTTTCATCGAAACTCCATGAGATTACTATCCGATATTTGTGAGAGAAAAAAATACAAGTATTACAATGCTTTTGGGATCGGTAAAAGGTCACTCAGAGGTAACATTTAACATGTTAACACATTTAACCCATATGCTTTGTTAAATTTTCAATTTAAGCACAAACGGCTTTCTATGTCCCACAATTTATTCATTAAAGAATATGAACGTCGTGTGAGGTTAATCGGAGGCACAAGATTTGTATGTTGACACTTTGGATCCTTTTACATACATATTTACATTGTTTGACAATTTTAGCCCATCGAAATCAATTCATCACACGTTTAAAGTTTGTGACACGTGTCTTTATCACATTGGACATGATTTTGCAAGGTGTTACACTCAGATGGGTTTTCCTAATAGGTGGTGTTTATGGATTAAGGGAGTTTTGTTGTCGGCTAGGGCGTCATTTTTTGTCAATGGAGCTCTTACCTTCGAATTTAAGTGTCACAAAGGAATGCGTCAAGGGGACCATATTTCTCCATTTCTTTTTGTCATTGTTATGGAAGCTCTATCGTGTATGATTAGAAAGGCTTGTGGGTTCGGCATTTTGAAAGGTGTCGCTCTTCCTAACGATGGTCCGAGTGTTTCACACCTTTTTATGCTGACGACACCATCATTATCGGGGAATGGAGTAAGGATAATATTCTTAACGTGGTGAGAATTCTTAAGTGCTTTTACGCATGTTCTGGGCTTAACATAAATTTGGTCAAGTCTAATCTCTTCGGCCTCGGGTTGAATTCAGAGAAGGTTAATGATATGGCGGAGATGGTAGGTTGTAAAGCCGGGATCCTCCCTTTTAAATATATGGGCCTAACCATTGGGGCTAATATGAATCGTATTTCTGATTGGAGACCGGTTTTCGATATTTTTGAGAAACGCCTTACCCTTTGGAAAGCTTCTTTTCTGTCCATAGGTGGTAGAGTTACTCTTATTCGGTTTGTTTTGGAGAGCCTTCCCACTTATTTTTTTTTCACTTTATCGGGCACCGATTAAGGTGTTGGTGGACTTGGAAATTATGATTAAGAGATTCCTTTGGAGAGGTTCTTCGGAGGAAAAGAAATTACATTGGATTGCTTGGGACAAAGTCACTTCGCCTAGACGAATGGGAGGTTTGGGGCTTCATAAAATTAAGGATATTAACACTGCTTTGTTAGCTAAATGGGGTTGGAGATATAAAAATGAGAAGGAAAACTTGTGGGTGAAGGTTATCAATGCGCTTTGGTGGTTCTGAGTGGGATTTTTTTTCGGCTAAAAAAGCGTATGGTGGTGTTTGGTGTAACATCGTTTCGGTGCTGAAGAGGCCGATTGTGGAAAATGTGGCGATCCGAAGCTTGTTCAAAGGAGTGGTAGGTAGGGATGATAGCATTATGTTTTGGCTGGACCCGTGGCTAATAGATGTTCCCTTAAAAGATAGGTCCCCTCATCTCTTCCACTTGGAGGTTGTGAAATCTTATATTGTGCGTGATCGGTTACTCGGAGAGGGGCTTTGGTTGTGGAGACATGATCCTGATTCTAATGACGAAGTGGATGAATGGCGTGATTTGGTCTCGGCTTTCGGCCTGTCTATCTAATTCTCTTGATCAATGGAGGTGGCTTGGTTCTGGCTCGGAGGGCTTCTCGGTTGCGGCTGTTAAGAAGTTCATCGATTCTAAGAGGGATTACAGTAACAGTTTTGTCATGGATTGGTGCAAGTGGGTTCCGCTAAAATGCAATATTTTGGCTTGGCGGGCGGAGATGGACAGGATTCCGACAGTTGAGGCTTTAGCTGCGAGGGGTATAGTGGTTGCCGGCGATGATTGCAGTTTTTGTGGTGCCGGTCCTGATTCGATGTTGCATCTCTTTACTGCTTGTCCTTTAGCCTTGGGTTTATGGGAAAGAATTACTCAAGATCCATGCGTTGGGAGATAGGGGGTTGTCGGAAAGAAAGGCTCTGCAAGGTATTTTGATTACGGCGTGTTGGAGTTTGTGGAAGGCTAGAAACAATCTTAGATTCAATGGTAAGATGTGTAGTATAGATGACATCTTTAGCGAGGTTAGGACGGTTAGTTTTCTTTGGTTTAAGCATAAGGCCAAGAAGGGCGTGTTAGACTGGGGGAATTGGTGTAAATTTGTAATCTTGTTTGTTTTGTCCGTCCCGATTTGCGGGTTCGGTTTGTTTTAATGAAGTTCACGTTTCAAAAAAAAGAAACTGGAAAAATGATCTTGCTAATATGTGAAAATCTAGCCACAAGAAAAGACCAATAAAACCCATTTCAAAAGAAGATATATGATATAAAGAAAACAAAAGGAGCTTAAAGTGTATCATCGTGCCTCTCCATGGTTTCTTCAACTTAATGTGGATGTCAATGTAAATCTCTAAGAGTTGAAAGCAAGCATTTCACAAGATGTTTCGCTGTTATGGCCATCTCATCACTCATCTGCACATAAACAAAGAAATTATTGTTGAACGTCTTTTTATTAATATAAAATTTATTTTTTTTTTCCCAAAGAAAAAGTGTGTCTTTATAGAAATAATAAATCTGGTTTGATCCATCTTAACATTGTCATTGGCCTACTAATGTTATTGAAAGTCTAGTTCTAGCTTTGTAATTAATTACTTGGTTTTTGGGACCGTTTAAACTTTCTAATTAATGTTTACTCTTTATAGAACTCTCTTAGGGGAGTGGGGTGGTTATCACTCATCACTCACCACATCCAATCAAGTTCCGTCATGTCATCAACTATTATTCCATCAATCACATCCTTATTTTAGTGGTGGTGGTCATCACTAGTGATGGAATTCCATCACTCACAATGTTTTTTAATTTTTTTCATGGTGCTTGCCAAATATTTGAATTGACTTTTCTGGAGGGTGTTTTTGGGATAAAAGTATAAGTGTAGGGGTGACAAGTGTAATACAAAGATGTTGTTACGTGGATTATATAGATGTTGCATGTCCGAATTCGATGAAGTTCAACGCGTTGTTAATTCCACGCGTTAATTTTGAAGGTGGCGGCGGTGTGCTTTTGGCCATCACTCATGATGGTTGTCCATCACGGAACCACCCCCACTGCCCTTATGAGTTTACATATTAGTGAGTTCTTAACATTTTGTTCAAGCAACAAGACCATTTCTCTTTATAAAAACCCCTATTTCAAAATTCTTCAACCTTGTACCTGAGTTTAGCCTTTTAGCTGAACAATATATAGCCCAAACTTCTGTGTTTAAACTATGTAAACTAACAAAACTACCTTAACAATGTGCGTCTCAAACTATCATTTCTACTACATAGGTTTTCTAATAATGAGCTATATACTCACATACCTAAGCAATGATGGTAACTAGATGAGAATTGCCGAAAGGAAGAGCGCTACAACAATCGACCGTAATATGAAGTCTCTCCATCTTAGTTAAAGTTTTCAGTACCATGGAGGAGCTTTCCATGCAGTAGATTCTCACTAGCATTTTGCTTCCGAAAATGCTTGCTTTGATCTCAGGATTGGTAGTGCTACCACTAGGTAAATAATTTGTGTCATCTGAAGAAGATGCAACATCTTCATGACCACCATAAAACTTGGATATCCCTATGGAAACACCTGATTCTAGATCCTTTACCCGGGTTTGAAGTTGTATTATGTGCTTCCTGGCACCTTCTAACACAGCAGCCTTATCTGTCTACAAGGATAGATAATTAGAAAATTGTAACCACCAGGATGGACATCTAAAACATGATTTTTAGCTTGACTTAATGGGATTGAAGTATGATACACGAGCTAGAGTAGATACATGATAGGGGAGTTGTGTATCTTGTGACTATAGGCGTAATTATCTTCTGAAATGCTATAGAGATATAACCCACGAGTAAGTGACTGATTTTCTATAAAAAAAATATACATATTGACGTAGAATATAACAGCCTTTCTTACAAAAAATACATAAAAAAAATATGCATTTGCCTTTCACGGATGTGTTAACTGTGGTTTGAGCTTAGGTTTTTCACTAATCTTAACATCTCTATACTCAAAATCTATAAACAGATAATCTATACGTTAGTACCCTTTTTAAGCCCTGGTCGGAGAGCAGACAAAGAAATGAAGCGTTCAGCCAACTTTTCTCTTCTCTTCCTCTCTGCTAAGACATGCTCTTGTACTTGCCTCTCGTTTCTTCTTGTTCTCCTAAACCTTGTGGTATCATCAATCGATCGAAGAAACTCATTTAGCCTCGTCTCCTCTTCAGGTATCGCTTCATCCAGGTAATTTAGTTTTGAGCTTCTATAGATCTGCTTAGTCTCTTGTGGCAGTGCAGAGTTTCCGAAAGATATAGTGAAAATATCTGGCGATGAATGGCTCGGAGCAAAAGGGCTAATATTAGATGCTTTACGTCTAGTTGTTTGTCTACATCACTATTAATTGTTGCTACATGAATAGGCTGGTTTGTGGTGATCACATTTGGACAACCTTTGAAGCTTTGGCAAGAAAATGAATCCACCAAGTCACTATAATAAGGACGTGTTTGTTGATGTTGCATGCCATTACCAGGCACTTCCATTTCCTATCTGTCATGATTATGTTGAAAAGTTAGATCATATTAATACAAAGTTAAAAGATATAAATAGCTCATGATGTTATATAACATATTCAAAGGGATAAATTGTTGGAATTTAATTGGATTAAGGAGCTCTTAAACACAATGAACGACACTATATTTTGTGGGAAACTACGCATGACTCCTTTTATTTTATTAAGAATGGAAACCACACAGTAAACCAAATAAATAGCACCTTATTTGTACTAAACATTACTTGCAATTCAAGACACTAACTAGACTTTGAAATTTTAGGATGGAACTATTGGCACACTGGTGCTACCTATTTACACATTTAGGGTTATATATATTACGTATAGAGCTATATGCATCGTATAGAATGCATGGATTTTAGTGCCTGGCCAGCAGTCATCAACATAGGATACCAGGGTTTATATACACTGCGTATAGAACTATACGCAGCGTATGTAACCTATTAGAATTATGTTTTGTGAATTTGGTGTTATAAATTCTCACCCGGTTCCAACATTAAATCGTTTAAAATATTATACCGTTAATTTTTTTGAAAAACTCCGGTACTGCTCGAATATATTATATTGTTATCGTTTTAATTAAAATATTATACCAAGTCTGGGTGCGGTTTGAATACTATAAACGTTTAAAATGTTATACACTTAATTATTTTGAAATACTCGTGTACGGTTCAGATATATTATACGGTTTGAATATTGTATACCCTTTAAATTAAAATACTATACCAAGTTTGGGTGAGATTCGAATACTATTGGGTTTGGTGTGCAAATAGGCAGCTTGGTGTGCCAATATGTACAATTAATAAGCAACCATAAACAAAGTTAATAAAAACAAACTAAAAAACTTTGTATTAAACTAAACTTAGCTCTAATTATCTTATTTTTTCTTTCTTTATAAATTGGGGGACCAAAACAACAATTCCATCTTTATAAAAACCTTCAACCATATCAGTATTAACACTTTCATAAATGCATGATATGTTAAGCGAATATGAAAGTTAGTTTACGAATATGAAAGTTAGTTTACGATTCCACAAATCGTGTAGTGGTTATCATCAAACAATCATATCTGCTTTATGTTCATCGACCAATTAAACATGAGTCTGAACCTATTAAATTGTAAATAAACACCCGAATTGAAGCACCGTTTTCGTGGTTTGTGGCAGTATTTCAAGGTAAGTTTTACATCAATCCACTCGTATTCTCGCTCTGATCAAAAGCCCTAAAATATCGGTTTGTAATTCGGAAAAAAATTTAACCCTGTTAAACTATTTTAACAGTGGACTATTTTACAAAAAAAAAAGTTTGACTAGTTCGGATTATTATCGGCCAATAACTTACTTTGAATTATTATCGGTTAAATTAAGTTATCTGGGATTATTTATTTCCAATTTGCCTAAAAATTTGAGATTCTGTCTTCTGTTGAGCTTTTCTAATCTCCAGAAAAATGAGATTTAAAGGAAGTTTAATCAATTACTGAAATAGAAATAAAAATATCCACCAGCAAAAATCATAGGTTTAATGCAAACGCTTCTACCATTTGCTAAAAAAGAAAAAAAAAAAAAAAAAAAACTAATAAAAAGTGTTCTAATTTCTTCGGATAGATTACAGTCAGTTCTTGTAGATAAAACTTTTCCTCTTGAAACGGTACGTAAAGCTTTGCTTTCTACTGTGGCTAATTATTTATTTCCTTCTTTTTAGTTATTCAACATAATCTTTGTTTTTGTTTTGATCATTTGTTGTTTAGCAACCTGATAGTCTACTTTAAATTTTTTTTTTTGGTTTAAAGAATTTTTTGTGTATTTCAAGAACACATGAAATTGATGTTATTATTCTATATCGTTAATCCAAAAAAATTTGGTGATCAACCTTTTCAACTAACTCTTTTTAAATTCATAAATACGCTAACTCTAAGATGACTTTTCTTCTAAAGTTGTTGACCGAAGTTCTGAAAATTTAAGGTAAATGTGAGTTGTAATTAAAGTCTTTGCTTTAATGACTGGCTAGCGGTAAGACCCGTGTGCAAACACGGACCGTTTCTTAGAAAACCATTCATCTCATATATTGGGGGAAGGATCCACTAAAAAGTGAATTTTGCCTAAGTAGCCTAAGAAGGATTGTGATAATGACATGTGTCACTCCTAATAAGTAGGAATGAAGGGCATTCTGGTCCTTATAAATAGGAGTGAAAATGACATGTGGCACCTCTTTTGTTTTTTTTTTAAAATACAACAAAAAAATCTAGTACAAAAAAACCTAGCACAAAAAATCTAGTACAAAAAATATAGCACAAAAAATGTTGTACAAAAAAATATAGCACAAAAACATCTAATACAAAAAAATATAGCATGAAAAAATTTAGCAAAAAAATGTAGTACAAAAAAATCTAGCACAAAAAATTGAGAAAAAAAAAATTAAGACAAAAAAATCTAACACAAAAAATTTAGCACAAAAATATAGAACAAAAATCCAGCACAAAAAGATGTTATAAAACATAGAAATACAACACGTTTTAGTGAGTTTTTTTAGTCTTCATATTTTATATAGCAATATGGTACTCTAATTAAAGATTAAAAAACGTTCGATTTTACAGTGAAATTTTTATGAAAAAATAATGTCGTATGAAAAAGTTATGAACGTTTAAAAAATGAGTGTGGAATATGCATGTGCATTGCATGTGGAGAGAGAAAATCCATAAATTGTATTTTTTTCCCAAGATACCCTTACACTCATCCATTCTCCTACACTTTCATCTTAACCATTGATTTGAAAAATAAATTGTTAAGATTCCTTCTCATCCTACTTAGGCAAAATTAATTTTTTATTTGATCTTACCCCTCATATATTGACAGAACATATAGATATGCGTATAGATATTGTACCAAAACGTGTTATCTATTATAGCTTAAAGACAACTATAAGTAAATATAAAAGATATTTAACAAAGTTAATAAAAGATGTCTAAAAGATCTCTAACAAACTTAATAAGATTCATGAGTTACATATGATTATTCCCATTCTTTTATTCATAAAAGAGAGTATCCACCCATTGACAATATAAATTGTTATAAACATAAGTACATATGAAAGATGTCTAACAAACTTAATAAAATTCGAATACAACTTAACTTTAACAAATATTAACTAAGAACATACGATCACATGCCTAAACAACACACAACAAACCTCACTCAAGAATTTGTTACACAACAACATGTCCTTCGCTACATGTTGTGATCTGGTTAAATATGCTATTGCAAACAATGTAACAGCTGCTGATCCAACAATCTCCCTATACAACAGATGATACGAAAACCCTTCTTTATTACTAATTTTTATTTCTCATCAACATCTCCCTGATTTGTCCTTTGAATTGTAGTTCAAAGTCCAGGGAGAACATGTCTTCTTCATCATCCATCTCAAGTTGAAGGTCCAACAAATCTTGGAGATCGTATGCATTTAGATTATATGCACTATCCATTTTAATCTCTTCAACACTACCATCTAATATGATCAAAGTGAATACTTGGGTTTTTTAGCATGACTTCCACTTTACTATTTTTGGATCAGTTGGGTTTCTTGGGCAAAGAATTATTGAAGATGAGTTTGGTGATTGTGGTCTGCTAACTAAATTTGCAATTGATTTAGACAAATCAGATGATGAGAGAAGGTTTTTCGGAGTACCGATTTTTGGAGACAGAGCAGCAGTTGTAGGATAGACTGAGTTTTGAAGAACATTTGAATGTTCAGCTCTAACTTCTTCCAGCTTTTTGTAGGTCTCAACTATCTTCTGTTTAGACCATCTGGCAATGGATCTAACTGGACCATAATCAGCAGCCACAAGCTCTGCTCTCATTCTTTTAAACTTCAATACCTCATCTGAATCCACTGTTTTGACTTTCTTCCAATTAGGTTGAGTTGGTTTTACCAGACGATCATTGTTCATTTTTGTGATTCTATCGATATGAGTTTTTCTCTTACGTGTGGAGATGATTTCTGGTGAAGGAGAATGTTTTGGTAGTGAAGATGAATGTATGGGAAATCTTTGTGACGTTGGAGATGGTTGGATTGTGGTTGGTGTAGTGAAAATGATCATGGCAGATGTTTGAGAAACTTCTGCTGAAACAACTAGTGTCTCAGCAGCTGTTTGGTAAACATCTGTTGATACTTTTGTGTTCCCAGCATCTATTGACAAAATGGGTGATGATGGTGTGCAAGGTATTTTCTCCTTCTTTTGTGGTGGTTTTTTTGGAGAAGGTTGGGAGTTAGGTTGAGCAGGCGATACAATTTCTGTAGGATTACCCTTTTGAATCCGGTGGCAACTTTCTCAATAAATCTTTCTCCCCCTTTTTGGCATCACTATCATCATCTTCATCTTTCTCAAAGATTGATGTAGAGGTGGAGCCAGTAAGTTCCAACAGATGTTCCTTAATGTTCATAATGTCTGCTTGTGTGTCTTTATACCTGGCATCAACCAAATTTCTAATAAATTCCAAACTGAAATTGTGGTTACTTTCAGCCAAATTCCTCTGAGCTTGAAGGATGGGTTGCATAGAATTCCAAAGCTCATTGGCAATTTCCTGTCTGGTAGGTTGACTTTTAAAAAGCTCTATCATCTGCTTAATCAATTCTTTCATTTCAGCAACATCTGTTTCAATGGTAGACACTATAACCGTCAAATCCTTATAAGTTAATTCATCACCTACTTTAATAGGATCATCTGAATTCCCACCTATAGTGGTTGTATTTGTTTTGATAATAGGAGAACTCTCCATATCATCAGAAACTAATGCCCCTTTTTCTTCATTCTGAGGACTTCCCACCGAAGCAGAGATTAAAGTTGTAACCTCATCAGTAGTTGCCTTCAAGGGAGTCTTAATGATGTAACCACTGTCCAACTGATCACCAATGGGTTCAACAGTTGTAGTGACTGCTCCACTTGAACTACCACCAAGAGTTTTGTAATACTCAACGGGGATAACCTCCTCAACTGTTTGTAGGATAGGAGATTGAAATGGTTCAGACACAGTCATTTGTTGCGATCTACTCTCAGTAATGTGTGCATTAGAGGAACTGTTTTCTTTCTGAAATTCAATTGCTTCAAACAGAGGTAATATTGTTGATGGAACTTGAGCCGAGGGTTGTGGTGTAGAAAGAGTGATTGCCCTGGGAGAGGGACTTTTAAACATACTTTCATATGAAAGGTCTACTTCATGTTGTGGTGTCCCTAAACTTACAACATGATCCTTTTATGACGATACATGAGGAGTTTGGATGGGTTGAGATCTTTCCAACAACTGTGAAGAAGTAGCAGCAGTGGTTTCAAGTGACATTTGTGTTGTCACCGCATTAACCTCTGGGATCTCATCTTCCAGAGAAACCTTTTTATTTTGTTTAGTTTTGATGGGCTTTTTAGATGTGACAGCTTTCTTTTTGCGTTTTCCTGGTGTGTGTTTCACAACACCAGTTGTGGTGTCATGATCACCAGGAGCAGTTCGCTCAACAACAGAAGTTTGAGCAACTGATGCAAACGCATCTAAAACAGGCTCATCTCCCTTTGTTTCAGTTGTTGAAACTTTTGACTCTTTATCCATAAGTTTAATAAAAGTTTTACTTGTAAGACTATTTATTTGAAAAGCTACACCTTGTTCAAAATCTGTTTGTGACACTTGTTTTCGTAGGTAGTAGCTTAGAAGTCTTGGATACAACAGAAAATCATTACTACGATCACCTTTTTTCAATTTTTTCACATTTTCACATTTTTCACATTATTCAACAAATCAGAAAACAGTGCTTGTAATAAATTATAATAAGACTTTGTTAAAATAGCATAATCCAAATACTGAGTGTTCAAAGGTATCTCATTAAATGCGGTGGTCTTGGCTGAGAGACAAGTTAAAAGAGTATGAAACAAAAATTCCATTGGTAGAGGGAAGTTTGGTTTGTAGATAGTAAGTTCCTTTAATTGTGCATCATACCCTCTTTCAATGAACTCTGTATGAAGTTCAAGTTTTTCAAAGTTGTTCTTACCTCCTAAGTCGTCCAATGCAAATGTAGTGGAAATTGTAAAGGGAGAAATTCGTACCACACTTTCCCCAACCTTAGATGTGATGGAAACTGGATTATTATCTTCAGCCTCTATTTCAGCATTAAACCAAAATTGTCAGAGTGTTTCTGTATGAACCGGAGCATCAGCAGTAAGAATTGATTTGTATTTCGATGATGTTAAAAGGTCAATTATTGAGTGATAGCTGGTATTTTTGCTGGTTTTCTCGAAGATGGGGAGGCAGTTGTGAGGGTTTTTGATGTTCAGAGACATGATCAGAAAAGAAGGTGATTTGGGGATGAAACAGAGTTTAAATTGGAGGACTTTTAATATGTTGGAGACTGTTTTTGAGAATTTTGAATCCGAGACTGTAGTGGTAGAACCTCGATTTAGGGATGAAACTACTTTTATATAGAGAGAAGAAGTGAATGCTGATGTGGCAGTATTTACAAATATTTGATGGCTAAGATCTGTCCATGTCAGAACCTCTCTTGCGACAACCGATGACAGTTGTTTGGAAACCTCTGTTGGTCGTTGGGAACAGTGTGAGTCAAACAGTCGTTAGATAAACAGAAGTTATAAAAACAAATGATAACTTTCAGCAGTTGTTTTATTTTTAGCTAACATCTGTCCACGTCAGAACCTCTGTTATCATAATGGATGGCAGTCAACAGTTTAGTAAATCAACAGTCATTAGGATAAACAGAAATTACGACAACAGACGGTAACCTTTAATAGTGGATGTATTTTTAGGCAAGCAGAAGTTTCAAAAACAGTTTTTTTTTTCAATCTGTGTAACTCAACAATCGTAAGTCTAACATCTGCTATTAGCCCAACCACTGTTAGTATTAAATCCTCTGTTAAACATTTTGAGATTGAATATCATCTGTTGTTGGTTAACATCTGTTGACCCATAGTAGACCTTTACATCTTCAGACATTTATTCATCAGCAGATGCTCTCTTTTATCAGACTTTAGCTACAACACACCTTTTATAACACAAAATATACTGTAAATTCTTCCAAAAAAACTATTGTTGATAAACAAAATTATATAATAATACTTATAGCAGACGTTATATAATAATACTTATTCAAAATTAGCCCAACCACTGTTAGTATCAAATCCCCTGTTAAGCATTTTAAGATTAAATATCATCTGTTGTTCGTTAACATCTGTTGACCCATAGCAGACCTTTGCATCTTCAGACATTTATTCATCAGCATATGCTCTCTTTTGTCAGACTTTAGCTACAACACACGTTTTATAACACAAAAATATACCGTAAATTATTCCAAAAAACTGTTGTTGATAAACAAAATTATATAATAATACTTATAGCAGGCGTTATATAATAATACTTATTCATCATTAGCCCAACCACTGTTAGTATCAAATCCTCTGTTAAGCATTTTAAGATTGAATATCATCTGTTGTTCGTTAACATCTGTTTACCCATAGCAGACCTTTGCACCTTCAGACATTTATTCATCAGCAGATGCTCTCTTTTGTCAGACTTTAGCTACAACACACCTTTTATAACACAAAAATATACCGCAAATTCTTCCAAAAAACTGTTGTTGATAAACAAAATTATATAATAATACTTATAACAGACGTTATATAATAATTCTTATTCATCATTAGCCCAACCACTGTTAGTATCATATCCTCTCTTAAGCGTTTTAAGATTGAATATCATATGTTGTTCGTTAACATCTGTTGACCCATAGCAGACATTTGCATCTTCAGACATTTATTCATCAGCAGATGCTCTCTTTTGTCAGACTTTAGCTACAACACACCTTTTATAACACAAAACTATACCGCAAATTCTTCCAAAAAACTGTTGTTGATAAACAAAATTATATAATAATACTTATAGCATACGTTATATAATAATTCTTATTCATCATTAGCCCAACCACTGTTAGTATCAAATCCCCTGTTAAGCATTTTAAGATTGAATATCATCTGTTGTTCGTTAACATCTATTGACCCATAACAGACCTTTGCATCTTCAGACATTTATTCATCAGCATATGCTCTCTTTTTTCAGACTTTAGCTACAACACACCTTTTATAACACAAAATATACCATAAATTCTTCCAAAAAACTGTTGTTGATAAACAAAATTATATAATAATACTTATAGCCGACGTTATATAAAAATACTTATTCATCATTAGCCCAACCACTGTTAGTATCAATAGTCGTTAGAATACACAGTTGTTTCATCATCAGCCGATGTTCTCTTTTGACAAACTTTAACTACAACAGACCTTTTACAACTCTAAGTATTGACTCTCTTTAATTTGCAGGAGCACGGATTCTTAAAAAAAACTACAATCAGTGATCAAATTCTAAACATTTGTTTTATCTTTGCACTCATCTGTTCACCATCAAACTAACCCTTGATACTATTAAACCTCTGTTGACTTACCAAACAGATGTTCAAACACAATTAAACATCAACAAAATCTGTTGACAATCAAACCAACCCTTGACACTATTAAACCTCTGTTGACATACCAAACAGATGTTCAGACACAATTCAACATCAACATAATCTAAATCTTACTCAAACACTAAATAAGTAAAAACAAAACACAACATAGATTCATAAAATTAAAATTTATTCATTTATTCATGACAATTAAACTAAAACTCTAATAATTACATCACATACTGAACAACATTAAATTTCAAATCTAACAATAACAACAAGAATTAAGAAACTTTAGCTTCAACTCCATCGATTGCTGAACCTCTTGATGTATGTCCTTCAAAATCGCCATGAACTCCACGTCACTATCACCACACTCTATATTACTGACAACACAAAGCTCACGAACGGAGGTTGAAGGCATCCGCATAAGATCTCTGGAAACATGCTCTCTAGTGAACAGGCCAACTTGCAATCCATCAAAACATCTCTTCAATTCTTGAACAGTATCCCTATCTTCATACACCTGTTCCTCGATTTGCCTGACAAAACGCTGCTTTAAATCATCTGATTTTGCAATTGTAAATGACGCCATTTGAATAAACTATATTACTCGACTTTCCTGGAAGTATGATATCTTCGTAGGAAAACGTGACGAAAAACAGGTGAAGTGACTATGAGTTTATATACTGAAATTTGGTATTATGAAAATGTGCACATTTAATATAAACATATTAATGTATATTTCAAAACAGCAATCTTTTAATGCAAAAACATTTTCAAACCCCAACTTTTATGGAAAAACTGTAAATTTAAATACCAAGAAACCCAAGGAACAAAATTTCGAAGTTCAAAGAACAAAAGCAGATTATCACAATTACAATTAACCTCTTGATTTACCATGTAGACGCGTTCTTAAACTCTATAAAAGACCGATGATTACCTTTTATTCAAAACATCAACAAATTGTCCTACAAATCACTTTGTGTCAAAAATTGTTCCAAATCAGAAAACCAACAAAAAATCTACATGGCAAACTTCAGCTTCTTCCACTAGTCAGACACCAGCGATGTTAAAACACAGTTCTCCATGTGGTCACTCAAAGAACAAAGAACAGACGAAGAACTAAACAGGAAAGTCGACATAATAAATGACACAAATTACAACAAAACCTGGAACAGCATAGCATTGCTCGATGAAGTCCTCCACTCTCCTCCATCAGAGTTCCAGAAGAATGCAGAAGAGTTTCTGACACAACTTCTAAAATAGGAACAGAAAATCTGCAACATGCTAACTGACCTGAAAATCAAAAGAGAGCATGAAATCACATGGAGAAAGGCCAGAGTCTATGAAATCCTAGCAAGTGTTAACTCTAGCGTGTAATACTTTATAAATATTTCATTAAATTTGTGTTTTTCTATGTAGTAGTTTATTTTAATAATATAAACATGCATCTTAACATACTTTAAAATGTTAGTGTAAATAAAAACTCTCAACATCATCAACAGTTAATCAAAATAAGAAACAAACCTTACATGCAAAGGTCTCTTCTCAATTGTTGTAGCACATCTGACTTTTCACGATATTGCACGAATCTATACTTTCTATAAAAGGAGAAAATCTTCCTGACGCAAGAAAACCTGACTTTCGATTTAACGAAAATCGAACAATGCAACTCTCCCATCAAAGAAGATGGGAAGCTTCATTGAAACGACGATGTTGGAACAATGATACTGGAACGATAACATGTAAACATAATCAACAAACATTCGAACAAAGAAGTGTAATCGGAGATTAGCGGCTGAATCACGAGAAAGATGCATTTGAGAGGTAGAGATACGCTCACAGATGTGAGCGGGAGAGATTTGAATGTGGAGGCAGATTATTAACCCTTATTTATAGGATTAGAATATATGGTTTGAATTTTGAATGTGGAGCCAAAATTTTGAATCTCGACAGATGTTTATTGGGAACTGATGTTTGATTATAAAATGTTGAGGGCAGATGTTTAAACAAAAGTTTAAATGTTATTTTATATTAGGCTTTATATGGGCAGACCTTTCCTCAGTAGACCTTTGCATCTTGAATGTGGGCCAACTTTGAATTTTAAGGTCTTTTAATATTAGGCTTTATGATGTAATAATGACATAAGAAAAGCCTTGTTGGACAGCCTCTCCTGCTGACATATCAGTTTTTCTTATGTCATTGGGATTTCTCCTTTTATAGAAAGTATAGATTGTGACAAAAAAAAATTCTTATTTGTACTTGGTATGTATAACCTGGAAGTCTGCTTAACACACTAATAAAAAAGGAACCATAATCATATGACACATATAAATAATCATTTGAAGAAAATCGTATTAATCTACTAGTGCTTTGCAAAACATATTTTAGCGGTAGTTTCAAATCAAGATCTAGCAATTCTTACTAGCTCTGGCAGTCATGTTATGGAGGGGTTATCCATTACAAGTATGTTTTCTTATCTTGCTGACTTGCCCTATAAGGGGAAGCTTAAAGGCGTGAAAAACAACAAAACTCTTCAGACAAATATTGCTAAATTGATGATTTTTTTATTAGTTCTTCTAAAGAATATGCATGAGGTTAGTGGTGTACAAAAAAACCGGTTTAAGAACTGAAACCGGGAAAAAAACCGAAACCGGTTTTTTTATAACCGGTTTTAGAACCGAACCGAACCGCCGGTTGTGGACCGGTTAAGATTCTTGATCTGAAAAAACCGGTTAATAACCAAAACCGGTTAAAAGAGGTTAAAAACGTTTTTTTTTTTTGGCAAAAACCGGTTAAAAACCGATCCCAACCGGTTACACCGGTTATTGTTTTGGACTTGAAAAAATAATTAGTAACCGAAACCGGTTATAAAAAAAAACCGGTTTTCATTTTAGATGAAAAAAATCGATTTGTATACCTCTATATGAGGTAACGGTATTCAAGAATGGGCCATAAACTCGTTAATTCTTTAGTAAACTTGATTGTTATATTTAGATTCCTGACTCAAAGGAGGTACACTACTAAGCAAAATGGGTATCACCGATAGGCAATTGTCAATGGTAAGTTTCCATCCGTAATCTCCAGTAATCTCTAGCGGGTTAGACGGAACCCAAAAAAAATTAAAACCATTTTTATAGATAGCACGCTATATTTAAAATATTGTGCTTCTTTTGGTGGTGAAGCATTACTGACGGACGGTCCCCGTAATCCATTGGTAGTAGTTTATTAGGTTTTTAATAAGATTTCCACCCATTCTTTCTGACAAGTATCAGTATAACCCAGATATCCGTCGGTAACAAATCTCAGAAGATTTTCGATCAGATCACCACACAGGATTTTGGTGTTTGCCGGAGTGGGGCATTCCTGACAATAGATTATTTTATTAAACAATAATCAAAGCCTTGGCATTATACCATCAACTATTTCAATTTCATCACCGGATAAAAGCTTGTCAGTCACCCCTCACTAAAACATCCATAGCTAATCCCTCCATAAGTTCCGTCGGAGAGAAAATTACCCACAACCATATTACCGACACACTTTCATTGACGAATTCTTGTCGATAACGACTTTCACAGTCAGATTCCCCGACATAAGTTTCCGTTAGTGATACACATTTGCTTGGTAGTATGAAAAACAAAATTCTTTTCTGAATACTGAATGGTAAACAACACCAAACGTTATCGTTTTCTAGAGCTTAGCCCAAACGTATCATATGAAACATTTAAATGAACTTATGCGAATCCTAAGAAAGAAAAAACTAATGTTTAATTTGATTGTTTAACATATGCGAAAGTCTTTTGGATTCTGATACTAAAGCTGGTTACACTCAATGAATGAGATGGTGCCCAAGAATTTCACACATGAAGCAAGTTATTAGTTGGGTTCCAGAATCTCATGACTTAAGAATATGGTCCTAAATGTTAGAACTAGAGTTTCAACAACATTGTTTGTTTTTGTCAAAATGAGAAATATATAGACATGATGCCCATAACGAATTTACAACGAGTCTGAGAAATTTAAGCTACTTTCAGTCAAATTTGAAAATTGGATACCCTATTTAAAGCATTGAAATCAAATATTTTTCGAATCCAAAACCATTATATTTCATTGTTTCGGACAAATAAACTACTTATGATTTCAATTGAGTTGGTGCATTAATCTTATTTGAATTTAGACATACAATATAATATATATGGAGATAAAGTGATTAATCTTTATGACTCTAGCTGCCTAAAATACACTTCATTTCCAAATGCGGATGTAAATTAACTTCAGATATTGCAGTAAACAAAATCTATAGATCATGCATAAAAAAGTAATTACTCAATCCAACTTAAAACAATGTATTGGTACGCCTTGGTGCTTTCGACATGATTATAACAACCAATTCAGTGGTTTTCAATATGTTTAACTTCTCCAAAATCTAGATATGAAACCCAATTAATTTGTGATTAATGTCACACCCCTTTCTTAGGCGGAAGCACGAGGTGTGATCATGAAAGGTTCTCATTGCATACGAATGGTAAACATACTACATGCTCGTAAAAATAACTTCAATTGCCAAACATTACATAACTGAAAACATGGTTTAAGTGTTTACATCACAAGACAACATATTGTCTGAAAAGTTTACAACTTTATTCAACGATAAACATAAACAACATCCAAGAGCAAGCGTATGACCGCGCACACATCCACTTTAGTTACCTGAAATACATGTGAGTTTTTGGAAAATCGTCAGAATTAAAATTGGTGTGAATTCATGCAGTTTTTGTATTGAACGTTTGTATACTTTGTATGAAAACATGGTATGTAATTTGTATCAATCAAGTATTTCTGTAAGTATCGAGATTGTTAATGGGTTGCAAGGCCATAAACATGTGACACGACATATGAAGCATCCAAACCATAGGCATTTTTCTAGTTGTCGATTCACAACTGAGACACAAAAGCACAACTTGGTACTAGTTTTCACCAAGAGTGTGGCTGCCCGAAAACCCATTAGATCTAACCTTTTGTTCTGCGGTCTAGGTATATTGTTGATTAATGGTGCTTCTGGTACCCTATTCGTGACACGATTTAAAGTATCATTCCTTAGTCTTTGAATCCAGCATACCATAACACATGTATTTTCCCCAAGTTTAAAAAATATGTAAAAGATTAAAAGTGGGGACATGAACTCACTTTTCTGTAAACATTTAGTAACATACATCACCCCCGAAGTTATAAAACTGAAAACAGTTAAAAGAAAAGGGGGAGCATGAACTCACAACTTTGGGTTTCTTGCGCCGTAAACTCCACCGGGTTTGCTTATATAGCGTCGTGACCTATACGTGTTTTATTAACGTTAGTCACTAGACTTGTATCGCACAAGTACAAGTCACCATCTTTTATGTATGTATTCTTAGTTGTTAAAAATAACTTATATTTTTAACTATGTATCATACTTATATTATTTTCTCAAAAATAAATACAAGTATCTTGTATTTTTCACCCGAATTATGTATTTTGTCCAAAACTTCATTTTAGTTCGTAACTCGTCTAAGAAATATATTTTCATAAATATATTCTCTTGTGTTTGTCTAAGCATGTTGTATGTGTATTTTGTATTTTTACTCCTTAGGAGTATTTAGTGTATTTTCAAGTCCTAATACACTATTACATGTGATACATACTACATACACTTAGCACAAAATTTGGTGATCAATAAATATATATATTTTCCTCAAAAATATACGTACTTAATATCAATTTTCATCTTGAAGAAATCATCATTTCTTAACTTGAAGTTTACATAAAAAAATTAGGGAAACCTTGGTAAATATTTTTAGGTGAATTTTTAGGGAATAAGTTTCACCAAAACTTATATTTTTCTAAGTGTCAAAATTTCTATGAAATTTTGACATGGTTTCCCCTAAAAATGGAGGTTTCCCATGTTTTCAAAACATGTGTTTATTTTCTTTTAAAATCATCACAAACAATCATCAACTCATTCAACACTTACCGAGTGTCAAAATCAAGTAAATTACACTACATCATGAACTTGAAGTTTTTGTAAAAACTTGTAGTAACTTACCATGTTACTTAGTAGGTTTAGTTACCCTTTAAAACATATTTATTTGTTTGTAAATCACATTATTAAAAGATTTGGTCATTTACAACTTGTAAGATGATTTTTCTAAAAATATTTCTTTTGTATTTTTCTTGTTACACACATGTTTCTAATCTTGTGTAAATACTAAAAATATGATTAGTTTATTTATAAACCATGACTTTGTGAATCTCATAAATAAACTTGGTTTCTTGAGAAAATTATTTTTGTAATCATATATTTACAAGATTTGTATTTTGTTGAAATCATCTTTACATAGGAACACCAATTTCATCATTCAAGCTCATGAAGACATAAAGTATGATGATCTTGGTCTTTCACAAGATCACCACCTTAACCTACTAGATCATGTGTTTAATCATAATCTAGTAGGTTTCTTATGATGTCTAACATCACTAACACAAATCATCATTCATCAAGAAGCAAATCATCATCATTTACATGTATTCTTATGTATTTAAGCTTACGTTAAAGTATCATGATCATTTTCTTTTGTGTTCATCAAGTTTATCATTGTTCATCATCTTTTAACCAACTAAATATGAAATAACAAAGGGTTATGAGAGTCTTACAACTAGCACAAGGGCTAGGGAAGCACACTAGATGTTGTAGATGACAAAAGTGTTGGATAAAAGCTAATGGGAGAGGTTCTTCAAGATCCACAAGCTTCCAACTTCCCTAATCACCTTCTAGCACCTTATGTAAACCTTGGAATGGATTGAAGTTGGATGAAAATGGTGGATGTATGGTGGGTGTGGGTGAGCGGAGAACGAGGGTGAGAGGAGGAGGTTGATGGTGTGTGCAAGATGAATGGGAATGGTGATACTTATAACCAAGTCATATCTTCATAAGATCTTCACAATCTTAGGAGATCTTATAAGATCATAGGATATCTTGGCAAGTTTATATGCAATCTCATGAGATCAAGTAAGATCTTTGATGGGGGCCACCATGTGACCGTCCACCGTATATGGGGGGGGTAAAGTGTAAATTTCAATTACTAAATTCATAAATAGGTTAGTTTTCAAGTATAAAGTTTAGGGATTTAATGTGTTATTGTGTTATAAGGGGTGTTATGGTGTTCGGGGATCATAACTAGCTCAGAAACATTAAAATAATGCTTCTAGCAATATTTTGATGTTTCGGGTAATGTCCGGTTGTTCGGTTATATACCGGTTCGTTAAAGTGCTAAGTTGCACCGTTTAGTGTCCTTTATCTACTCTTTTGTGACACTTTTAATTCCCGACACTTAGGAGGGTATTCTGGACAATAAAACATGAATTCTGCATGATATTTATGTGTTAAAAAGCTGATTATAGTTGATTTGTGAAAAATTCTGCATTTAAAGTGCGTTTCGGGTGCTTTTCAGTGCATATTCTAGCTTCCTGAATGTCTATATGTTAACCCTTGTATACATTCTTGGGTTTTAATGTATTTTTGACTTTGGACCTACTCCTAAGCCCCATTTTAATTGTCTGACTGCTTTCTACAGATTTGTTGACACAATGTGTCTTACCGGTGAGTTTACTAGTATTTCTGACGCAACACTATCATTAATGCATAAAGAAATATTTATATTATAAAACGTGCATGAATTCAGAAGTATGACATGTAATCAGACAATGTTGACATATAAGCACATAATTGCAGTTATCAAGTATTAATTAAATTGTACGGAAATTACCGGTTTTGTGCCAGTTGTCACAGTCTACCCCCGTTAAAAGAATTTCGTCCCGAAATTCAGGTTGATCTATCTCTCGCATGAGTTTTCTTGAACAGGTGGGGGTACTTTTCTTTAAACTGGTCTTCACGTTCCGTCGTGTATTCGGGTCCGTGCTTAGAGTTCCAGTACTTTGGCAAGTTTGACACTACTCCTCCGGGTCTTGTTGACTTTCCAGTCTGTAACCTCAACGGGTCATTCTGTAAATCTGAGGGTGTCGTCAATATGCACTTCATCCGCAGGGATGAACACTGTTTCTTGGGTTGGACTCTTCTTGAGGTTGTATACATGAAACGTATCATGTACTCCGTTAAGTTCTTCCGGTAATTCCAACTTGTATGCCACAGTACCAATTCTTTCTAAGATCTTGAAAGGTCCGATGTATCGGGGATTCAGCTTCCCACGTTTTCCGAATCTTACTACGCCCTTCCAAGGTGAGACCTTTAACAAAACTTTGTCTCCTACCTCGAATTCTAACGGTTTTCGTCTTCGATCAGCGTAGCTCTTTTGTCGATCCTGAGCCGCCTTAATGCGCTCTCAGATCTGCATAATCTTGTCAGTTGTCTCTTGCACAAGTTCAGGACCAACCATACGTTTGTCTCCAGCGTCTGCCCAACATAATGGCGAGCCGCACTTGCGGCCATACAGAGCTTCAAACGGTGCGGCTTTTATGTTCGTATGATAACTGTTTGTTGGTACATATGTCTGTCGACTTCGTCTTGTATCGAGTCTTGTTCTAGATTATATAGATCAGGGCACGAAGTACGAGAAATTAGGATTTAGGGGTATTTCGTACGAAATCAGTTGGTTATTTCGCACGAAATGACTATTTCGTGTGAAACTAATTTCGTACCAACTGTTTCGTGCGAAATAGTCTAGTCTATAAATAACTGTTGTGCCATTTCATTTGTAACTTTTCGGTTTCAGTGCCGAACTGCTGCCGAAGTGGCTACTCGCTGTAAAACGTTGTTATATCAATCAAAAGACAGTTTAAAGTGAATCTCAAGCTGAATAAACTCAATACGTTTGTTTCCGCCTCTCGTATTGAGCAAAAACTCTTCTGTACGATTCATTTGGTCGTGAAAACGATCCTACAAGTGGTATCAGAGCTCAGGAGGAAGAGTTCTTACCAATTCAGCTCAAAATTCCGATTTCTACACCTTCTTTTCAAAATTAAACAAGGTTTAACGGTTAAAATGGATTGAATTTCTCACATTATGTGAGAAACTATGTTTTAACAAAGCCTTGAAAGTTTCAGACCTAAAATTGGACTAAAACCTGGTTAATTGGACGAAAATCTGGCCGACATGATGACAACAGCAGCATTTCGCACGGAATAGATTCTTTATTTCGCACGAAATCACATTTTGTAATTCATTTCGCTTGAAATTGAAGTTCATTTCACACGAAATCACCTATTTCTTACCAAAGAGGCTTCATTTCGTGCGAAATCATTTATTTCGCTCCAAAGGGTTTCATTTCGTACGAAAGCATCTCATTTCGTGTGAATTCATTTCGTTTGAAGTTGTCTTGCAGGTCATTTCGTTTGAACAGGGTATTTCACTTGAAGAGGTCATATCGTGTGAAAGTGTATTTCGTTTGAAAGTACTGATTTCGTTTGAAAAGTTGTTTGTGTGAAAGTTTTTACCGAATCATGGAAGAGGAATTTTATAACGCATTTGCTACTGCCCCGACTACTCCGGCTATCATTGCTCAAAGCATGAACATGGAAAATGAAACAGGAACTTTGCAAAAACCCCCGAAGCTAATGGGTATTGAGGAGTACTATGGTTGGAAAGATCGGTTTGAAAACTGGGTTCAAGCTAATCATTTAAGATCTTGGGAATGTATTGAGAAAAAGTATGTTAAACCTCGTACAGATTTGGGAGTCATCAAAGCAATCTCTGAATTGACGGACAAAGAAAGAAACATGTACAAAGCAGAAAAGATGATGATTAGTTTACTCCAGCAAGCTGTGAAAGAAGACATCTTCATATTACTTCAACACGACAATACTTCACGTTCGATTTGGGAAGCACTTCGAGTTAAGTTTGAGGGAAGTGAAAAAATGATTAGGAGTAAGAAATCATTGCTAAAGAAAGAGTTTGATTTGTTTTCAAGTTTGCCAGGAGAATCTTCAAAGAATTAATCGAAAGATATTGTCACTTAGTGCGATCTATGTCTTTGTTTGAAATAGTTAAGGATCAAGAAGAATGGGTTAACAAACTAGCCGATGCTTTACCTCAGAAAGAGTGGGGTACCTATTTGATGATCTTAAAGAATACTGGAGAGTATGACAAATTGACAGTTTCCCAGTTCGTCGAAAAGATTCAAGGATAAGATCTTGAGCAGCAAAAGATTGCTAGAATGAACAGTCCGAGTGGTCAACAAGACATTAAAATGTATTACAAAGGGAGTGTTCAGGATGTTGAAGTGAGTCCAAAAGTTCAAACTGCTTTTAGTGCAGAAAACTCATCTGGATTAGTAAATCTAAGTCCAAAAAGCAGCAGTGGATTTTCGTCATACCCAAGTGTTAATCCGAAGAGTTCAACATCTAGCCATCAATTTCAAAGCTCAAACAACAATAATGGTCATGTTTTACATTGCAACATTGCGTTGCATCTTCAAAATGGTCAAAATTTCTCTGAAGAGGTTGCTAAAAGTCATATGGCGTTACTTGCTACAGTGTTAGAATCATATGAAGGATTGGTTGCAGGAAGGATCGGAAATCCTATGCTGACGAAAGAGGATTACGATCAGATCGATGCAGAAGAAATGGAGCTTATGGATATTAAATGGTGCTTAGCGAGTGTTTTGAGGAGAGCTGAAAAATTTAAAATAATTACAGGAAGAGATGATTTCAGGGATGCTAATGTTTCTACTTTGGGTTTTGATAAATCTAAAGTTACTTGTTTTCGATGCAGGGAGAAAGGACATTTCAAGAGGGAATGTAAAAATCGAGAAGCAAGTGGAGCACAAAATCCGTTTGGAAATAATGATTATTATTGGAAAGCCATATATCAACAAGTTGCTCATCAACCGTATCAACAACAAGAACCACAAACTGCACATGCTAAAAAAGCGATCGAAAAGTCAAACAAGAAAGCTTATTTTGGTATAATTGATCAAGATGATGAAAAAGTGGCAGAAGGCTTTAGCTGGGATAAATATATTCCACCTACTTCAAAAGTAGTAGCTCTCACTGCACAAATAGTTCAAGAACTAGATTTGATGAAAGTATGGATGAGTGTGGTTGATAACAGTGAGAAAATTCAAGATGGAGAATTTGTTTCTTCAGATGATAGTTCATAAAATACAACAATCTTTGATCAATCATTATATGATAGCAGTGATGATGAAGAAGAAACTCAAATAAATATTGGAAAATCGGTATTATCTCCTGAAAGTTTTGAATTTTATTTTGTAGATAGATTGAAGAAACTGAAGGAGAAACAAGCAGCAAAAGAAAAGAAAAAGGTAAAAAGTGAGGGTGTTGCTCTAGAAAAAATTTCTGAACAAAGTGAAGAAGTTAAAGTTACTGAGCAGGTGGTTGAAACTGTAAAGCTAGTTGATGATGAGAGGATAATTGAAGTTGAAAAGATTATTGTAGTCATCAAACCATGTTAAAAATGTTTGGAATCTTGCAAACAGTGTGATGAGAAAAATGAGAAGTTGAGTGATATGGAAAAGATGAAAGAAAAATTGTTGTTCGATGTCAGTTATGTGAAAGAATCGTATGACGTGTTGAATAGAACAGTAAATGGATTGCAAAAGACAAACTCTGAAAGAGAAGATGCTCTAACCATGATGAATGCAGTGATGATGACAAAACAGAAGGCTATCAATCACTATATTGAAGAATGTGCAAAGTTGAAGCAGGAGTTGGAGACAAAAAAGATAGAAAACGAAAGAATCAGACGATTACTGCAAAGTTATTCTAGTTCTGATTATTTGATTGATCGAATTTATCCAACTATTGCAGGATTGGAAGCATTTCAAGATGAGAAGCCAAAAGAGAAGAATAATGGTAAGAAACAAAGTGCAAATTATAACAAGTGTCCGCCTCCGATCTGGGAAGGTTATTGTCACACCCCGACCACGTAGAACAAACAAAAAGTGGCGGAAAACGTCGGGGAGTGTTGTAACAGAATTATTGTTTCACAACCATGGCATACAAAGTTATATTTTATTTATTAAACAAGAGTGTTATATTGTCTAAAACAGGAAACAAAGAGTTCATCACATAATTAAACTAGTCTATCTTCATTTTTAGCCTCTAAGGCACAGGTCCGCCCTAGTGTCACGATCATCATCCTACGCAAAAGCTCCTGAAAACACATGTGAAAATAGGTACGTTAGCATAAAAATGCCTGTGAGATGCATAGGATTTGTCAAAAAAGGATTCATGACTTATAAGTTTAGAAAAAGTTGTTTAACAAAAGTCAGTCATGAACCTTGTAAATTGTTTTGTTTTGTAAATCATTCAAAAAGCGATGATATGTATAAATAAGAGAATAATGTAAGGTTAAATGAATAACCAAGTAAAATGAGTTTGTATAAGATAAGTTGTTTTGTAAATCAATGTCTTGTGAAAATAAGTTGTTTATGTAAAACGTAATATGTCAAATATTGAAATGATTTAAGTAATGCTACGACATATAATGTCATACAAACACTTATATATAGGAAGTACCAGCGGCGTATCCACCATGCTTGTATAATATTACACAAATCACTACTCAAACCAACCACCAATGTAAATTGTTTATGTATGAATGAATTGTCATGTGTTAATGTGTAAACCATATCGAAATGTCTATGTCCAATGTAAACCACTAAATGGTCACCTAATGTATTTGGTCGGATCCTAACGATCGACCAAATGGGTCGGGTTCGAAGGTATAAGCGACTTATTAGATCGCTTACCCTTACGACCCTAGACAACGTGGTAATCAGTAGGCATAGTCCCAAGGGACTATAACCATCGTGATTACAATCACGTTGCGAAGTTCAAATGAACTTCGCATTGACTATAAACTGGTCAATGCAGAAAGTCAAACAAAGTTTGACTTTCGGACTCGAAAAGCAATAAAAGAACGAAGGAATACTTACGAAGGGTCCCCGAATGCTAATCTTGATTCAAGTAGCTCAGGTATGAAACAAAGGTTTCAATTTAGAGCTTCTCAAATCAGATTCTAGTGGGTTTTGAAGTTGGGGGATGTGGGTATTTATAGGATTTCCCGAACCGTTAGGATCGTTTCTTGGAAACAGTGATCGAATCTCGTCCGTACACTTGTTGGAATGTTGTGGTGACTAAAAATGGCCCCTCATGAACTGAAAGGGCAAGTGTGGGTGTGGGTGTGTGGTTGGGAGCTTAACAGCTGTAATCTGCTGTTAATTTGATCTTATCTGATCTGTGATTCTGATGCAGGCCGCGTAAAGGATAGCCCTGGTTTTACGCGGGCCGCCTGGCCTGACTGGTCAGAAACAAACTTTCGTAAATGACAGTTTCAGTCCCTGTTACGTGTTTAAGCCATTTCCGACACGTTTAAGGCCCGTTAAAGCAACTTTAAGGCCCTAAAATGATGCCTAAACATTGTGGACATGAAACATGCTCAAAAATATGTCGGATGTCAGTTCGTTTGGTCGTACGATCGCGATGTTCGCTTAATTACGACGGAATCCGCATAAGCACGAAAAACGATCCAAATGACGCGACGAATGTATTTTTCTTATGCCAAACACAAAAATAAAATATTTTAGTGCTTACATAAATTTTTGGATGTCCGGATGTATTCAGAAAGTAAGTTATGCGCGAAAGTGCAAACTTATGCACTTTTTGACACTTTTAGTCCCTTAATGACCCAAAAGTTTATTTTAGCACACCGAACTCCTCAAAGCCTATTTCTAAGCTATGTAAAGGATATTTGTGGTATGTTTAACTTATGGTCATGTTCCGGAATGTTCGTTACAGTTCAAATTGGCATACTTTCGCAGTTTATCAAGTTTAGTCCCTGTAAGCGAATTAACTTGTTTTTGCCATACCAAATCCTTCAAAACTTATTTCTAAGTTATGTAAAGGTTATTTAAGGTATGTTAAGTATATGTTGATGTTCCGGAGTATTTGTCGCGTTAAACTAAGTATGTTTACGCACCAGTTTGCGTATAACTCTCAAGAAAGAGATATAGAGTTTGAAATTGAATAAAAGTCAAAACATGAAAAATGTAAAACACAACCAAAAAAACATTGGGATCAAATAACATTATTTTATTGATAAATGAACTGTTCATAATGATTACAAGCACGGATGTTACAGTCTCCCCTACTTGTGGAAATTTCATCCTGAAATTTAATTAGAGGAAACTCGTGGGAAAAGATGCGGATATCTCGCCTTCATTTGATCTTCGCATTCCCAAGTAAACTCGGGTCCACGTTTAGCTTCCCAGCGAACTTTGACCAAAGGAATGCGCTTGCGTTTGAGCCACTTGACTGCACGTTCCATGATTTCCACTGGCTTCTCAACAAATTTCAGTGTTTTATCAACACGAATTTCGTCAAGCGGTATGTGGAGGTTCTCATCAGCTAAACACCTTTTGAGATTGGACATGTGAAAAGTTGGATGAACATTTCCAAGTTCAGGAGGTAACTCAAGTCTGTAGGCTACCTTACCGATTCTTTCGACGATCTTGAATGGTCCAACGTATCTAGGTGCAAGTTTTCCTTTCTTTCCAAATCTGATCACACCTTTCCAAGGTGAGACCGTAAGTAATACTCGATCACCGACTTGAAATTCCAAGGGCTTACGTTTTGGGTCCGCGTAACTCTTTTGACGGCTTCTAGCTGTCTGAAGGTTATCACGAACTTTCTTAATCTTGTCAGTTGTCTCTAAAATGAGGGCAGGTCCAGTAAGCTGAGCCTCGCCGATCTCATTCCAGCAGACTGGTGAACGACATTTTCGACCATAGAGAGCTTCGAAAGGAGCCATTTTGATGCTGGTGTGATAACTGTTGTTGTAGGAGAATTCAATCAATGGAAGATGTGAATCCCAACTACCACCAAAATCGATCACACAAGCTCTAAGCATATCCTCCAGAGTCTGGATTGTTCTCTCAGATTGACCATCCGTTTGCGGATGATAAGCTGTGCTCAGATTAAGTCGGGTCCCCATAGCAGATTGCATGGTTCTCCAAAAATGAGAAGTGAAACGAGCATCTCTGTCAGAAATGATGTTCAAAGGAACACCATGTCGAGCTACAATTTCATCCACATAGATTTTTGCAAGTTTGTCAGCAGAAAAATCCTCACGGATTGGCAAGAAATGCGCTGACTTAGTAAGACGATCAACGACTACCCAGATGGCATCATGACCTTTCTTTGTGCGTGGAAGTTTGGTAACAAGATCCATAGTAATGTTTTCCCATTTCCAAACTGGGATCTCTGGTTGCACCAATAAACCCGAAGGACGTTGATGTTCAGCCTTAACCTTAAGACAAGTAAGGCATTTTGATACGTATAAGGCAATGTCTTTCTTCATACCAGGCCACCAATAGTGAATACGAAGATCCTTATACATCTTATCTGAGCCAGGATGAACAGAATAACGTGACTTATGGGCTTCATCCATAAGCAAGGTGCGAAGGTTATCTTGGCTTGGGACCCACAAACGGTCCATGAAGTAATACGATCCATTGTCCTTCAGTTCCAGAGCAGGTGTTATGTGATAGGGAAATTCCTTATCCATTAAACCTTGTGAAACATAAGATTGTTGAGCCTAAGAAATGCGTGCTTGGATATCAGATCGAGATTGAATAACAGATTGAACACGAACACAATGAAGCTTAGTACGTTCCTTACGACTCAATGCATCGGCTACGACATTCTCCTTACCAGGATGGTAGCGAATTTCGCAGTCATAGTCGTTTAGAAGCTCGACCCAACGTCGTTGCCTCATGTTGAGTTCTTTCTGATTGAAGATATGCTGAAGACTTTTGTGGTCCGTGAAAACCACACATTTTGTACCGTACAAATAGTGTCTCCAGATCTTTAGAGCGAAAACAACTGCACCCAACTCAAGATCATGAGTGGTGTAGTTCTTCTCATGTATCTTTAACTGCCTCGATGCATATGCTATAACTTTGTTCCTTTGCATCAGAACACAGCCAAGACCCAATTTAGATGCATCGCAATAAACGACGAAATCATCATTGCCCTCAGGCAAAGTCAGAACAGGCGCGTCGCAAAGCTTCTGCTTCAAGTTTTGAAAAGCTTCCTCTTGCTTGAATCCCCAATCAAAGGGCTTGTTCTTCTAAGTTAGAGCAGTTAGAGGAACTGTAATCTTTGAGAAGTTCTCAATGAAGCGGCGGTAATAACCCGCTAGACCAAGAAAAGAACGAACTTCAGTAGGAGTAGTAGGCGTATCCCAATCCTTAATCGCACTGATCTTGGAGGGATCTACATGAATGCCTTGTTCGTTGACAAATAATGTCCTAAAAATTGAACTTCTTTAAGCCAGAATTCACACTTGGAGAATTTGGCGAAAAATTGCTCTTTCTTTAGGAGTTCCAAAGTAAGACGAAGATGTTGCTCGTGATCAGCTCGCGTCTTAGAATAAATCAAGATGTCGTCAATAAAAACAATGACAAACTGATCCAAATAAGGTTTGCAGACCCTATTCATTAAGTCCACGAAAACAGCATGAGCATTAGTCAAACCGAATGGCATGACTGTGAATTCATAATGCCGATAACGAGTACGAAACGCTGTCTTGGGAATATCTTCTTCATGCACCCGAAGTTGATGATATCCAGATCGCAGATCAATCTTCAAAAAATAAGAAGCGCCCTGTAATTGATCAAAGAGATCATCGATGCGAGGTAGGGGATATCGATTCTTGATGGTAAGCTTGTTAAGCTCACGAAAATCGATGCACATCCTAAAAGATCCATCCTTCTTCTTAACAAAAAGGACGGGAGCACCCCAAGGTGAAAAGCTAGGACGGATAAAACCTTTGTCAGAGAGCTCCTGAAGCTGCTTAGACAACTCTTGCATCTCAGACGGTGCAAGACGATATGGAGCTCTGGCAATGGGATTTGCACCAGGCACGAGATCAATACGGAACTCGACTTGGCGTGCTGGAAGTAGACCAGGTAAATCTTCAGGGAGTACTTCAGAATAATCCCGAACAACGGGAATATCTTGGATAGACTTACCTTTGCCTTTATCTGCAGTGACATGTGCCAAGAAGGCCACATAATTCTTTCGCAGATACTTCCGAGCTTTAAAACAAGACATGAGCTTGAGACCGCCAGACGGTTTCTCACCTTGAACCTGTAGGATCTCGCCTATCGAAAGTGGCACACGAACAATCTTCTCAAAACAAACTACCTCTGTGCGATGCTTGGCTAACCAATCCATACCCACAATAACGTCGAAGCTTCCAAGTTGCATAGGCCTGAGGTCAATAGGAAAAAGATGGTCGTTAAGGTTCAACTGGCAGTTGCGTAGAACAGAATCAAGAACAATGGGTTCACCACTAGCAACTTCTACTGTCAAGGGTTTTCCTAGTTTCGTTCTAGACACGCGAAGCATTGGCTCAAAAGACAATGACACAAAACTCTTATCGGCACCCGAATCAAAGAGAACAGATGCAGGCTGATTATTAATAGTAGCTTAGAAACCTTGGAAAAAGTACAAATGCTTTGTTATCAACATTTTTTACCAAATCATCAAAGATCTCCTAGGAATAGTTATAATTTTTAATATTTAAAATAGCATAACCTAGACATTGGATCTTTAATGGTATTTCGTTAAAAGCAGTTGTTTTATTTGAAACACACATCAAAAGTGTATGAAATAAAAATCTAGGTGCAGAAGGAAAATAACCTTTTTGTAAGGTATCCCTTTTTGTTTGTTCTGCATACCCTCTTTTCAGAAAATCAGTTTTCAACTCGTTTTTGGGAAAAGATGTTTTACCTTTCTGATCATCGAGTTTAAAGACGTCCGAAATGGATTGTGGAGTAATTTGAATCGCTTTACCCTGTATTGAGGAGTTGATGGCTATGATTTTCTCGCCTTGTTTGTCAAGGGTGGCATTTTTTCAAAACTCTCTCTGGGTTTGTTGATATATTGGAGCATCTGCTGTAAGCAAAATTTTGTACTTTGACGCCCACATAATGTCAATGATGGAATCGAAGGTGTGATTGTTAGTGGGTTTTATGAGTTGACCCAAGTAGTTGTAAGGAGATTTGTATGGAATTTCAATAGATTCAGTGGCCATTTGTGTGGCTTCTTTGGGAGATGAAGATGTGGATGATTTTGATTTTGATTTTGACTTTGATTTCGTCATTTTGATAAGGACTAGACGAAGAATGATTTGAGATAGTGAGTGGGAAACTGCTTTGAGAAGATAATTTTGGAATTCAATTCGACAGTGTAAAACCCTGTTTGGGGTTTTGATCAGGGTTTTATTTAGGGAAAAAGTAACTGCTGATGTGGCAGCGGTTACAAAGATCTGATGACTAAAAACTGACCACGTGCCAACCTCTGATGACAAGATGAATAATGGAGGACAATTGTTTTGGAGAACCACTGATGAAACAAATATCAGTGGTGACAACGGTAATAATTATGTGAGCAATGGATGATTTTCACTATCAGTGGATAGCATATCAGTGGATAAGACACTGATTTTGAGCATCAGTGCTTGCCAAGAAAATGAAAGGTTAGTGGTTGACTTTCAGCAGTGGACAATATTTAGGAAGCAGATGTTTGAACAAAACAGTGATTAAGGGTAAGGTAATGGTAAGGATTTGAAGACTAGTATATCAACAACTGTTAGTGCATCAGTGGATAAGCTTTTTACAAAGATTTTCATTCAAGGTTTTGCCACATGTCAATTACAGGTTTTGAAATTTTTATAGAATCCTGACAGTGGTTTAGTATCCCAGTGTTTTAAAATCTGTTAACAATCAATATTTGATCAGTGTTAAAACCAAACTTGAGTTGACATGACCTTAACCATGACACATACACCATTTCCTTTTGATCCATTTTCGAGTATAATATCACTAAAAAAAGGGTCTAAATCCTGTCAGGAGAATGAAACTTTTACTATAAAAAATCAGTAAAAGTACAAAAATATATTATTCTTAAAGAAAAATAAAAAATAATATATCCTGCTTTATTTGAGAAAATCCTTTTCCAGAAAAATAATTAAAGGATTTTCTGAAAACAGCATCAAAAGGATCTGGTATAATTTTCCACTAAAGCTCCTAATCATATCATTCTCAAGTTTATGAAAATGGTCAGTGGTTTGACAACAGTGGTATGACATTTTAAATACATTTTGACCACTGTTTGGTACCATTTTCTTGTTGATTGATTGACAACAAAAATGAGGACGTTCACATGAGTTTTTGAAAACCTTGTTATAGACTTTGTTACCATGTGATGATTCTGAAAATTTGTCTAGTCCTCTTGTAAGTTCATTCACTGGAGATACTATTGTTACCTGAACTTTCCTGACCCAATGAATGCATACAGTTGCTTAATGACCATCTTTACCCCAAATTTGAACTCTTAAGTGTTTTGTGTTTATACTCTTTACTTTTAACTTCAAGAGTTTTGAGATAAACACACTTTCGAGTTTTTGTGAATTTTCTTCTTCCCTTTTTACCCTTCCCATTCATAAGTAATAAAATACTTACTGGGAAGTCTTTATTGAAGAAATACTTAATCCAGAATCATTTTGCAGTAATGTTTTTGAGAGATCTGGTCATATTTTGTACATGCATATGTCAAATCTCACATTACACATGAATTGGACTATTTCAACACCTAATTTTCTTAATGTGTTTATAACAGAGTTGATTTGGTCCTTTTCAACAGGATTCCCAACCTGTTTTTCAACACATGATATCTTGTTACTAAAGTTTTAATATCCCTCTTTTAATGTTAACAAAAACACTAATGTTATTTAATCAAACATAGGTATTGTTGACATGAGGTACACACTTTAGCAACAAACATGATGGAAACAACACGAGCTTCAAAACAACAATTGAAATCAATTTTCGTAACTAATTATACCACAGTTATCAGATATATTTTCATATCTGAGAACTATAGGTGATTTATGCATGACATCACTTGTTGTATGAAATTTGTGTGTCCTATGACATCTTGGTTGTTTTACAGAGTTTTTGAATAGCCACTTTAAACGTGATTACTCGTTACTCTGTTTTTCAACAGAATGCAATCAACCTTAGTATCAACGAATTTTGAGCTGAACTGTTATGTCAAATTGACTGTTAGATCAAATTTGACTGTCCAGGCTCTGATACCAATTGTTAGGACCGGAGGCTCTAATGATTGTGCTTGTTTATATAATTTGAACAAATCAAATAGAAATGAACATATTTTAAATGCAGCGGAAATGAACAACAAACTATGTAAACACAATCAAAGAGAGAAACAGTTTTGATAAACACATGCTTTTCATTAAGTCGAAAGATTTACTATACAAATCAAAAGATTACAAGCATGCTTACAAACTAAACTCCCCCTCAGCCTGATACTCCATGGTTGGTTGCACAAGATGAAAGGATTGAATTGAGGAGAAGAACTCACTCAAATCGATCAAATGTAACATTACAGAGTACTGTTCCATTTATAGACAAACCAAACCACTGAGGCATCTCAGCTGACGCCACCATGAAAGCTACGTCTAACAACCTGTAACTACTGTTCCTATAGACGCACTGCTAATCTTAACCACTGACTATATATAAAACAGATGACATACTAAACTACTGCTTTCTCTTTACATCAGTGCTTTCCTCAAGGTTGAGCAGTCCTTGATTGGGCAGTGCTTTGTCATCAGTAGATTGAACCAGCAGTGTTTACATCTTAGCAGTCTTCAGGGCTTCATCAGTAGATAGAAGAACAACAGCTGTTGTATACGGACAGTGGATAGAGGACCATCTGATGTTATAATCACTTTCAAGGGAGAAGTCTAGTATAAACAGCTGCTTATTATGAATCCACTATTGTGAACCAGTTTTGGCTTTCATTATATGTTCCTCTGGTAGGGTTCAATCCCAACATCTAATACCAGTGTAATTTAGTTTCTTCCAAAAAAATATGGTTTTTGTTCAAAGACAAATGTAGATTGTTAACAAAAGTCTTGTGGATTTCAAAAGTAGACCATGTTTATTATTTTAACAAAAATATAATATGTCTCATTATCTTACAAGCATATAGATTTATTGTTACACCCTGATCTCCGGTGGGCCCGGATGGGTACATTCATGACGGTTGGATAACAGTTATCACAATAATCATATGCAGCAGAAGTATTGGATTGAAATTATTAAAATAAAGCTTGAATGTATAAAAGTATTACAAGCGTTCAATACAAGCCCACAGGCAGGATCTAATAAACAGAGCTTTAGACATCATAGGCCTTAAGCTTCAGGAGTGCAAATTCCTTAGCCTTCATTCTAGCCGACCCGTATTCCCAGCCTAAAATAAGGTTCGGTTCCTGTTGTTCAATCTTTAGAAAATACATTAGCAAAAGCTGGTAAATACAATTAACTTACTCTTTGGAAAAATAGTTTTTTAAAAAGAGTTTTATACATATGGAAAACCCATAGGTGATCCTTTAAATATATCTTGGGATTATTCTTGTTACGAAATTATATACTTGATTAACCTATAGGGTTGTCCGGACAGGGTATTATTAACCCCCAATTATATCAATTATCAAGTAAAGGGATTAAATCGTATTGTAACATTTTTTGCGCAATCATAGGCGACTTACTTATGTAATAACCGCCCTAAGAGGCATATTTGCCATCCTAAGTTTACACTATGTAAGTGCAGATATGTCTATCGCCTCCGTCAATCTAGTTCGTAGCAGAATCCAGAAGATAACATAGTCTTATATTGTAATATTTAGAAAGAAATAGCAAGGTGGCATTTTGGTACTTAATGAGAACTCTCATTAATTGCCTTGGCCTACAAATAGAACCTATAGGGTTAGGATTTAGAACTTTTGCACATTTGGTGATTTGGAGAGCTTCAAGCTTAGAGAGAGAAAGTAGAGAGAGAAAGTGCAAAAGTTGATTCACATGATTGTACGATTTCATATCTTTCTATAGAATCATAGATTGTATACATTCTTGTGTTCGGTCCATGCACGCGCATGGATTCCGCACGTCGCACGTGTCGTTCGTAATCGTTTCTGTGACAACTGTTCTCTGTAATCGATGTACAATGTAAAACAATGTTAATTATCAATAAAACAATGTGTTTTGGTGATATTATATGTGTATTTGTGTTTGATGATTATACGATTTGATACGATTCCGATTTCAAGCTTTAAATCGCTTTCTGGAAAGTTATACGCAAACTCGTGCGTAAACGCAGTCAGTTTAACGCGACAAACACTCCGGAATAGTGACATAGGCTTAACATACCTTAAATAACCTTTACATAACTTATAAATAAGTTTTGTATGGCTTGGTGTGTTGAAAACAAGTCTAATCGATCGCAGGGACTATTTGTGTCAAACTGCGAAACTATACCGATTTGCATAGTAACGAACAGTACAGAACTTGATCATAAGCTAAACATACCATAAATAACTTAAACATAGCTTAGAAATAAGCTTTGAGTGGTTCGGTGTGCGAAAATATGCTTAATTGATCTTTCAGGTACTAAAAGCGTCAAAAACGGCGTAAGTTTGCATTTACGTGCATATCTTATGTTCTGACCACATCTGGACATACAAAATCATTTTTACACACTAAAATATTTTTATTTTAGTGATCGGCATGCAAAAATACCAATCGTCGCTTAATTTGGTTTGTTTTCGCGTCCGTTCGAGTTTCGTCGTAAATAACTGAACAACGTGACCGTACGACCAAACGAAACGACATCCGTGATATTTCCGAGCATATTTCCGGTCCCCTAAACTTTAACATCCTTGTAGAGCCTTGAAAATGGGTTAACGGGGTTTAAACGCATCAAAAATGGCCTAAACGAGCTGCAGGGACCATTTCTGCCATTTTTCGAAAGTTTCTGGAACTGGGATATGGTGGCGTCACGCGACCATAATAGGGGTGGTGCCGTGGCACGACGCCATGGCCTTGTTTTGACTGAAATATCAGTTTCAGCAATGGCAGGTCATTTTCAGCAAACTGTTTGATGTTTAGGGTTTGTTTATGCAAATTTCTTGGTGTGTTAACCAAGTTAACACCTCTCCAAGACTTCTAACCTGCTCTTAACACTTGGATGGTTGAAATTTATTACTTGTTGGCCACATAAACAAGTGTCATGATCTTGTTCTTCATCAACTAGTATAAATAGCATGCCATTCCATTCATTTCAATTCACCCTTGATCTAAATTCTCTAAGTTGAGGTTGTATAACTTCATACCTGAGAATTATAAGATCAAGTTCTCCCTAGCAAGGACCCTTTGTAAGCTTCCTTCGTTCTTTTATCTCTTTTTGAGCGTGAAAGTCAAACAGTGTTTGACTTTCTGCTTTGACTACGAGTTGGTCAACAAGAAGTTCATTTGAACTTCGCAACGTGAGCGTAATCACGATGGTTATAGTCCTTAGTGACTATACCTACGGATTACCACGTTGACTAGGCATAGTGACGAGTCGTAGTTTCGGTCAAAATGCGCATTTATGCGTATTTTGCAACCAAACTACTCTTGGATATCAAAACACTTTGTTTTGATATCAAAACCTGTTTTCTAACTTAGTTAAGCATGGTTTAACATGCTGAGCTCGTCACTTTTAGTTTAGTGCTTGTTTAGAGTCGTAAGTCAAGCGGTCTAGACCACCGCTTAGACTTTCGAACTCGACCCGTTTGGTCGATCATTAGGATCCGACCAAGCATGATTAGTGACCATAGTTGCATAGGGAATAACCTTCCGAGGTTATACCTTATGGTCACCTACTTTAAGTAGTTGTATGATAGGTAGTTTATATGCCTTAGGCAATTTACCAAAATGCCCTTTTCATGCATAATTGGATTTTAAGCATATGTAACTTAAACATTTGTCACATAACTGATTATGCAACATAATTAAACATGTTAGGGCATATAATACTTGTCATAGGACTAGTTAGACGTCTCGAATGCGCTTTTGCGCGAACGACACGTTAAAGTAGCATAAGCTACCTTAATGGGTCGTAACGGGTCGAAAGCACTTTGGTTAGGTTCCGATCTAGAATTTTGGCTTTGTTAAACCATATCACATGAGTTCCAATACTCATTTGGTTTAAAAGACCTCATTCTGTCCGATCTTCCGATTTAGGTGTCGATTTATTTACTAGTGATCCGATTACGAGGTACTACGTGAATTTCTTTGGTTTGCCTGAGCTTCGTTAAGTTCTTTAGATCAAGGATACCCTTCTATTCAATGTGAGTACATAGTTCCCCTATTTTACTGTTTTCAATTGTTTTGGGGTGATTCATATGTATTTAAACGATTTCAATATTTAAACGATGGTTTCAAAAACGATTAAGATGGTTTATATTAAACTAATAACGATTTCGATAATGTGAACAAACTTGTTGGACGTAGTTACATAACGAATGACATTCATTAGCATTAATCAAGCCGACCGGTATTAGGTTATGGTACCATAGGATCTGACAAATCCCGTTATCAGACTACACCCATGGTTATGTGTGGGGGTTATGTAGGTAACGACCGAATCTGATGATTGTTAACTTACCCTTTGGTGGTTTGTTAATACGAGTTTCAAGATAGTCGAGTCACGAAGGTTTGAATGTTATTAGCTTGACGACCAAAAGTAGTTTCACAATTAAAACGAGAACGATTTTGGGATGAGTTAAACGATTTGATACGACTTAAACGATTGGTTTTGGGTAGTGATTAGATAACAGGACAGCATGATAAAAGCATGGTAGATACGCCGCTGGTACATCTTATATATAAGTGTTTTTATCATATTACAGTGTGTGCCATTATTTAGTTCACTTGGGAAACGATTTTGAAACGATGTCACACAACGAGGTTTTCGAAATGATATAAACCATAAGAGTTTTATTAATGAGTTTTTACATGATATTTTACGAGTTGGTTTACTAAAACAAATGTTTTTGGGTTAAGAATCATGGCTACGAGATTTTATAAACTATAACTAACTTGATTTGAGTTGGTTAATTATGTTGCAATACACTTTTCAAAACGATGTTTGTACTTTTGACTCTTGTAGTCTATTGAGGTACTGCAACATATAAACGAGCCATGAATCCGACACTCTCACAAAACCTATGTGCTCGCCAGCATTTCTTTGCTGACTTTTTTTTTACATATGTTTCAGGTGGTGTTGCTTGATGTTGATTGCTAGGATGCTTGAGTCAGATAGGATCTGGACGACGCCTTAGTGACATAAAAACAATGATAGACGATGTGTAGCTTGTTTGTTTTGGTTTATAGACAATGTACATTATTTAATAAATCAATAAAACGAAACTTTTTGTATCCATGGTTGTGAAACAATAATTCTGTTACAACATTCCCTGACGTTTCTGCCACGATTTGTTGTTTTATGTGGTCGGGGTGTGACAGAAGAGTTGGTATCAGACCCAATGGTTATAGGGAATTATGTTATTAGCAATGCTTTGACCTAGACTACAACTTTCTAGGACCCCAACGTGAGTTTACTTGCTTTTAGATTTTAAAACAATACCGTCACCTATCCTTAGGTGATAACCACAACAAGAACACAATAACAAATCCGCTTCGACAATTAATCATCTATCCTTGGATGATTGATTACAAGGTTTTGATCCCTCTTAGTTTTCAAAATCTCGTCAAAGTTTGGGTCTAAATAATGTGAACACGTGCAAACTGGAAGAGTGAATACCTGTACCCTGAGTTTTCTGTCTAAGGCTAGAGTGTTCGTACAAATCCGCAATATTGGACCAGTCACTCTTACCTGGGAACTCTTGGGGTGAGTGTTCACTTATAGGCGAGCATGTCTTTAGTGATACATTATATTGACCCATTTAATTTGATTTGTCACTACGTGTCGTTTGTTTGTTCGAGGTAACGAACGAATTATCGCCTTCCTTGTGTTTTGTCAATGTTTTCAATACCTCTTTTGTTTTTCCAATTGTCGATCTCACTCGATTCCCCAGTTTCCTTGTTAGATAATGCATCCCGACGTGATGCTCAACCTTTTACTGCTGAAGAAGTCGCAGCCCTTATCGCTCAGCAAATGGCTGCAGTACTTCCTGGCGTAGTAACCCAGATCCATGAGTTATATAACAACAATAATGCACAATGTAGCTTCAAGAACTTCAATGCGGCTAAACCGTTGAAATTTTATGGGTCTCTAGGAGCAACCGCACTCCTGCAATGGTTTGAAAGTCTGGAAAGCACATTCAGACATGTGCAATGTCCGAATGAGCGTAAGGTTGAGTTTGCATCTAGTGTGTTCGAGAAGCGTGCTCTTACATGGTGGAGCGGAGTGATGCATGATAGAGGTGCCAATGTGGCGATGTCACAAACTTGGGAAGAGCTCTGAGCTCTCATGATGAGAGAGTTCTGTCCCCGTCATGAAATTCGAGCTTTGGAACGAGAATTTGATGATTTGAAACAAGACAGGGGAGAACACCGTGCTTATACGGATCGATATGAGGAGCTCAGTTTGTTGTGTCCTACGATGGTTACCCCGTTGGAGAAGGCAATTGAGAGGTATATCGATGGATTACCCGATTCTGTGCAAGATATTGTGACTGGCTGTAGGATCGTTTGCAGACCCGAATGAGTCGTTCAGAAGAGTTTATCTCAGTTTGAGCGGCGGAAACGAACAAACCGAGTTCAATTCAGCAAGATTTACACTTTAAACTGTTGTTTCTATTGATTTGATGACATTTACAACCTGACAACACTTCGGCAGCACTTCGTTGCAAACCGGAAGAAAACTCTGAAAAGTTACAAATGATTTAGCTTGAAGGCTATTTATAGTAGTGTTGATTTAGCTTGAAATGACACATGCCACTTTCAAGGGAAATCAACATGTTGATTTAGCTTGAAACTGTCATGAGACACTTTCAAGGGAAATCACCACGTTCAAGCTAAATTACCTTAAACACATTCTAAAACGTATAACATATCTAACATTTTTAGTCCTAGACTCGATATAAGACGAAGTCGACAGACGCATGCACCAACAGACTCCCCCTCGAATGTTGACGAGTCTTCTCAATCTTCAGTCTTTATCAGTCTTTGTGCTCCCTTCAGGATCTCTATCTGGATCTATCATATCTCCAATTCTCTTTCAGAATCTCTGGCTCCTAGCTCTTGCATCTTCAGACTCTCTTTTTCTAACAAACTCCCCCTCAACTTGTGCTGGGATCATAGTCTGGCTTTCACAGGTTCAGGTATCGTAACCTGATTCACCTGCATATTCTCTACCCAAAAGTAAGTTTCATAAAAGATAAGATATAACAAATTTAGAAACTTTGCTAAACTCTTGAAGACATAACCCTAAATATCAAGATTTATCATGTCAATTTCTGATAAATCACTTGAATGATTATCATTTCCATTTATCACAACTTCAAACACAATTTTCCAAACCTGTTCGACACGTTTAGCACTCGGAATTTTGAAAATCAGCTTTTCAACATCAGTCGTCTAAAATCTTTTTGAATTTTTCAAATTTTATGCTAAAACACACCGAAACTCTTTTTGGATATTTTGAAATAACCGAAAAGAAATGCAGCAAAGAAATATTTACAAACAATATTTTTGTGAGTTTGTGTAAGAGGATCATATCAGTTTATGAGACAAATCACCAACACCGTTAAGCTTTAAACATTTTAAGTTTTAAACGATTCACTTAGATTGTCAGTATACTGATCCACTTAAATTTTCACACAAAGTTCAATTGTTTCGAGATACGAGATTAATGTCTTAGATACTTAAACTTATTCGCGTGTCCCACCTCAAAATATACTCCCGTATCCAGATCCCAATAATCAGTCTTACAGGTAATTATGACACCAATGATATCTGTATATAATTAGGTAATGCGAGGGCCGATGGATCTCAGGTCGATACTTCCGTATACGCAGAGAGATATCAGCTTCGACTTTAAGGAATGTCCCCTTTAGAGGATCTTTTAGCTACAACAGCAGCGACTATCAATTTTATTGTTTCATCAGCATGCTGAGGGTTTATGCTATGTTTCAAGCATTGCGGTAAGTATTATCCAAGGACTAGGTCAGAACTACCGTTCAGCAGAAGTCCTGGAATAATACCCCAGACATCATTGAGTATAAAGACCTAGTATATCAGATTATGAGACCTTTCAAACAAGATTTCGGGGGTTACCCATATATCCGAGATATGTTACCCATGAATTAAGCAAGTTTGAAATTTAGGTTTATATCTCGTCACAATCTACTAAATGTGCAAAAACCTACTCACACATCCACAGTGAGATCGTTTATCACATTTGACTTTCCATTTCTTTAGCATGTTGTGATAGTCCACTGATGTACTATCATTTCCTCTTTTTGCAACAAAAACTCATTTTTTCATTTTTTAATGTTTTTGACATTTTCAAATTTTCAAATGTTTTTGGATTTTCTAAAATTTTTACTCCCTCTAAAATGCAAACACATTTTAGGAAATTTGAAAACAAACTGTACAAACAACGTGACAACTGATATCGAATCGCTTCAATTCGCCATCCACTTGGCATAAACAATCTGAACTCCCCCTTACAACAAACTATTTTCCCATTGTGATTTCAAAACACCTAAGTTTGTTTTAATCAAAATGGTTTTTCCGGAAAATAAGTTTTGTTGATTTTAAGAAACCATTTGTAGGTTAGGGGTTCATCACATTGTTCTCCAAAATATCACTTGTAAGCATGGTCCAATCAAGTTCAACTTAATGACCTTGATTAACCACTTGTCAATGAAAACCTCTTTCAACCACTTACAGGTTCATTTCACCAACCATAATCACTTGTAAATCAAAATATAACAATTTAAATATACCACCTGTACTTTACCAACTGTACCACATGTAGGATCATTTGCTAAGAAAGATGCCGATACCTGCTCCACTCTTACTAACCTGGGAGCTCCGGCAAGTCAGGAATTTATGATGAAAATGCTGTCACCCAAGCCTGACCAGCCTTGGGTGATTTTTGTGACAAACATCTGTCCCACCAACATTTTGATTTGTAAAAATCTTTTGCACTTTTAACCTTCCCATCAACCATCTTCCCGAAAATATGTTTGACTTTCCCATTGAAAGCCTTCTCAACATCAAATTCTCCTTTATCAACGAAGAATTGATTTGAGATCTCTACCTTTCCAACTTTAGACTTCCAATTTTCCTTTGACAATGGAGGAAAATTCCCATCGTTCAACTCAGGAACGGAATTCACAATCTTTTTCTCAACAGATGACTCCTCTGATTTTATGGAATCAGATTCATTGTTAGAATTACCCTCAGATTTAACCACCCACTTTTGTTTACTCAAATCACCTCTTCTTTTGTAAAACCGTTTTGAACTTTCTCCTTCCTCAGAAGTAGAATTTTCAAACTTTTTAACATTTTTTATAGATTGTTCTTTCTTATCAACACAAGTCTTTCTCAAAACAGAGTTAGAAGAAACTTCCTGTTTTTGGTAGTTGGTCTTGGGGCAATTCCAAGCTATATGTCCAACTTCTTGGCATTTGAAACAGGTTCTTCTGTCAACTCTTTCAGCAAACCTTCTCACATTCTTCTTCACTCCAGCAAGAAACTCTTGATTCGATTGTTTCCAGAACGGTTTCTTCTGTTCATCCTCTGAACTTCCTCCTGAAACAAATTTTGTTTTTGGTGTATAAGTTTTCTGATTTTTATAATTTTCTGAAGAATTGAATCCAAGACCTTTCTTTTTGAGATTACCATTAGGGTTTGATTTCTTTTGAAAACCATAACCAGAACCGTAACCCTTTTTCTTGTTCAATCTCTGTTGAACTCTTGAAGTGTACTTTTTAGGTTTTTCATGAAGATTTAAATCTTTTATTTCAGAAATATTAATTTCTGTTAATTTGAAAACCTGTTTGATCATTTCAGTTTTAACACTTCTTATTGGAAATTCCTCATCAGAATATAATTTGTCTGAATCAAACAAAGTATAAACCACTTTGATTGACCCGTCATTCAAATTAGATTTTGATAATAGAAATTCTCTATTATAAACCCTGTTAACCGGTGAACTCGGACTCTTTTCTGACAAACTCGGACTATTTTCTGACGAACTCGAACTCTCAGATTTAGACTCCGACTTTAACTCTTCATTCGTATCCAACACCTGATCAACAACTTTCTTTATTAACTCAGACTCATGATCAGTGTCAGACTCTGTGAATGTAACATCAATATTGTCTGGTAATTCATCAATGATTTCAGACTTTAACTTGATGTTGACTGCCTTTTTTAGACGCTCCTCGTTAGGATTCCTTGGAGAATAAGTTTCATGGATCGGGGGCGGACATCTGTTATACTTGACACTTGGTTTCTTACCAGTATCAGTATCTTCAGTCTTTTTCTCCTTGAATGCCTCCAAACCTGCAACAGTAGGATAAACACGATCAATCAAATAATCACAAGTAGTGTAACTCAATAGTAATCGTTTAATCCTTTCACTCTCAATTTTCTCAAGTTCCACATCTTTCTTCAACTTAGCACAGTCTTCAATATAATCATTGATGACGCTTTGCTTTGTCATTAATGTTGCACTCATTTTATCCATCGCCTTTTCGATTTCTGAATTTGTCTTTTTCAGACGATCAACTGTGTTGTTCAGCACATCATAGGACTCCTTGACATACTTCACATTACACAGTAAATCTTCTTTTATCTTCTCTAACTCGGAAATCTTTTTATCTTTTTCTTCACAAACTTTGCAAGACTCTGAACATTTCTCACAAGGTCTAGTAACTTCAACCACCTTTTCAACTATCTTTTCGACTTCGACAGTCTTTTCAACTTCAACAAGTTTCTCGACCTCAACAATCTTTTCTATTTCAACAATATTTTCGACTTCAACAAGTTTTTCAACTAATTTTTCAACTTCAACGATCTTCTCAATCTCGACAATCTTTTCAACTTCGACAAGTTTTTCAATTTCAACAATCTTTTCGACCTCAACAATCTTATCAACAACTTTCTCTACTTCGACAATTTCTTCTCCTGCTTCTGTCTTTTCAGCAGCTTGTATTTTTGCTGCTTCCAGCTCTTTCTTCAATCTTGCCATCTTCTTCTGGTACAACATCTCCATTTTATCTGCAAAAAACAAATTAAAACTAGTTAGATCAATGCCTTTTCTAGCTTTGTTGAGATGTTCTTCCTCATCATCGGTATCCACATCGCTTCCAAGATCAGGAAATATCGGGATTCTTTTCTCACTAGCCTCTTCATCTAGTATTCTAGCAACAAAGCCTGAATCAGATGGAATGTATTTGTCCCAACTAAATCCCTCTGCAACTTTTTCATCATCTTGATGAATCAGTAAAGCTTTCTTCTTTCCATCATTAGTAGCATGAGCATGTGTAATTTGAGGTTGTTGAGTAGTCTGATTGAAAATTGATTTCTGATAATAATTGTTTCTATCTTGATTCCCGGTAGCTTCTTTACTTTTGCACTCTCGTTTAAAATGACCTTTTCCTTTACAACGGAAACAGGTAACCTTTGATTTATCAAATCCCAATGGAGAGGTAGCCATTCCTCGAAATTCATCCCTACCAGTAATCTCTTGAAACTTTTCAGCTCTCCTCCAAGCACTTGCTAAGCACCATTTGATATCCATCACTTCAAGTTCTTCAGCATCAATTTGGTCGTAATCTTCTTTGGTAAGCATTGGATTGCCAATCTTCCCATCGATCAAACTTTCGTAAGATTCTAACATAGTAACCAGTGATGCCATATGCTGCTTGGCAACTTCTGGAGACAAATTCTGACCATTTTGAATGTTTAAGGTAACATTGCACTGAAAGTTTGTTGAGTTTTGTCGTTGAGAACTTGATGTTGTGCTGTTTGGATCAAAGCTTGAGAATGATGAAGATCCACCACTTTGAGTCACATTACTACTCTTTGTTCCAGATGAACTGTCAGCACTAAAACCAGTTTGAATCTTTGGGCTAGGGCTGGGGGTAGCCTCAAACTTGTTCCCTCTGTAATACAAACTGACATCTTGTTTTGCATTTGGATTCGTCATTATAGCAGTCTTTTGAATATCCAGCTCTTGTTCCTCAATCTTCTGGATAAACTGTGCCAAGTTCATACTCTCAGTCTTCCTCATGAGTTTCACAATCATCAGATAAGTTCCCCACTTCTGTTGGGGTAATGCCTCTGCTAACTTATCAACCCACTCATCATCATCTTTCTGAATATCCAATCTTTTCATTTCTAGAACCAGATGACAGTATCTATCTATCGTTTCCTTTGTAGTTTCATGATCAAATGCAGTAAATATGTCAAACGACTTCTTCAATAAGGCCTTTTTGTTTTTGATCATATCAGCACTCCCTCGGAATTTCTGAAGTAAAGCTTCCCAGATTGATCTAGCAGTTCCATTATGTTGAAGTAAGACAAAGATGTCTTCTTTAACTGCTTGCTGTAAAATGCTGATCATCATCTTTTCACTAGTGTACTTCAACTTATCAGCTTCAGTAAAATCATTGAAACCCTTTTCCAAACCACGTTCATTCTTTGGTTTCTCGTAATCCTTCAGTAAAGAACACCAAGCATCGAATCTGTAAGCCTGAACCCAATTCTCAAAACGGTTTTTCTAACCCTGAAAATATTCGATATACATCAACTTTGGTGGTTTCTGATGCGTTCCCGTTTCATTCTCACTGTATAAATTCTCAGCAGCAGTGACAGGTGCAACTGGTGTGGCAAACGCATTGTAGAATTCGGTATCCATGATTCGGTAGCAACTTGAATCTCTTGACAAGTACCTGACAATACAATCAAACAAAATACAATCAGTTTAACAGTTAATCAACTAATTGAAACAAACTTGTACTCGGACTGATGATTTTTAGTGCGGACTGAATGTTGACCAACTGTACGAACTGAATATTGACCAACTGTGCTGACTGAATGACCCGAATTGAATCCAAACAACCTGACCCTTTGAAACCTTTGACCTCCAAATCGTACGAACTGAACCTTTTTAACCGACTTGAACACACAAAACGACCTGACTGACAAACGTACTGAACTGTCTTTTGTAAGAACTGTCAAACACCAAAACTCAAACCACGTGACCTGATGATTCAACTCAAACACATTGAAATAAAATCGCACACGATTTGATCAACTAGCACATATAAACACAAATGATCAGCAACAAACAATATCACATGAACCTCTTTTTTTTTTAAATATGGGCCGAGATTATGACTCAATCATATTGGCCTAGAATCACAATCGTATTGATTAAAATGAAATGCCTAAAATCACTTCATATAAACTTTGATTGGGCTGACACTATCTAAGACACACGCAACAATGTTAGTTCAATAAATGGGTCTATAACAATCATTTGTTTAAAGAATATAGATCAACATATTCAATATTTAACCAATGACACAGGTTCACATGGGCTGATGACAATTTATCAAAACAAAACACGTATCACATGATCATTGAATCACTTTTGAAAAGTAATCAGACTTTATGCACTAAAAGCGAAATCAACACTGTACACAAAAATGAATTCTTTTATGTTATTTCAATTTTCAAGCGAAATCTATGTTTGTATATCAGATTCAAGCGAAATAGAATCAAAATGTCAATTCTCAAGCGAAATCATCTCATAAACTCAAGCGAAATCATATGCACATTGAATACTCAAGCGAAATCAACAAGATTTCTCAAGCTAAATCATGATTATTGTGAACATCTCAAGCGAAATTAACAACTAAACTCAAGCGAAACTGCATGACATCATCATTTTCGGACCAATTTTGGTCTGAATGAACGTGTAAATGATCAAATTAAGTTCCGAAACTTTCAAGGATTTGTTAGAACATCATTACGCACGTTATGTGAGAATTTGAGCCGATTTTAATCGTGAAAAGTTGAAAATTTTGAAAAGAAGATGTAGAAAATCAGAAAAATGAAACTGAATTGGTAAGAACTCTTCCTCCTGAGCTCTGATACCACTTGTAGGATCGTTTGTAGACCCGAATGAGTCGTTCAGAAGAGTTTATCTCAGTTTGAGCGGCGGAAACGAACAAACCGAGTTCAATTCAGCAAGATTTACACTTTAAACTGTTGTTTCTATTGATTTGATGACATTTACAACCTGACAACACTTCGGCAGCACTTCGTTGCAAACCGGAAGAAAACTCTGAAAAGTTACAAATGATTTAGCTTGAAGGCTATTTATAGTAGTGTTGATTTAGCTTGAAATGACACATGCCACTTTCAAGGGAAATCAACATGTTGATTTAGCTTGAAACTGTCATGAGACACTTTCAAGGGAAATCACCACGTTCAAGCTAAATTACCTTAAACACATTCTAAAACGTATAACATATCTAACATTTTTAGTCCTAGACTCGATATAAGACGAAGTCGACAGACGCATGCACCAACACTGGCAGTAACCCTACCACTGTCCGTCAAGCGATTGAGTTGGCTGCTACACTGACCGGGTCTCAGGTCAGAAAAGGGAAACTAACCCGTAAGGGTAATAAGAAGAAGAAGACAGCTGATTCTACACAAGACAAGGGTAAGGGTAAGGGTAAGAAGCAGGGTGAGTCTTTTAAAAAGTCAAGAAAGCGTAAGGCTTCCCAGAACTTTGCAGTCACCAACCAGAACCCTCAGAACCCACCAGCCCTACCTCCTGTGAATAAGCAATATGCTGGTACCGCACCCCACTGTGCTCGATGCAACGGTTATCATGTTGCCCAACAGGCTTGGAAACAGTGCACTACGTGTGGTAGACTTGGGCATCTGGCTAACATTTGTCGTTTTTGGCCAGAATCAGGCTGCTCAGGTTCCATCACAAGCTCAAGGGAATGCTGCGAGATTCCCACCTGGTTCGTGTTTCAATTGCGGAGAAATAGGTCATTTCCGCAACAACTGCCCAAGGTTTGTAAATGCAAATGCGAATCCGAACGCGATCGCGAATGTGAATCCCACTCTTGGACGAGCATTCAATCTGAACGAGAATGAGGCGAGGGCGGACAATGAGGTTATTAACGGTACGTTCCTTGTTAACAATCAACTTGCATCTTTTCTTTTCGATTCTGGTGCCGATAGGAGTTTTGTTTCGTTATCCTTTGAGCCTTTACTTGCGATACCTAGAACTAAATTGAGGAAACCCTTATATGTTGAAGTTGATACTGGTAAACCACTCGTACTCGATTCGGTTATTTGTGGTTGTCAATTGAACCTTGATAACCATCTTTTTCCGATTGACCTCACACCGATGCAACTTGGGAGTTTCGACATTATCGTGGGGATGGATTGGTTAACCAAACATCATGCTGAGGTGATTTGTTTCGATAAGATCATTCGTATTCCTCTTTGATCTGGCGATGTTCTGGAAATTCGTGGCGAGAAACCAGAGGTTATTTACGAAAAGGATATGTTGCTTTTCTGGCACATGTCACCGAGGAGAAAGGCAAGAGCAAGAGTATTCAGGATATTCCGATTGCTCGGGATTATCCAGAGGTGTTTCCTGATGAACTGCCAGGTTTTCCTCCAGTTCGTCAAGTCGAGTTTCATATTGACCTAGTACCCAATGCCAACCCAATTACGAAATCGCCTTATCGTCTTGCACCGTCTGAGATGCAAGAATTATCGAAACAGCTTCAAGAGTTATCTGATAAAGGATTCATCCGACCGAGTTATTCACCTTGGGGAGCTCCTGTCCTCTTTGTGAAAAACAAAGATGGATCTTTTCAAATGTGTATCGATTATCGTGAGCTTATTAAGCTTACCATCAAGAATCGATATCCCCTACCTCGAATCGATGATCTCTTTGATTAGCTGCAAGGTGCTACCTGTTTTTCCAAGATCGATCTGCGTTCTGGGTATCATCAACTTCGTGTTCTCGAGAAATAAATTCCCAAAATTGCTTTTTGCACAAGATATGGGCCCTACGAGTTTCCTGTCATGCCTTTTGGTTTGACAAATGCCCCAGCTATTTTCATGGACTTAATTAGACAAGTTCATCATTGTGTTCATCGACGATATCCTCATTTATTCGAAGTCTCGAGCCGATCACGAGCAACACCTTCGTTTAACATTGGAACTCCTAAAGAAGGAACAACTTTTTGCTAAATTCTCCAAGTATGAATTTTGGCTTAAAGAAGTTCAGTTTTTGGGACATATTGTCAACGAGCAAGGTATTCATGTGGATCCATCCAAAATAGCTGCTATTAAGGATTGGAATACACCAACAACACCCACAAAGATTCGATCTTTTCTTGGTCTTGCTGGATATTATCGTCGTTTCATTTCGAACTTCTCAAAGATCGCGGTACCACTCACTGCTTTAACTCAAAAGAATAAGCCTTTTGAGTGGGGACCCAAGCAAGAAGAAGCATTCCAAACGCTGGAAAGGAAGCTATGTGATGCTCCTGTTCTATCTTTGCCTGATGGGAACGATGATTTCGTTGTCTACTGCGATGCATCCAACTTAGGCCTTGGTTGTGTTCTTATGCAACGAGGCAAAGTTATAGCATATGCGTCTAGACAGCTGAAAGTTCACGAGAAGAACTATACGACTCATGATCTTGAGTTAGGAGCTGTAGTTTTTGCTCTCAAAATCTGGAGACACTACCTCTATGGTATGAAGTGTGTGGTTTTCACAGACCATAAAAGTCTCCAGCACATTCTTTATCAGAAAGAGCAGAACATGAGGCAACGACGTTGGGTTGAGCTCTTGAATGACTACGATTACGAGATTCGCTACCATCCTTGTAAGGCGAATGTCGTAGCCGATGCGCTTAGTCGAAAGGAGCGAGTCAAGCTTCATTCTATTCGAACTCTATCTGATATTCAAACTCGTGTTCTTCAAGCTTAACAATCTTGTGTTTCACAAAATTTGATGGCTAAAGAATTACCACGTCAACTTGAGCTTAAACTCGAAGCGAAGGACAATGGATTGCTCTATTTCAAGGATCGTTTAAACAAGACGACCTTCGCACCTTGGTGATGGACGAATCTTATAAGTCTCGATATTCTATCCATCCTGGTGCTGATAAAATATACAAGGATCTTCGTACTCAGTATTGGTGGCCTGGTATGAAGAAGGATATTGCCTTGTATGTATCGAAATGCCTAACTTGTCTAAAAGTCAAGGCTGAACATCAACGACCATCTGGTTTGCTTGTACAACTAGAGATACCGGTTTGGAAGTGGGAGAACATTGCGATGGATCTCATCACTAAATTACCGCGTACATCTAAAGGTCACGATGCTATTTGGGTTGTTATTGATCATTTAACGAAGTCTGCTCATTTTATTCCAATTCGTGAGGATCTAACTACTGATAAATTTGCAAGGATTTATGTTGATGAGATTGTATCTCGACATGGTGTCCCTTTGGATATCATATCCGTTCGTGGTGCTCGATTTTTATCTCATTTTTGGAAGACCCTACAATCTGCTACGGGAACCTAACTAAATCTAAGCACTGCTTATCATCCCCAAACAGATGGACAATCTGAGAGGACGATTCAGACTTTGGAGGATATGCTTAGAGCATGCGTGATTGACTTTGGTGGTAATTGGGACTCTCATCTGCCATTGATTGAGTTCTCTTACAACAATAATTATCATGCTAGCATCAATATGGCACCGTTCGAAGCTCTTTACGGTCGAAAATGTCGTTCACCTGTCTATTGGAATGAGATCGGTGAAGCTCAGCTTACTGGACCTGAACTCATTCTGGAAACGACATACAAAATCAAGAAAATTCACGATAATCTTGTGACAGCTAGAAGCCATCAAAAGAGTTATGCGGATATGCGACGCAAGCCCCTAGAATTTCAAGTCGGAGACCATGTCCTACTCAAGGTGTCACCTTGGAAGGGAGTGGTGAGATTTGGAAAAAAGGAAAACTTGCACCTCGATATGTTGGACCACTTAAGATTGTTGAAAGAATTGGAAAGGTTGCCTATCGACTATAGCTGCCTCCAGAGCTTGGAAATATTCATCCGACTTTTCACCTGTCCAATTTGTGAAAGTGTTTAGCTGACGCTGATCTTCACATTCCATTCGACGAAATCCAAATCGATGAAACGATGGACTTTGTCGAGAAACCTGTGGAGATAGTGGACCGTGCAGTCAAACAGTTGAAGAACAAACGGATTCGATTGGTCAAGGTTCACTGGGAATCCAAACGTGGCCCAGAGTTTACTTGGGAACGTGAGGACCAAATGAAGGCGAAATGTCCGCAATTGTTCTCACAAGTTTCCTCTAGTTAAAATTTCAGGACGAAATATCCTAAAGTAGGGGAGAATGTGACAACTATGCTCTGTAATGAATGTACAATGTAAAACAATGTTAATTATCAATAAAACAATGTGTTTTGGTGATATTATATGTGTATTTGTGTTTGATGATTTTACGATTTGATTCGATTCCGATTTCAAGCTTTAAATCGCTTTCTAGAAAGTTATACGTAAACTGGTGCATAAACGCAGTCAGTTTAATGCGAAAAACACTCTGGAATAGTGACATAGACTTAACATACCTTAAATAACCTTTACATAACTTAGAAATAAGTTTTAGATGGTTTGGTGTGTTTAAAACAAGTCTATTCGATCGTAGGGACTATTTGTGTCAAACTGCGAAACTATACCAATTTGCATAGTAGATTGTTAACAGAAGTCTCGTGGATTTCAAAAAAAAAATATGGTTTTTGTTCCAAAAAAAATATGGTTTTTGTTCCAAAGATCTAATACCAGTGTAATTTAATTTCTTCCAAAAAAAATATGGTTTTTGTTCATAGACAAACGTAGATTGTTGACAGAAGTCTCGTGGATTTCAAAAGTAGACCATGTTTATTATTTTAACAAACATATGATATGTCTCATTCTCTTACAAGCATATAGATTTATTGTTACACCCCGATCTTCGGTGGGCACAGATGGGTACATTCGTGATGGTTGGATAACAGTTATCACAATAATAATATGCAGCAGAAGTATTGGATTGAAATTATTAAAATAAAGCTTGAATGTATAAAAGTATTACAAGCGTTCAATACAAGCCCACAGGCAGGATCTAATAAACAAAGCTTTAGACATCATAGGCCTTAAGCTTCAGGAGTGCAAATTCCTTAGCCTTCATTCTAGCCGACCCGTATTCCCAGCATAAAATAAGGTTCGGTACCTGTTGTTCAATCTTTAGAAAATACATCAGCCAAAGCTGGTAAATACAATTAACTTACTCTTTGGAAAAATAGTTTTTCGAAAAGAGTTTTATACATATGGAAAACCCATAGGTGATCCTTTAAATATATCTTGGGATTATTATTGTTACGAAATTATATACTTGATTAACCCATTGGATTGTCCGGACAGGGTATTTTTAACCCCCAATTATATCAATTATCAAGTAAATGGATTAAACCGTATTGTAACATTTTTTGCGCAATCATAGGCGACTTACTTATGTAATAACCGCCCTAAGAGGCATATTTGCCATCTTAAGTTTACACTATGTGAGTGCAGATATGTCTATCGCCTCCGTCAATCTAGTTCGTAGCAGAATCCAGAAGATAACATAGTCTTATATTGTAATATTTAGAAAGAAATAGCAAGGTGGCATTTTGGTACTTAATGAGAACTCTCATTAATTGCCTTGGCCTACAAATAGAACCCATAGGGTTAGGATTTAGAACTTTTGCACATATGGTGATTTGGAGAGCTTCAAGCTTAGAGAGAGAAAGTAGAGAGAGAAAGTGCAAAAGTTGATTCACGTGATTGTACGATTTCATATCTTTCTATAGTACCATAGATTGTATACATTCTTGTGTTCGGTCCATGCACGCGCACGGATTCCGCACGTCGCACGTGTCGTTCGTAATCGTTTCTGTGACAACTGTTCTTTGTAATCAATGTACAATGTAAAACAATGTTAATTATCAATAAAACAATGTGTTTTGGTGATATTATATGTGTATTAGTGTTTGATGATTATACGATTTGATTCGATTCCGATTTCAAGCTTTAAATCGCTTTCTGGAAAGTTATACGCAAACTGGTGCGTAAACGCAGTCAGTTTAACGCGACAAACTCTCTGGAATAGTGACATAGGCTTAACATACCTTAAATAACCTTTACATAACTTAGAAATAATTTTTGGATGGTTTGGTGTGTTGAAAACAAGTCTATTCGATCGCAGGGACTATTTGTGTCAAACTGTGAAACTATGCCGATTTGCATAGTAACGAACAGTCCAGAACTTGATCATAAGCTAAACATACCATAAATAACCTAAACATAGCTTAGAAATAACCTTTGAGTGGTTCGGTGTGCGAAAATATGCTTAATTGATCTTTCAGGTACTAAAAGCGTCAAAAACGGCGTAAGTTTGCATTTACGTGGATATCTTACGTTCTGACCACATCTGGACATCCAAAATCTTTTTTACACACTAAAATATTTTTATTTTAGTGATTGGCATGCAAAAATACCACTCGTCGCTTAATTTGGTTTGTTTTCGCGTCCGTTCGAGTTTCGTCGTAAATAACCGAACAACGTGACCGTACGACCAAACGAAACGACATCTGTGATATTTCCGAGCATATTTCAGGTCCCCTACACTTTAACAACCTTGTAGAGCCATGAAAATGGGTTAACGGGGTTTAAATGCATCAAAAATGGCCTAAACGAGTTGCAGGGACCATTTCTTCCATTTTTCGAAAGTTTCTGGAACTGGGATATGGTGGCGTCACGTGACCATAATAGGGGTGGTGCCATGGCCAAACGAAACGACATCTGTGATATTTCCGAGCATATTTCAGGTCCCCTACACTTTAACAACCTTGTAGAGCCTTGAAAATGGGTTAACGGGGTTTAAATGCATCAAAAATGGCCTAAACGAGTTGCTGGGACCATTTCTTCCATTTTTCGAAAGTTTCTGGAACTGGGATATGGTGGCGTCACGCGACCATAATAGGGGTGGTGCCATGGCGTGACGCCATGGCCCTGTTTTGACAGCAATATTAGTTTCAGCAATGGTAGGTCATTTTCAGCAAACTGTTTGATGTTTAGGGGCTGTTTATGCAAATTTCTTGGTGTGTTAACCAAGTTAACACCTCTCCAAGGCTTCTAACCTGCTCTTAACACTTGGATGGTTGAAATTTATTGCTTGTTGGCCACATAAACAAGTGTCATGATCTTGTTCTTCATCAACTAGTATAAATAGCAAGCCATTCCATTCATTTCAATTCACCCTTGATCTAAATTCTCTAAGTTGAGGTTATATAACTTCATACCTGAGAATTATAAGATCAAGTTCTCCCTAGCAAGGACCCTTTGTAAGCTTCCTTCGTTCTTTTATTGCTTTTCGAGCGTGAAAGTCAAACAGTGTTTGACTTTCTGCTTTGACCACGAGTTGGTCAATAAGAAGTTCGTTTGAACTTCGCAACGTGAGCGTAAACACGATGGTTATAGTCCTTAGTGACTATACCTACTGATTACCACGTTGACTAGGCATAAGGACGAGTCGTAGTTTCGGTCAAAATGCGCATTTATGCGTATTTTGCAACCAAACTTCTCTTGGGTATCAAAACACTTTGTTTTGATATCAAAACCTGTTTTCTAACTTAGTTAAGCATGTTTTAACACGCTTAGCTCGTCACTTTTAGTTTAGTGCTTGTTTAGAGTCGTAAGTCAAGCGGTCTAGACCACCGCTTAGACTTTCGAACTCGACCCGTTTGGTTGATCATTAGGATCCGACCAAGCATGATTAGTGACCATAGTTGCATAGGGAATAACCTTCCGAGGTTATACCTTATGGTCACCTAGTTTAAGTAGTTGTATGATAGGTAGTTTATCTGCCTAAGGTAATTTACCAAAATGCCCTTTTCATGCATAATTGGATTTTAAGCATATGCAACATAATTAAACATGTTTGGGCATATAATACTTGTCATAGGACTAGTTAGACGTCTCGAACGTGCTTTTGCGCGAACGACGCTATAACAACTCTTAAATAAAATCGACACCCTCGATTATTTTCCGACACCCTAATATATTTCAAAAATATCCCAGTATGTCCAAAAATACACCCCATACGTGAAAACGGGCCCTGAATACCCTAAATATTAATAAAAATAATTAATAATCTGATTATTAAGTTGAGGCGGGCCGCGTAGACCCCACCTCAACCCTTACGTGGGCGGTTTAAAGGTTAAAACCTGGTTTCTTTGATTTTTAAGTTTAAGCGGACCGCGTAAGACCCCCGTTAGTTAACGCGGGCCGCGTGAACTTAAAAACATGGGGCAGCCCGGTGTGGCCACGTGGCCCAACACATGTCGAGTCTATGTGATGACCCGGACCCCCTAAGCAGTTGACCAGGTTTGACGCGGGCCGCGTAGGCCCTGTCTTTGCTTTACGCGGGCCACGACAAAGTGAAGATCAGGCACTATATAAGAATGGCATCGGCCTTCAGTTCCAATCGCTCATTTCCTTTTCTTAAATCTCTAATTCTGAATTAGAGGCATTATACTCGGGTATTATACCCCCTAATTAGCGAAGTTCTGCTCTGTTTTAAGTATTATAACCCCTGGATACGTATTAGATACGCTGCCTGATTGATCTTGGGTTCCGTAACGGCTGTCGTGGTTCTGCCCGACGTAGTCGTTGGAATGCCGTCTCGGGGAGGGTATTACTAATGTTAAAATGGGTTATTATACTAACGTGTGTACGTTTGTGTAAATTATGGATAATTCTTAGGAAACCCTTACGGAAAATCTAAGACAGCAATGTGAGTTGATCCACTTTTTGTTAATTGTTTTTACAAAACCTCATTTAATTAATTATATATTAAACGGTGATTGAGTATTTGTAAGAATACAATTATCATGAGTATGTTGGGGTTTTGTATACAAAATTTGTTACCACCTGGTCAAGGAGTAACATGTCCACAAGTCGGGTTCGACAGTACCATGGATGTTAATTGTGATGTCTTGGAAACAAATATAATTGCGGGATCACCCTCAATACTGTACAATGGGATTTTATTTAAACTTGATTAAACTGGGATTCACTCACAAGTATTTCCCACTGATAAATGTTTTTAAAACGCGTTTCAGGTAACAAACTGTGAAAGCCAAATAGAAGCCAGCTGGACAGCACTGAAGGCTTGGAAAAGTGGCAATAAAGTTACCTAAAATAAAATAGATGTTTTTATTAATAAAATAGGATTTATTCCTATGAAAATGTGTGTACTATGAACTTAGGTTTAACCCATTAGTTTAATGTTATGAAAACGTGGTATTTTACTCTGATCAATGTTTCCTAACTACGGTCCTGATGAAAATTTCCGCTGGCAAATTAGACAATATGCGATTCCACCGAAACTGGCTCGCGGCCGCCCGTTCCCAGGGATTAGGGATCGGGGGTTGCGACAGAAGGTGGTATCAGAGCTAAGCCACTGATTCAGCCACAGAGGTGTTCTGCTGACATCAAAATTTAAAGTGTTAGGAAATAAATTACAGAAATACGTGCATAACTGTATTTATTGTTATGTGGTATTTGACTATTTGTTTGTTTACAGTATGAGCGACCATGGACCATCTGACGCGTACCGTCAATTGTCTGGTTCGCCTAGAAGCGAAGGCACCTCCACTTCTAAGCCTGCCCTCTTAGGGTACTCTGCTGATACGGAAGAAGGAATCTTTGTGTTTAAGGCTCAGTCAGAAGAGCCATTTCCTCAGAAAAAGAGGGGATGGTTCAGTCGAGGGGTACACGAGCGTAGGAAGCGTATGAAAAAGTTACAAGACCAGAGGGTACTAGCCGCAGCCAAACGAGAGACAGATGCCTATGCCCAGGATATGATAAATAGGGGTATAGCCAATATTCACATCTTAGCAACCATTGCAGCTGACCCTAATCTGGGGCAAATAATAGCACTCCAACCACAACCACCCATCCCTGACCAACCCATGGAAATATAAAACCCTAAAAACCAAGTAGAAATGCATGACTTCAATCCAGAAGAAATCCCTAGGGTACCAGCACCAAACCCCCTAGACCCAAATTACGACCCCTGGTGGGACGACGTTAGGGACTATGTGCAACGTTACCCGATACATGAAGACACACCCATGCAGAACGTAGGAGCCTACTTAGGTTTGGAACATTTAGATCCCTGTTTCCACGATGAATACATTAGGGAGATTTTAGAAGATCCTTACCAATTCCAGGCAACTACACCCCCATACCAAGAACCCGCACCCCAGATTCCGAACCCAGTCCTAGAACCTGCACCCCAATGAGTGCAGAAAACGTACAAGAACTTAGGACATTTGGTGAAGAAATTTTAGAAAGTAGTGAATGGATGAGACAGGTGGGAGAGCGACTCGTATGGAAATACGACGAGCGCAATATGGATTTCTGGATGAATCCATATCCGTGAATGTGAGAATGGAAACGGTAGTAGTAATAATAATAATAATAAAATAATAAAATAAAATATGTGTGTATGGATGCCTACTACTATTAGTGTAATTTTCTTTTTGTTGGTATTGTAATTTTTATTTCAGTTCTGGTGTGTAATAGATGCCTAGTATATAGATGAATAGAGTAAAGTCGCAATGATTGACGCTTTTGGCTAGATTGCGTGTCATGTGATTGACTATATTAAATATTATTTTATGATATTAATACGGGGTAAATGTTTAAAATTCAGATGGCCGACTAAGGAAAACAAGGAAATCTGAATAACGATAACCAAAGTAACATTAACGTGGTTAATGAGAATCCGAGCATCAATAACAATGGAAACCAAATGGATAATAGTGTCGTTCAACACATAGTGGCACAAGGAATCATAGATTCAATGACATTTATTATTCAAATGATTCAAGAAGCGAATAATAAAAGTAAACATAACAATAAGCGACCAATTGAACCAGAACACAGCGTGACCAATGGACCTGTACTTCAAGTGCCCATTCCCAAAAGAAGAAGAACCGTGTCTTACGGTTGTTCTTATAAGGAATAATGGTCCTGCAAACCAATAGAATTCTCGGGCAATGAAGGACCCATTGCAGCTCTACGCTGGATAGAGAAGACTGAGGCTGTTTTGAAAATAAGCAAGTGTGCCGAAGAAGACAAAATAATGTTTGCTTCTAATCTGTTTAAGAACTTAGCCTTAGAATGGTGGAACACTATCCTCCAGTCAAGAGGAAGTGATAGGATGTACAACATGGAATGGGAAGAATTTAAGAATATGGTATAAAGGAAATTCTGCCCTCCCAATGAAAAGGAACAGATAGCAAATAAGTTCCTAAACTTAAGAATGACCGGGGTAGATAGTAAGGGTTATACTACCACATTCTTTGAATATGCTAGAATAGTACCAACCCTTGCATCACCTAAACCAGTATTAATCTCTCGTTACATCTGGGGATTAATCGGAGAGATTAGACATGTAGTGAAGGCAGCTAGACCTCAAACTATAGAAGAAGCTGTAGAACTAGTGAATACCTTGACAGATGAATTAATCCGTACTAGAGAAGAAGAACAGAGGAGAAACCTAACCCAAATGCTTACTCAAGAATTCCGTTTTGGGAATTACAATCGTAGGAATATGGGTTCTACCTCTGCACCTTTCTGCAAGGTCTGCAAGAAAAAGCATTCCGGAAAATGCTCCACTCTTTGCAATTTCTGCAAGATGCCAGGACACAATGAAGAAGATTGCCGGAGAAAATCCAGTAATGGACTGTGCTTCAACTGTGGAGAGAAAGGTCATATCAGGCCAAACTTCCCAAAATTGGCTCCAGCTGTGAACAACAGGAACACTAAAAATGCTAGAGCATTTGTTCTAAGTGCAGATGAAGCCAAGATAATTCCAGACGTGATAGCTAGTACGTTTTTAGTAATGATGTTTTTGCTAAGGTATTATTTGACTCTGGTGCAAACCAAAGTTTCATTAATACTTCTTTTTGCAAACTTCTAAATCAGTCATTAACTAAACTACCACAAGAATGTCTGGTAGAGACAGCTAATGGAGAAACTTTTAGGATTTCTGAAATCTTGTAGGGAGCATGAATAGAAATTTTAAACCAAAAGTTTATGGCAAACCTTTATCCCATGAATCTGGCAGGATTTGATATCTCTTTAGGAATGGATTGGTTAATAGCCAATAAAGCCAGTATTTTATGTGATCAAAATTCAATCCAAGTAAATTCATCAAAAGGTGAAAAGATCACAATAAAAGGAGATAACCCCTCTAGGTCCACAAAATTCATCTCTGTGATGAAAACTGCAAGTTATATAAGAAAAGGTTCTATAGTGTATTTGATTTCCATAATCACTAACACTAAAGGAAAAGAACTAAAAGACATTCCAGTAGTGTCTCAGTTTTCAGATGCCTTTCCAGAAGAATCACCAGGACTACCACTGGACAGAGAAGTTGAATTCAGAATTCACCTACTGCCTGGAACAGCACCAATTGCCCAAGCACCTTACCGTTTGGCACCGCCAAAATGCAGGAACTGAAGAAACAATTAGATGAATTGCTGGAAAAAAGGATTCATACAGCCAAGTTCATCACCATGGGGAGCGTCGATTTTATTCATTAAAAAGAAGGACGGATCAATGCGTATGTGCATTGATTACCGTGAATTGAACAAAGTTACAATTAAGAATCGGTACCCATTACCGAGAATCGATGATCTATTCGATCAACTGCAAGGAGCTCGATTTTTCTCTAAAATCGATTTAAGGTCAGGATATCATCAATTAAAGGTACAGGAAGAGGATATTCCTAAAACCGCATTCAGAACAAGATATGTGAGGTTCATCTTTTATGGCCAAACTATGCACCGTAGGGGCATTTTGGTCATTTCACATATGCTTTTAAGGTCAAATGTGGAAATCTGAATTCAAGACTTATACTTACTATTAAAGTATAAAAATTTATTTATAAAATCAGTAGGTAACAAGTCTTAAGCGTTAAATATGGTTTTAAACCATACTATGCACTTAATAAGCGTAAAAGTCGGTAATTGACGGTATTCAAGATGTTTATAAAATTCTGAAGTTTTGATCAGTCTCTAAAGCTTAAAATATTTTATTTAACATATGATATCAGTAGGAAAAGGTTTGGTATTCAAATCATACGTTAAACTCATTTTATTAAAGAAAAGGGCATTATCGTCAATACCGAATTTACACTAGAACTCTATGTTATGGTCAATGTAAAATTTGACAAAAATTTCAAAAAATCCCTAAATATTATTTCATAACAGTGGGTAGAAAGTTTGGAGAAAATGTAATTTAAGTAACAAAAAGCTTTTGTTTTATGATATCTTACATAACTTTTATTTTAGATCAGGAATTGATGTCAAATTTTTAGGACATACTTATATATCAGTAATAAAACTTTTTGTCCTCTCACATTTCCAAAAATCTCGTTTTTATATCAAAATGGTAGAATGACCAATTTTAAGCATTTAACGAAAACATGCAATGAACTAAGATTTCTATGGAACCGTATAGTATAACCTCAGAGGGTTATACCAACATGTAATGTGGTCCCAAAGGAACCCTAAGGCATAACTAAACTAAACTAAATTGGGCCAGAACTGAAAGTCAAAGAAAAAGTCTACTTTTGTGACTTTCGGTTGCGAACCGAGCCTAATACTCAGAATTGTCGGGTTGAACTTGCCTAAACATGTTCTTATAATATTTACCAAGTTGTTTAAGTGATAAAATGTAATTTATAGCTTCTACATTATCAGTTGTGATTTATTTTGCAAAAACTGACTCGTTTGACTTTTCTGTTAAGTAGTTTGACCCGACAATTGACTGAGATAACGTGATAATTAGAAGGTGCCCTTTTAAGGGTTTAACACCTACTTAATTACCAACACATAGCCACTTTCAATTCGAATAATGGCTAGACCGTTAGTGATTAATCACCAATTCAAAGTTTAATTACGATATCTTTGACTTTCGGTCATTAAGCTAATAAAACCTTAACTATAGGATCTAAAAACACTTACAAGAGTCCTTAGCACGAAAATTAGACTTGAGAAAGCTTCCTAGATATCCAGGATGCTTCAGAGATTTATTGAGAGCTTTAGAGGTTGAGAGTATGAGAGAATTTGAACTTGTGCAAATGAAAGAACAACTCCAAGACCCAATTTATACTACAAGAGGTTATCACCGGATCAATCCAGGTGTTTTGTGATGTTCTCTGATGATTACAGGTGTCCCAAGTGGTTTTGAATACCAGCAAATAGTCCCTTGTTTCGAGTTATTGCATGCAAAGGTGAAGAAATGGCAGAACCTGCACCTGTGCATGGTTTCTGCCCAGATCAGGCCGTCGCATGGCGCGACGGCAGGGGAGGAGAGGTATGGCGCGATGCCACCACAAGGGTAACCAGTAAAACAAGTTTCAAACATGGCAGTTTCAGCCCCTGGACCTTTTAAAACGTAATAACTTTCATTTCAAGCACTTTTAACCCATAAAATTTATATTTTGATTATCCTTAGAATATAACCAAACATCGTTAGGTCCGGTTTCGTTAAACGATAACCGAAAACATAAGTTTTGCCTCGTTGACGTTTTTAACCCTTTATTCATGAAAGTTAACGTATTTAATATCAAACGATATCGAAACCTCGTGAAATTTTTCGTTACTTGTTCTTGGGAGTATAATTAATCGTTACGAAGATCTGGGTTCATTAAAAGGTCACTCATAGGTATTAATTTAACATGTTAACACATTTAACCCTCGCGTCTTATAAACGTTCACTTTCTTTCACAAACAGCTTCATACGTTTCCCAATTCTTTCGTTTAAGAGTATGAACATCATATAGGGTTAATAAAAGGTAGAATTTTTTAGCGTTGACACTTTGGATCCTTTCACACATATCTTTTCCTTGTTTTTCAACTTTAGTCCCTCGAAATCAATTCTTTACACGTTTAAAGCTTATAACACGTGTCGTTACTACATTGGACATGATTTTGCGAGGTGTTACATCCTTACCCCCCTTAAAAGAAATCTCAACCTCGAGATTTATTGAAATAAATGAGGGTATTTCTGTTTCATCGTGGATTCAACCTCCCACGTGTATTCTAGGCCTCTACGGGCATCCCATTTTACCTTCACAATTGGCACACTCTTTCTTCGAAGCTTCTTAACCTGTCGATCCTCGATCGACAAAAGTTTTTCGACAAACTTCAAGCTCTCCTCAATCTGCACGTTCTTATGAGACATTGCTAGCGATTCATCAGCTAGACATTCATTTAAGTTGCAGATGTGAAACACATTGTGAATGCCATTGAGTTCATCGGGTAGATTTAGCTTGTAGGCTACGATTCCGACACATTCGGTGATCTCGAATGGTCCTATGTACCTTGGGCTCAGCTTGCCCTTTTTGCCAAAACGCATCACCCCTTTCCAGGGTGACACTTTGAGTAGCACTTTATCACCTACCTCGAATTTTAGAGGTTTGCGCCTCATATCAGCATAACTTTTCTACCTATCCCTTGCAGCTTTCAGACGATCACGGATTTGGACAATCTTATCCGTGTTCTCGAGGACTATAGCAGGTCATGACAGTTGGGTCTTTCCAACCTCCGCCCAACAAACTGGCGTTCTGCACTTCCTTTCGTACAAGGCCTCAAAAGGCGCTGCTTGAATGCTCGAATGATAACTATTATTGCACAAAAATTCAATCAAACGAAGATGGTCGTCCCAACTTCCACCCAAATCAATAACATAAGACCTGAGCATATCCTCAAGCGTTTGAATCGTACGCTCGCTTTGGCCATCTGTCTGAGGATGATAAGCAGTGCTGAAATTTAAATGAGTGCCTAGGGATTGCTGAAATCTTTTCAAAAAATGTGACGTGTATCTAGTATCCCTATCAGAGATAATAGATACTGGCACTCCGTGGAGAGATACTATCTCATCTACGTACAACTGAGCTAGCTTATCGGAGCTGTGTGTTTCTTTAATAGGTAAGAAGTGAGCTGACTTGGTCAGCCTGTTAACTATAACCCATATCATATAATTCCCACGTTTTGTCCTTGGTAACTTAGTAATAAAGTCCATCGTTACCATTTCCCACTTCCAAGTGGGAAGTTCAGGCTGTTGTAGCAAACCTGACGGCTTTTGATGCTCAGCTTTAACCTCTACACAAGTCAGACATTTAGCCACATAAGTGGCTATAGATTTCTTCAAACCTATCCACCAATAATTTGCCTTTAAATCCTGATACATCTTGTCACTACCTGGATGGACTGATTATTTTGAACTATGAGCTTCCTGAAGGATCACATCTCTAAGTCATCCATGGATTTGAACCCAGATTCTACCATTTAATCTAAGGATTCCATCCTTGCCATATGACAATTGATCAGCAGTTACGCCTAACTTCTCATTTGGAAAGTTATTTTCCAAAACATGTTCCTTCTGAGCAGTTAACAACCTTTTATTCAAGTTGTTTGTTAGTTCAATGCTTTTGGCATTGATCCTTATCGGTTTAATCCTTTCCTTTCTGCTCAAGGCATCAGCAACAACATTTGTTTTACCTGAATGGTAGCGAATTTCGCAATCATAATCATTTAGTGTCTCCATCCAACGACGCTGCCTCGTGTTAAGATCCTTCTGGTTAAATAGATGTTGAAGGCTTTTATGATCAGAATAAATCACACACTTGGTTCCATATAAATAATGCCTCCAAAGTTTTAGTGAAAATACAACGACACCGAATTCCAAATCATGGGTGGTGTAGTTCTTTTCGTGCACTTTTAATTGTCGTGAGGCATAGGCAATAACCTTGCCTCTCTGCATAAGCACACAACCCATACCTGTGTGTGATGCATCACAGTAAACAACAAACTCTTCAATCCCTTCTGGTAATGTCAACACAGGAGCATTGCTTAATTTCTGCTTGAGGATCTCAAAAGACTCTTGTTGCTTAGGACCCCAGTCAAACTTTACATTCTTGCGCGTTAACGAAGTCAAAGGTGCAGCAATCCATGAAAAGCTTTCTATGAAACGTCTGTAGTGTCCTGCTAGACCCAAGATGCTGCGAATCTCTGTAGGTGTTTTTGGTGCTTGCCAGTTCATAATTGCTTCGATCTTAGCGGGATCCACCTGGATGCCACGCTCACTCACCACATGTCCAAGAAATTGAACTTCTCGGAGCCAGAATTCACATTTAGAGAACATAGCGTAAAGCTTCTTTTGTTGCAGAAGTTCCAGAATACATTGAAGATGTTTTTCATGATCGGCTTGATTCTTCGAGTAAATAAGTATGTCATCAATTAAAAAAATGACAAACTTGTCTAGATATGGCTTGCAAACATGATTCATGAGATCCATGAACGCTGCAGGTGCATTATTGCTCGAAAGGCATCACTAAGAACTTGTAGTGGCCGTAACGAGTCCTGAATGCAGTCTTATGCACTTCTTTGGTTCTGACCTTCAGCTGATGGTAACCCGACCTCAAATCGATCTTTGAAAAGTGACTTTCCCCTTGAAGTTGATCGAACAGATCGTCGATCCTGGGTAATGGATATCGGTTCTTGATTGTAACTTTGTTTAGCTCGCGATAATCAATGCATAAACACATTGATCCATCCTTCTTTTTCACAAATAGAATAGGCGCTCCCCAAGGGGACGAGCTAGGTCGTATAAAACCCTTCTCCAACAAATCATCCAACTGTGTTCTCAATTCTTTCATCTCAGTTGGTGCCAACCGATACGGTACTCTTGCAACTGGTGCTGCTCCAAGAATGATATCGATCCTGAATTCCACTTGCCTGTCTGGAGGCAAACCAGATATTTCTTCAGGGAAAACGTTCGAATATTCATAAATAACAGGAATATCTTCAATCTTAGGCTTTGGTTCGTCTATAGTCACTTGTGCCATGTAAATGACACAACCTTTCTTCAAACACTTTGATGCTTTAAGCATAGATACTGTGTATCTCCTTGAATTGTTAATGGCTCACCATAAGGAGTCTTGATAACCAGTTACTTCTTATCACATACAATTTGGGCTTGGTTACGAGACAACCAATCCATGCCTATCACTATGTCGAATCCTGCCAATTTCAACGGAAGCAAGGACAGCGGAAAAGAGTGATTCCTAATGGATATAAAACATCCATCTAAAATTATTGAAGCAGTCTCTATGGTACCATCGGCCAATTCTACCTCATATTTTATGCTTAGAGTTTTAACAGGCAGATTTAACAGTTTACAAAATTTATTGTCTACAAAAGACTTGTTTGTACCCGAATCAAACAAAACTCTTGCATATACATTATTGATAAGGAATGTACCTGTTATAACATTATCATTTTGCACTGCTTCTTTCGCATTCATCTGGAAGACTCGAGCATTAGTCTTCTTACCCTCTTCAGGCTTCCTTGGGTTCTTAGGGCAATTGGTCTTTATATGCCCCTTTTCGTTGCGATCATAACATGTTGCATCTTTCATTTTCTTGCAATCCAAAGTTCTGTGCTCTTTGGACTTGCAGATCCCGCAAACTTTAGGCTTCGACTGCGATTGTGATTGTGATTCGAGTCTTTAATTTCCAAAATGGTGCTTCTGGCAAGTTTTGCACTTGGGCTTCTCACCTGTCTGTTGGGTATCCTTTTTAAACCCATAACTCTTCCTATGATCGGAGTTCCCCTTCCTTTTCTTGTCGGAGCGATGAGAACTCTCATCCTCCCGTTTCCGTTTTCCTTCCTCAGAAGCTTTAGCAGATTTATTTCTGACTGCATCGAGTGTGAGAGATAGAGACAGATCCACCACTGACCTGTATGTGGTAGGTCTGGATGCTTTCACATTACCCTTGATTTCTGGATCCAGGCCTCCAATAAAACATGCTATGCGCTTTGGTTTTAGTGTGACCAAATAAGGAACCAATCGGGACATGGTATTGAAGCTTGTAACATACGCCTGACAATCCAAGTTCTTCATGACCAGAGTCAAGAAGTCAGTATCGATTTTCTCTACCTCATGCTGAGGACATAAGTTTTCCTTGATCAGTGCAACAAATTGATCCCAAGACAAATTATACAATGGGATCTTCCCTATGGCTTGGATTAACGACCACCACCAAGCCAAAGCTTCACCTTTAAATGATTGTGAAACAAACTTCACAATATCCTGTTCCGCACAACCACTGATATCAACTACAATATTCATCTCGTCGAGCCATGTCATACAATCAATGGCTCTTTTTTCTCCTGTAAAGTCCCTTGGCTTGCAAGAGGCAAAGTATTTGTAAGAGCAGGTCTTGACACGTGGCTCCTGATTAAGCACAATTTGTTTGGAAGGGATACTTTTCTAATTCGATGAGTGACGAGAATTGTCTTTATTTAACTCATGTGTCTTGGAAGGGGGCTTACTATGAGCCACAGTTTGAGTCTTTGTACGAGTATTACTTGGTTCCTTGAACTGTCTGTCAATAGCTCTAGTAACAGTATTGTCTATCATTGCTTGAAGATCTGCACCAGCTACATTTATTCTGGTGGTGTCATTTCTTTCCCTTGGATGACTGTTAACCTCTTCTGATTCAGACACGCTGAAGCTTGATTTCTATAAAACAATTTGACAATAGTTTATTCAGAGGTTTATTATGGAACCATCATTTTCGATGATTCATTAACCATGGTAAGCATAGACCATAGTAGTTAATTTATTATCAGGTTTATTTTAAAATTTACCTTATAACTAATCCCAGTTATAAATTATTAGGGATATTAAAATGGCACCAAAGGCCTAGTCACAAGGACAATTTTAATTTATAAGCCATGATCAAGGCATTAAGGCTCGAACATAGTTCATCACCTTTTCTTGATAGGGAGTCATAGACTACCACTGTCATTTGTCTTACTGGATAATGATTATGGCCCGTAGGCACTTCATATGGCCCGTAGGCACTTCATCACTAATGGATGTTTAAATCATTAGGTAAGAATAAGGAATTGGAAAAATTCCAATATAAGGATGACTAATGTGATTTTATCGAATCTCATTTGCCAGGAGTGTTAACATGTTTTTAGATGTTAACAAAGATTTGAATCTTAAAAAGGTTTTACCATTATGGTCATGTCTAAAATGACATACGGGCTAGGTTATACCTTTAAGATTTTCTTTTAATATTTAATGGCAGATCAATTGTAAATTGGAATGATATTTTGATTTGTTTTATATAATACATGCATATAATGACAAATAAAAATTTTAAAATAAAACATTCCATAAATTGAAAGAAGTACATAGTTGCCCTAAACGGGGCTTTTAAATAGATAACTTGTCTACACAGGGACTAAAATAAGAAATACAAGTCCACGCATGGACCAAATACATAAATAGAATGTCCACGCATGGACTTAATTGAAATAAAATTACAATACAATAAATAAATAAATAAGGATTTTTAATAATCCCACTTCTTCTTCCCCTTAACAAGGTTTGCCAAACCCTTTAGTAGACCACGGCGGCTCCTACGCTCTTCGTCTACCCTTTATTCCACCTCGTGCAACCTTTGGAATATCTCTTGCTGCTGTGGTGGTTGAATTTGTGGCGGATGCGGCGGCTGCTGCTGCTGCTGAGGTTGAGGAGGTGGTGGGTATTGCTACCCATATGTTGGGTACCCAGTTGGGTACGTAGCTGGAAAGGGTCCAGGGTAGAGAGCATTGTAGTTGGCTGCCTCGACAAACGGGTCAATGGCGGGGGCATTTTTGTAATTGTAACCCGAGTAAGCTTGTTGCTCAAACGGGTTATACCCAGCCGCACCTGGGTAAGAAGGAATCGGGTTTTCATAACCCATGTGTGGTGCTGGTGCGACTGGCGCAGAGTCGACTTCAGAAACTGGGTTTGAAGGCCCACCCATTTGCGGGTCTTCATACAGCGGCGGGTAGTTGCTGTTGCTGGAGTGTTGGGGGGTGCTGAAGTGAAATCCCCCACGCACGGACATCTGTGCACCTCTTCTTCACCTCGGTGGTTCTGGAGGCAGTTGCTGCTCTGGTGCTGGCGGTGGCGGTGGCGTGACCGCCTGAAAATACGGGTCCTCAGAAGGGACCTATTGGTGTGGTGGTGAGTTGCGGTGAGGGGGAGTGTACTCCCCATTGTATGAAGCCCATCTCTCGGCATAATTATCAGGGGCCCTGTAAGGCGAACCATGGAAGCATGATCCGCTAGATATATCAATGGGATGCGTCGGCGTCCCATTCGGTGGTAGCTCAGGATCTGGATCCTCGTCCATCTCCATATCCTGCATCTCAGGATAATGATCAGCTGGTCCCAAAGGGTTTGGACCCTCTAGTTCTTGTACCTGGTTCATCGGGTTGAACCAGCTTTGGAAACAGGGAGTTGGGTTTTGAAAAAACTGTGAGAACCCGAACACCGCAAAGGGATAAAAGAATGATGCGAATCATGGGGCTCCTTGTCTTGTTGTGTCCCGAATGAATGGCGGTAGGACGGTGAGGAACTGAGTAAGACTGATCGTCTCGTGGGCTCCAAGTAATTTCTCCAGTCTTCATGAGGACTAGAGCTAAGTGTTGCTGATGGAATACGCCGGTGAGATAGCCCGACTTCATGGTCGTTTCTTGCCAAAATTGGGGCCTTTACTCTTCCACCTCTACCACTAACTCTTGGTGGCATTTTGTCTCTGATTCTGTCAAAACAAAAGAAAACAACAAAAGACAAAAACCAATTAAGATTAGGATTAATACTAAGTCCTTTGCCTAGACTCGGAAGTCGAGGAATGTGCAAACGGTGTCATTGAGATTAAACACAAAAGACTAGTGTTTAATTTCCTCAATGTTGGCTCTGATACCCACTTGTCACACCCAGATATTTCCATGTATTACCGGTGGGGAGTATTGTGACGTAGTTGATATTATCATAGTTAAATAATCACAGTTTAATGCACAGCGGAATTCTAAAATATTAATACAAACCGAATTGATATCATCATAGTTAAATAATCACAGTATAATAAAATATTACACAACGGTTGTAAGTGGATCCACAGGCGGATATAAAACAGAAATAAATTATTGTTCAACAGACTTTAAGTATTAAAAGCTTGCAAGACTCTTTATTTAATACTCAGGAGTTTCCAGCCCATTACGCGTAGTACCTGCACTTAATCTTTTTGAAAAATACGTCAGTTTACACTGGTAAATACAACTAACTAATTCTTTTGAAAAGTATTTATAAAATTGATTTAGATGCACAAGGCATAAAATCTTTTATAAATAGGGACAATTATATAAAATAATCTTGTATACAGATTTATATGTTTGTCGTACGTTCAGGACCGGAATAGAAGAGCCGGTACAAGATTAATAGACACACCACAAGTAAAGGCCCACAAGAAGTTTCCTCATGAGTGAGATACCGTTTATACATACGCAACTGTCAGGTGTATGCCTACACCCCGTGCTTAAGCCGTGGCCATTTCAAATGAATGAGCCGAGGATATCCAGGACACGGTCATATTAACCCCCAAAGGCTTTGTATCAAATATAACAGATAAAAACGGGTTATCTCAATGATTTAACCACTAATCGAATAAATATTCAATACCCGACCACGCGGTAATAATTTACCGTATCCCAAGCCCGTATAAGGGAAATAAGTTAAAAGTATTTACCTGAGCTAAAATGTAATTTTATTCTCAGTCGTATATTCTAATCAGCAAGTGCAAGTAGCTTTTACTGGGCTCCTAATCTGGAACGAAGGTTTTTAATAACATATTAGATTCCTAACGGGTCTTATTTAAGTTATAACTTAGACCGGTTAGTTTTTAAGAAAGGTTTACGGTTCAAAACGCAAGATTAAGCGAAGACTGGATTAGAATGTGATTTAGACCTAACAAGTATGAAGACTTGTATAAAATGGGTAAACTAAACACATTCTGGATTTTGAAGTAAAAATGATAAGGTTTAACCCGTTTCGGCTAATTTATGCAAACTAGTTACATAAACCGTACCGAACGCGTATGTGTGTAACGGGTAACCGAGTGAGTCATGTACAAGTTCCACAAGTTAATATGCTCTAAAATATGATATGATATCAGTAGCATATCTTCCAATATGTCCAAAACGAATTTAAAACCAATTTAAGCCCCGTAAGGGTATTTTGGTCATTTTAAAGTTTATAAAAGAGGTTAAATAGCAAACTGAGGTTCTGGTCTAAATTATACAGTAAAAATATTAATTTTATCAAGTTACATTAGTAAGATATCATACATATGTGAGGTTCATCTTTTATGGCCAAACTATGCACCGTAGTGGCATTTTGGTCATTTCACATACGCTTTTAAGGTCAAATGTGGAAATCTGAGTTCAAGACTTATACTTACTATTAAAGTATAAAAATTTATTTATAAAATCAGTAGGTAACAAGTCTTAAGAGTTAAATATGGTTTTAAACCATACTATGCACTTAATAAGCGTAAAAGTCGGTAATTGACGGTATTCAAGATGTTTATAAAATTCTGAAGTTTTGATCAGTCTCTAAAGCTTAAACTATTTTATTTAACATATGATATCAATAGGAAAAGGTTTGGTATTCAAATCATATGTTAAACTCATTTTATTAAAGAAAAGGGCATTATCGTCAAAACCGAATTTACACTAGAACCCTTTGTTATGGTCAGTATAAAAGTTGACAAAAATTTCCAAAAATCCCTAAATATTGTTTCATAACAGTGGGTAGCAATTTTGGTGCCAAAAATTGGGTTTAAATATGATTTATGCCGAAAATGCAATTTAATTAACAAAAAACATTTGTTTTACGATATCATGCATAACGTTTATTTTAGATCAGGAACTGATGTCAAATTTTTAGTACATACTTATATATCAGTAATAAAACTTTTTCTCCTCTCACATTTTCAAAAATCTCGTTTTTATATAAAAATGGCATAATGGTCAATTTTAAGCATTTAACGGAAACATGCAATGAACAAAGATTTCTATGGAACCGTATAGTATAACCTCAAAGGGTTATACCAACATGTAATGTGGTCCTAAAGGAAACCTAAGGCATAACTAAACTAAACTAAATCGGGTCAGAACTGAAAGTTAAAGCAAAAGTCTACTTTTATAACTTTCGGTTGCGAACCGAGCCTGATACTCAGAATTGTCGGGTTGAACATGCCTAAACATGTTCTTATATTATTTACCAAGTTGTTTAAGTGATAAAATGTAATTTATAGCTTCTACATTATCAGTTGTGATTTATTTTCCAAAAACTGACTCGTTTGACTTTTCTATTAAATAGTTTGACCCGACAATTGACTGAGATAACGTGATAATTAGAAGGTGCCCTTTTAAGGGTTTAACACCTACTTAATTACCAGCACATAGCCACTTTCAATTCGAATAATGGCTGGACCGTTAGTGATTAATCACCATGTCAAAGTTTAATTACGATATTTTTGACTTTCGGTCATTAAGCTAATAAAACCTTAACTATAGGAGCTAAGAACACTTACAAGAGTCCTTAGCATGAAAATTAGACTTGAGAAAGCTTCCTAGATATCCAGGATGCTTCAGAGATTTATTGAGAGCTTTAGAGATTGAGAGTATGAGAAAATTGAACTTGTGCAAATGAAAGAACAACTCCAAGCCCCTATTTATACTACAAGAGGTTATCACCAGATCAATCCAGGAGTTTTGTGATGTTCTCTGATGATTACATGTGTCCCAAGTGGTTTTGAATACTAGCAAATAGTCCCTTGTTTCGAGTTTATTGCATGCAAAGGTGAAGAAATGGAAGAACCTGCACCTATGCATGGTTTCTGCATAGATCAGGCCGTCGCGTAGCGCGACGGCAGAGGAGGGGAGGTGTGGCGTGACGCCACCACAAGGGTAACCAGTAAAACAAGTTTCAAACATGGCATTTTCAGCCCCTGGACCTTTTAAAACGTAATAACTTTCATTTCAAGCACTTTTAACCCATAAAATTTATATTTTGATGATCCTTAGAATATAACCAAACATTGTTAGGTCCGGTTTCGTTAAACGATAACCGAAAACACAAGTTTTGTCTCGTTGACGCTTTTAACACTTTATTCACGAAAGTTGACGTATTTAATATCAAACGATATCGAAACCTCGTGAATTTTTTCGTTACTTGTTCTTGGGAGTATAATTAATCGTTACGAAGCTCCGGGTTCGTTAAAAGGTCACTCAGAGGTATTAATTTAACATGTTGACACATTTATCCCTCGCGTCTTGTAAACTTTCACTTTCTTTCACAAACGGCATCATACGTTTCCCAATTCTTTCGTTTAAGAGTATGAACATCATATAGGGTTAATAAAAGGCAAAATTTTCGAGTGTTGACACTTTGGATCCTTTCACACATATCTTTTCCTTGTTTGTCAACTTTAGTCCCTCGAAATCAATTCTTTACACGTTTAAAGCTTATGACACGTGTCGTTACTACATTCGACGTGATTTTGCGAGGTGTTACATGCACAGATGTACCTTCATCATCAAAAGCAAACTATAGAAGATAAACAAAACATGCAAATGGAGTTAGTACGAACAATGGTGGATGCTAAGTACAAAGAGACTCAAGCAGAGGTGAAGGCCATCAAAGACTTTATCCTTGAAACACTTGTACCACTCTAATTCTTCACAAATATCAAGATGGTATCAAAAAGTAGGAGGAAGATTTAATGAGAAAGCTTCCAACTCTTGTCCAGAAAGATGGAAAAATGCCTAACATTGCTTCTTCCAAAAAGGCCAAGCAAGAAGAAATTACAAAGGTTGTTGAAAAAGAAAAGAGGGGAGAGACAATGGAAGCAAATATGCAGATAACAGTGCAAGAGATTATTGAAAGGAAGAAAATCCAAGATAATCAAGGATCTTCAACAAAGGTTCCATAAAGCACTGCATCAACTACTATCCAAACCACTGTCACTTCTATCCAAATACCTGTTGCCCGTACCACTAATCCCATAACCTACAAATTTGTTGGCATAACAAGAGTGACAACAATTATCACAGCCACACTACCACCATCACCAACACATAAGTCTCCTAAAGAACTTCTCATCCACAAAATAAAACCAACAATAAAACTTCCACAACCACCAACAAAAACACCAACACTTCAAACCAGAACTAGGAGAACAAAATTCATTGTCCAAGATGATGATGAAGAAAATCCTGATGCATCACCTATTAAAACTACAACCACCACAACCTTATCCATTGCCTCATAACCATCTTCAACAACCACCACAGCTTTAAACATTACATCTCCACCAACAAAACCACCAATAATACCACCTATCGCCATTTTTGACCCATTAGAGTTAGAAAATGTATCAAAAGAAATACAATATTTCTACTCTATGACTGACATCAGCCAACTTACCTTTCCATCCCACAAAGAATATTCAAAGCTTAAAAATATACAAGAGTACATGGAGAAGTAAGGGAAAAGTGATCAGGAGGTACAACAAATTTTATCTGTAGAATTCCCAAAAGTGAATAGACTAGAGGATTTTGCTAAAGATATCAGTCAAAAGGCTTCACAAGGACCAGTAAACAACCTTGAGCCCAGATAAGCTTTAAGGGAAGATTACTTAGAATTTATCATGAAGAACAAGCCTTACACAGCCACAAGAGTTCAACTCTCTTATTGGACTACAAAAGCTCTCCTAGAAGAAAATTGCAAGGATTGAGAAGTTAAAGCTCAATCCAGATATCAAGCCCACTCCTCCCAATTGGCAAGCAGGTAAAAAGCCTGTTAGTCAAAAATTTGTTGAGCTAAGAAGAATGAAGGAGGAGATGGTGACAACAAAATTTGGTTCCATGCAATCAATGGCCAGGTGGGATGAGCCAACAATCAAAGAGAGCTTTAAGAAACTTGAAGAATTAAGAGCTAAAGATCCCTCAATACCCAAAAGGCCAAACTATGAAGATTTAAATGTACCTAGCAGCTCTCTAGTCAATCCTTTAGAACTTCCATCTACAAAAAATGTCTCCTAAACTATTAGAAGCTATCTCAAAAGACAAAAGTAGATGTCTGCAAAAGATCTATAGAAATATAAAGATGAGATAAGGAAGGAAAGGATTAAAAATAAACTCATGAAGAGCTTCTTGGGCAAGTCTTGGAAAAACAATTTCCCTTACCTTTTCAAATAAAATCAGTCCTAGTAAATCCATCAGCTTTAAAAATTCTAAAATGGTCTTCCAATAGAACAAGCCATGAATTGATAATAGTCATGGCCAATGGAGAAGTGAAATAGACTTCAATGAATAGTGTGATGAGCCTGAAAATTAAAGATCTGCAAGACCTGCTTGGTCTTCCACTTGAAAGGAATGTAGATGACTCTCTCTCTCTCTCTCTCTCTCTTAAAGATTTCAGAAGCAATTTAAAGTGCAAATAAGAGATAAGTTGAAGAGGAATAAAAATTGATCTAAGAAACATTTGTTTTGACATCGTCTATTGTAGGTGGAGATTGTTTGATCTACAAAAGAACAAATGATATTCAAAAGCCAAAACATGATCAAGTGATCAAGAAATAAATAGAAGTTTCAACTAGATTCCTCCCAAATATAGTGAATCTTGAACACCTAAATCAGAGCATCTGTTGAAGACCAACAAACATCTGTTTGAATCCTTGGAACCGTTGTTCCTGTGGAAATAATGTTTGTTCAAGTCCTAAAGTCTGTTGAAGCAAAGGTATCATGAAGAAGACCGAACATCTGTCTGGCCAAACAGATGTTTTGAACAAAGCAACAGAGGATAGCTTAATAGTTTTCTCCCAATGTAATAGTATTAGCTTTAAACAGTGTTTAGCATAGTTAGATCAGTTGTTTGAATCCCACAGAAGTTTGCAACATCTGTGGAACTTTTTATGTTAGGAATGTTATATGTCACTATCAAGGTGATGCCAACTAATCACAAACAAAGCTTTCATTCTTAGTATAAATAGATCTCACCTGTTAGAGATCTAGTTATCACTATACATCACCTTTTCTTTTGTACGAACAGAATTGTTAGTGATCAGTCTGAGTGGGAGTCTTTAGAGTTAATCTTTTGTAAAACTTTCTTTAATAATTTGGTTATAATTGAAAACATATGTTGATGATGATTTCTTGCTTATGACTGTTTATCTTTACTTATACAATACAAAATTGTTTCCTCTTATTACTTAAATTTAACACCTAGCAAAATGACCTACCATGTTACACTTGAAACACTTTATCTTGGATTTATCCAACCCAAACCTTGTCTGCCCATTTAGTCCTGGATATCTCCTACCAGTTCTTTTATAAAAGTTATTTTCTCTTATACTAAGTAGGGCCACCTGGTGTAGAATATCCATTTCCTCCAAGGCTGTGGGATAAATATGTTTTAGATCATCAAGGACAAACAACAGACTATCAGGACCGTGACTTTCATCTTTTGATGTGGATGTACAGTTTGAAGAAAATTGATCAGAGTTGATTCTAGTTGATATGTCAATATAGTGATGAAAACTCTGATTATTTGACATTCCTGGAGATGATCCTTCCTGACTCAGAAGTGCCATGTTTCCAAAAACATAATCGTCGGTCACTTTTCCTATTACATACAGCTTCTTTTTCTGGACAATCTCTCTCTCTCAAATGTTAAGAGCTTTCCATTAAGCTAATTCAGAATCATGTCCTTGAAGTTAGGTGTTGTTCTAATCACTATGGCTATTGTGTCCCACTTCTCAGGAAGTAATCTTAAAAATCGGTTACTTAAAGTTGATTTTGGAGATTCTTTGTTTACCAACTTTAATTCATGGAATTGTTGTGTAAGGGTTTCTCCATTTGCGTGTGTGAATGTCTCGTATTGTTGGTTAAGGATTTGTCGAGTGTTCTCGATCACATCCGCCGTTCCACCAAACTTCTCTTTCAATGCATCCCATAACTCTTTAGCATTGTTTTAATGTAACATGCCGGCATATATTTTATTTGGCAGATCCATGGACACAATGCTGAAGGCCTTTGCATCTAGCACAATTTTTTTGGAAATCTTGCTCTGCTAAAGGCCTTTGCATCTAGCTCATTTTTTTTTGGAAATCTTGCTCTGAGTAGTTTTCCGGCTTCTTTGGGTCTTGAACACTTCGGTTTTCGGTACTAGGTACCATTGGAATGTGAGGTCCGAATATAACATACTTCCAACACCCATTGTTTTGTTGAGCAAGTACATAAGCCATCCTGTGTTGCCAGATATTATACTCAATTCTGACAACCATAGGAGGCTTGTTACTAAAGCCAGTGTTATGGAGATCCTTTTGTGCCATCTCTTTTGTTCATTTGAAGAAAAAGAGAGTATGTGTGAAATATTTTTTGAATTTAACACTTTACAACTCTGAGCTATAAACATATTGGATCTTTGTGAGCAGATCTTTGATTTTTCTTAAATAGTGGTTTCCACGGCTTGAACATATGTTAGCATTTCTTCAACAGATGTTCCGATTGTGTTCAAGATTCACTATCTTTGCGAGGAGTCTGGTTCAGTCTGTTGTTTATTTCTTGATCAAAATGATCGTGTTTTAGCTTTTGAATATCATCTCTTCTTTTGTAGGTCTAGAAGTGACATTTTGGGCGACACTACCTAAAGGACACCACAAAATCATGATGACTATGAGGCCATGACCATGACACTGTTGGCGACATTGTTGCACTTCTAGTGACACTACTTGCGACATTGTCGGTGATACTGTTGGTGACACTCTTGGTGGCAATCTTGTGACATTATGAAAGTAATAGGGTTGCATAGGTTAATTCTCGTTCGAGTTATCCTAGGCATGGTAGCACATAATTATTGGCTGCGAATAGGTGAGTTTCTATACCCCTCAACCTTTACTTGGTGTACATGCTCACGATGTTTTCAAAGTAAAATGATGACATTTCACTAAAATGTGATAGACTGGTAAATCGTTTTGCTAAAGTATAGAGATGGTTTTAAAGTGACAGTATGTTAAAGTGATAAAAATGTAAAGTGTCAAAGTATGCGTATTGTAGAGTATAGGCGATTACCTACGGGACTGTGGGATAGGCGGTTACCTATGGGGTTGTGTGATAGGTGGTTAACTACGGGGTAGTATGATAGGTGGCTACCTATAGGGCTATATGACAATGGCTGTCCATTTGTTGGTTGGTTGCCAGTGGTTAATCAACTACGCATACTATAATGTGTATCTTATGTTTATGGTACAAAAGTTGCAGATGTTATAGATAAGAGTTTACTGTTCATGGTACAGTTGTAAGTGCTTAAATGAGTATGTGTGTATGAGTATGTATCTTACTGCTAATTTTACAATTACCTTATTAAACTAGAACTCATTCGCCTTAGCTGACTTTTAGTATGCAGAGCAGGTAAATTAACAAAGTGAAAGTTGGTGTGCACCTAAGGTTTCCCAGCTAATGGCATCTTGTGTTTTACGAGTTCAAGGTTTTAAACAATGTTTTAATTCATTCGTTTATAAAGACTTATAATCTTTCCGCTACAAATGGCTAATTTGAATGACAATATTCTTTTTGAATTCTTTGCCAGCATATATGTGGGCTTGAGTTTTCTTATTGCAGGTTTATGGTAGTGATATTTTCTTGGACTGACGCTTGGGTGATGACGGCCTTGTTGATCGTATTAGTGGATCGAGGCCTTTTGACGAAGGGAGCATATATGGGCTTCAAGGCAAAGTACATCGGCGTCAATGAGTTGGGTTTAGGGTTGATGACGACCGATGTCACAGGGCTAGGAGGGGACATGATTTGATCATTATCTTTTCTTTCTTTTTTTTAATATTATTTTTCCTTTCTCATTTTTTTTCTCTCCGTAATTCCTTTCCCTTTATTTTCTATTCCTTAATTTCCTTTGTCTTCATTTTTTTTTTGTTTATTAAACACTGGATCATAGTGTTGTGCTTGATCGATTTCTTTTCCCTACTCTTGTCTCTTGACTACCATTGCACATACCCTTCTTTATTCTTTAGTATTTTCTTTGTCTTGTATCTTTTGCCTTTTACTATTTATCTTGTTTTTATTTTACTATCTTGCTTTTTTATCATGCATAACCGTACTTCAAATGAACTTTTCCTTTCGTTCTTTGGGTCATCTAGGTTTTTTTTTGTTTCTTCTTGTCTTGGGATATGTATGTCATTCAAGAAAATTTTGATCTTAAGACCTAGCTAATATTTAAATAAAATTAATGATATTCAGAGATAAAAAAATAGGTGCTAGTTGGATAATTAAGATCTAGTACCGATGAGTGTCCTTCAATGTTCACTCTACCCTCTATTGTGTGCCTTCTAACAAGCAATGCTCCATCTCAAATAACTTTCTTGGAAGACCAAAGTAGTTTAAGGTCATTGCTTTGTTTTTAGCTATAAGCAATTAAGCAATTGCGAGTGAAATAAGACCATATATGCATGGTACAAATGGTTTCCTAATTCTACTAGGACCATCTGTGAAATACCACAGAAGAGTCATCATTGAGATTCTCACGTGTAGACTACATAATGTTACTTCCACTACTATTTTGTTTAGACGAATTGTAATCCTTGAGATTCTCACGTGTAGACTACACAATGCCTGTATCCGGTCCTCAATTTACACCACCAGAAAACGTTATATATTATTATATATAACAATTATCAACTTTGAGTGTTTAGTTATTTTAACAACTTTGATTTTTTTGTTTTTGTTTTTATTTTTATAATTTTAGTTACACACCGTATTATATAAATAATTTATATTTTTACCACTATAGATTTAAACAGTTACCAACTTGAGTGAACAGTAACTTTAACTTATTTTGTAAGTTTTTATTATACACCTTATAATATAAATAATATACATTTTTAATCCTATAGTTTTGTTTTTTTTTTCTTATGACTTGCGTCGTTCATATCTTATAAAGACTAAATACAAGGTTTTGTTAAAAAATTTTCTCTACATTTCGATAAAAATTTTATTTAAAATGGAGTTGTGTTCGAAGTTTTATTTAAAACGGAGTTATTGATATGGTGAGAAACCGAGTCGGTACTAGCCAACATAGATACCGGTATCAGTGTCATAGCGATCAATTTAAAACAACTTTATTTTTTGAGTTACATCATATAACTTTTATGTAACAAAACCATTGTCAATATTACTATACCGATTCGGTTCGTAATCGTACCGTTATTTTGAATACAACATTTTTTAAAATAAATTTTATTTTGTAATGTCGAGAAAAAAATTAAAAGCAAGCGCGTATCACAAGTCTAATCTATATGGGTGTTGGTACCGTACGGGTACGGATACCGATATTATAGTTTTCGATTAATAAAAACTAATGTCAATATCTGTTTGAGCATATCATGACTTTTGTTTTTAGGTTTTCTCTTTCAGTTATTATGGGTGCCGCTCTATATTAAACCAAACCAATACTAACCGAATTTCCGTCGCAACGTATGAGATTATTTACTAGTTAAGTATAAAAACTATTGTCATAAATTCAAGGTTTAATTTTAAAGTTTTTATAAAGGGGATTAAATGTAAAAGTGGATAAATCATAACAATTAATAAGAACTATAATAATAGAACTATAATGTACTTCATTAGCACTCTTTAAATGCATACTAGTCCAACCAAATGGTAAACATGTCATAAAGGCAAAAACTACAATGTTAAGAATAAAGAAAATTGATAAATATATGTTGACAACATAATTAAAGAGTTTGGTGGCAAATGCCTAGTTATTGATACACCTAGTATCTTGAGCATATGTCATTTCAAGTTGGACATATTATTACACATACGCGTACCAAAGACATAGTGGTGTTTTCATGATGACGTTCTCTAGGATCGTACACACCAACCTAGTGTCATAAAGTTATCTTTTCATGCTTCCAGCGACACTTAGCTAGTGTTCGTTTCATGAATTGTAATGGGAATTGGCGCATAAATTGACATTTGATTTATAATTTAGGTGTGTTTGTTTTGTAAAATGAAATGAAATTTAGATGAAATTGGAATGTAAATTCCCTTCCTTATATTGTTATTCAATTTCAATTTATTTACTTGTTGAAACCAATAAAATAGGGAGTAAATCAACATTGCAATTCCATCAATATTTCATTCCATTCTATAAAACGAACACCAACTTAGTCCCTGCTAAGAACACGGTAATACTGTTGTTCGTAGCACTATACTCCATATGATTTCAAAGTCATGATAATAGTGATTGTCCATTTGTTTTTAAATTTATTTAGCTATTTATTTATTGGTAATAACATTTTGTTTATCATTTTTTTTAATTTTCATTCGGTAACTTTTTCAGAAAACTTAAATTCGTATCTATGTTTTGTTTACAACATTGACACGTTTTTATTGAAAATGTATACCATTTCGCTGTCGTACCAAACCAAACCGACGATGAGTGGTAAATTATTATTTTGAAGTATTTATTTATTTTTTTGAATATTTTATTCATCATTTATTTTGATTTTGTTTTCCTAATAATTGTGTTTTATGTTTATTCTTTTCCAATATTGTGATAAAATTTTATTGAAAAGGGACATGGTGCCACTAACATACAAAACTAAACCGAAACGACTGATCAATGTCTGTATCGGTACTTGTATTTATTTTTATTATTTTTACTTCCGGAAAACTGGCACCGTATCGTTATCGTATTGTAACGAAACGAATGGAATAACATCGGTACCGATATCTATACTTATTTTTATGGATTCTTCGCTGCTGCCATCGTAGTGAATGGAGGCGAAACTGAACAGATAAAATCATTTCGGTACCAGTATTTATTTTTATTGTTTTTGCTTTCGATAAACTGACACCATATCGCTGTCATAACTTACTGAACAACATTGATACCGGTACCTGTATTTATTTTTATGCTTTTCGGTTTCAATAAATTTTCATTTATACAACTCTATATGTGACGATAAATAAATATTGGTACCAGTATGTGATGATCTGAACCAATTTATACCATTTTTATGGCTTTAGGTAACGGTTCTGCCTGGAATATCATCGGTTCGTCGGCATCAGCTTTGTATCCAGTTTGATTCTTAGCAGTATCCATATCTGTATGGTTAGCAAATATATTTTGGAAAGCGTCTGATAGCTCTCTAGCTCTCATACTTTTAGTCAAAAACAATAAAAACTACGAACTCCGAAATTGAATATATAATATTTGATTAGTATCACAGATTTCACAGAAGTATTTAATCTAATTCCTGACTAATAATTTTAATTATTTTCACAATACTTAATTAGTTTAAACTAGTGGCTCTGATACCACCTTCTGTCACAACCCCCGACTCTACCCTGGGCGGGAGCCTTTAGCAGATACAAGCGGTACCGGTGTTTATTAAAATATTCGCAGCGGAAAACTTATCAGGATCGGGTATCAGGAAAAAATCAGAGTTTCAAAACACCGAAATCTTCATTTCATAACTGTGGGGTAAAACCAGTAATTACATAAAGGATTTTCACAAGGATAATTCCTTGATTACAAAATCATGTTTTATTCAGGTTTACATAGCCACTAATTTAAGTGGAGTGCTTCATAACACTTTTCTTCTCGTCATAGTAATTCACCTGGAAAGCATTTTAAAAACATTTGATCAGCGGAAAATACTGGTGAGTTCATTCAGTGATATAAAAACACATCGTTATAATTACAACATTAAGTGTTTTTACATTTGTTTATATCTCACACTATTACTATTACTATTGGCTATCTCATTGTCCAATAGTAATGAGACCACTTTAATGGTATTTGTCACTCGGCAAGTTCCTGTGACAATGGTCATATCACTATTTGGCTAACCCGTTGTCCAAATAGCAAAGCTTATCAAGTAATGCATACCAAACCCCACATACCGAAAGTAGTTTCCCAATAAGAATACAAAGACTTAATCACTGTAATATAACTAGAAAACATTTAAGGTTTTGAAAGCATTTAAGAAAATAGAATGACTCACTTTGCATATTTAGGGTTTGGTACTAGCCTTCTGGTTTAATGCTTGGATTCCTAATTAAACACACAATGCACACTTATTAGTGTATTAACTCAATTCAACTTTAACGATAATCACGAGATCAAAATCCACAACGAATGACAAAGTATAGCCATATACAGGCAGCACTTATACATCCGTTGGACCGGTTTCAATCGATCGGACAAAGTACTGTTCCAATGATTCGAGTTATTACTCTGATTACGGGCAGAGTTTTAGCACTTCAGGTATAGTGGGTAGAATAATAGAGCTTCATTTAGAAAATAAAGTTTTGAACGATTTCTGAATGTCCCATGCACGTCCAATTTATAGCTCTAATTGGACTTCATCGCGTCGCGCGACCAGATTAGCAAAATCCCTTTGCGTAGCACGAAGGGTCTAGCTAGGGCATAGCTGTACTGAGTCACCCCGTAGGCATGCCACGTGGTGCCACATGTTCTCAGGAGGTCACAGGGGTGTCGCGTCACGTGACCAAGAATTATTAACACCGTAGCATAGCGCGATGTGGTTGAAGGCATGTCTCCTTCGTCTTTCATGCTGGTTCTTATCGTGCACGTTTGTGGCTTTAGTTTAGATTCGTTATAGTCTTTTCAAGAGTTGTTACAAAAACTAAAGCATGATGGTTGGGTTGTAAAACATAGAGACATTCTCACATCTTCCTTGGCCTAGAAGTTGTTTGGTTTGACGATTCTGAATATAAAATTGAGGATAAAAGAATAAAACATCAACATGATTATTCTTTGTTAATCTACTGATGGACAATAGATTTTTAGTGAGGTTAGGCACCACGAAGATATCATTTAGTTTAATATTAGGAGCAATAAAAGCATAACTAGTGTGTATTATTAGAAAAGAGTGACCATTACCAAATGTGACATAATTTTTACCTGTAGTGGAGGTTAGGTTGTGGACATTCTTAGTGGTGTTGGTCGATCGATGGCACCCGTATCTGAACACCAATTAGGAGCAGATGAAGAAATATAACATTGAGATAAAAAGGCGCCAAGTTTGCATAAGTGGGAACACCATGAGTAGCAAGTGTAGCAAGACTTGGCCATGTTTTCATCTAGTGACTATCAATTTGATAGAGTTGATAGCGTGGTGGACGACGCCTACATCCACCACGACCACTTGAGAAGGATTTTCCACGAGAGGTGCGACCACCATGACAGGTGGAGCGAAATTATCGAGAAGAGCCCAAGTGAATAAATCTTTTTTTTTGACTCCAGAAAGGAGTTCCGGGAATGAACGGCAGGTCACACGGAATGAATGATAGTGGAAAATGATTCAAACGTCGGCCTGAGTCCACAGAAAAACCAATGAAGTTGATCGACCGGATCAAGTAGATGTCCAATAGCGGTTAATTGGTCAGAAAGAATCTTTAACATACAACTAAACTCAGTAACAAATTTAGATCCTTCTGAAAAAGGTGTAGTAGGTCACGAAGATTGTGAACCTTTCGATAGATGCATTGCCATAGTTGTTTCCAAGGTGACCAATATTTGTTGGGTAGTAGATAAGCCAAAAAAAGAGTGGCAACTTCTTCAGAGAGAGAAGCGTTGGTGGTGATGATACCACACTGATCTTTTACAAACCAATAAACAAAATCAGGATTATCAACCTCCTATTTATCATTATCAAAAACGATGGGAGGCGGAGCAGTTGAACCGTCAACAAGGGAAAGAAGTTTTTGCTATATGAGGATGTAGTTTGACGAACAAAGTTTGATGTATTGCATATGGGACAGTGAGTGAGAAAAACCAGCAAAGGTTTAGGTGGAAGACAACATTACAGCCAATAGGGAGGGAGAGGATCAGAGGGAAGATGAAGATGAAGATGAAATGGGAAGAAGGCTGATGAATTTTTGGCTCTATACCTTGTGAATGTGAATAGACTCAATGATCTTCAAAAATATGTGAAGAAATAATATATACAAGAAAGTGAATAGCCCATTTGGTTCTTACAAATCTAGAACTTGCCAAAACAATATGTTCCAAATCCTTACCGACATAAATCCAAGTAAGTAAATCATAGAGGCATTAGGACTAAACCCATTTTTTCTAAACCTTTGTTTTTCTTTTCATCCTTTACCAAAAACATACCCTTAGTTAAACCCCTTTGAGCCTTAACACTTTTCTTTCTGAACCCGCAAAAATATAAACTTGTTGCAAAAACAACCACCCATATCCACAAAAGTTTTTATTACACCCATTATTTTTGTAGAAAGTTCAGTTATAAAATTACAAGTATTGTTGTGACAACCATCAAAAATCCAGGTATCCGTACAATTAATTAATCTTGATTAATGCTTAATGACTATGCTGAATTACAAATAACTTCTTTCTGAATACTGCATCATACTTACATGTGCATCACATATTGCATAATGTCACATCATTATTACATGCAAACCATATTGACACAAATGATGCACAAAGCACAGCTAGCACAGTTAGCGGATAACTCAAAAAAATGTTGACGAAACTCAGCACATACACAAACAGTGTTTTGAGACCCAGTATGGGCCAGAGACTAAGTACTACACTAGTATGGTGTGTAGGAAAGTAAGGACCACAAAACTGCATTCCTAAGCAATAGTTTAAGTGCCGGAAAGTGCTAAAACTCACCCAAAGTGCAGAATTCTGCATAATTAAAAAAAAAATCAGCATTTTAACAAGCTAGTATCATACAAAAATATGACTAAATGGTCCTGAAAGCTTTCCTAAGTGTCGGGAATTAAAAGTGTCACAAAAGGGTACATAAAGAACACTAAACGGTATAGTTTAGCACTTTAACTAGCCGGTATCTAACTGTCACACCCCGACTTTCCACGTGTCACCGGTGGGTCCGGTGGGGAGTATCGTGACGTGGTTGGCAACATAATAGTCAAACAACACAATATATATGAATGCACAGCGGAAGCAAATGATAAATTATATTACATTCCAAATATAAAGTAATATCCAGTATTACAACGGAAAGTAAAGGATCCATAGGCGGATCTTAAAACATCTCATTTGTTCAACAGACTTTAGACGCCTAGAACTTGCAAGATTCCTTATTAGCGCCCTGAGCTTCCAGCCAATTACGTTCAGTACCTGTCACTTAACCTTTTTGGAAAATACGTCAGTTTTCACTGGTAAATACACTCAACCGACTCATTTGAAAAGAGTTTAAGAAAATTGATTTGAATGCACGTGGCACAAAATATCCTTTATAATTTGATTAAAATGCACAGAGGCAAAATTAACCTTTTTAACTTGGAACAATTATAGTTATAACCTTGTATACAGATTTACATGTTCGTTATACGTTCAGGGCCCGATGTAGAAACCGAGTCAGATTAACAGACACACCACAAGTATAGGCCCACATGGAAGTGAGATACCGTTATTACTTAAGTAACTGTCAGGTGTATGCCTACACCCCGTACTTAAGACGTGGCCATTTTATAATACAATGATGTCAAGGATATTCGGGACATGGTCATTAACCCCTAAAGGTCTTTATTTCAAACAATACAGATTAAACCGGGTTACCTCAATAATTTAACCATAATAAGATTAAATATTCAATACCCGACCAAGCGGTATTATAATACCGTATTCCAAGCCCGTATAGGGAAAATAAGTTAAGAGTATTTACCTGAGCTAGCTCCTGTCTTAAATAGAAAGAATTTAATAACTCAGCCGTATTCACTTAAGTAAGCGTAGGTACCATTTACCAGAAGGCTCTAGTCTGGAATGATGGTATAAATAACTAATTAGAATGCTAACAGGTCTTTAATTAAGCCTAAGCTTAGACCGGTTAGTCTTACGGGAAGATACGGTTCGTACGCACAATTAATCGAAGACCGTAATAGAATGTGATTTAAACCCGACATGTTCAGAGACTTGTCTTATATGGGTATTTCATACACATTCTGGATTTTGAGATAAAACCGATAAGGTTTGACCCGTTTCGGCTAATTTATGTAAACTTGCTACATAAACCGAACCGTACGCGTAATAAGCGTGACGGGTATTCATGAGAGCCATATACAGGTTTCCTAAGTTAATTATGCCTCAAATATGTTGTGACATCAGTAAGATGTCTTTCATTATGCCCGAAACGTATTTAAACACAAAATATGCCCCGTAGGGGTAGTTTGGTCGTTTTTAAAGGTTGTAAAAGAGTTTAGTGTTAACCTGAGTTACAGGTCTGATGTAATCAGCAAATATACTCAATTTGCTAAGTTATATCAGTAGGTTAAAGTATATATGTGAAATTTATCAATTATAACCAAACTATACACCGTAGGGGCATTTTGGTAACTTCACATAAGCCGAAAAGCTCAAAACCGAAGTCTGAGTTAAACAACCTTTGCTTACTGTTAAAATATTATAATCTACCTCAAATATCAGTAGGTATCAACCTTAGTATGTTTAAAATAGTTCTAGTACATACTACGCGCTAAAAACGCTTAATTAGGCGATTAGAAGCCGTTTCCGGGTTCTATATAGAAATCTGATATTTTTATATTTACAGGAGGTTTACAATAATTTATTTATCATATCTAATCAGTAGCAAAAGGTTTGGAGTCGTTTAGATATGTGAAACTCATTTTATGGACCGTAAGGGCAAAACCGACATTTACCGGATTAAGCCTACGACTATGAGTTATGCTCAGCCTAAAATTAATTAAAAATCTTTAAAATTCCCAAAATAATATATTACATCAGTGGGTAAAGATTTTGATATCAAAAAGTAGTCTTAACTAGGCTATACGCTAATTACGCCATTTTATTAACATAAAGCTTTCATTTTACGCTAACGAGCATAACTCTCAATCTACACCTCAAACTGAACTCAAACTTTGCATACAAGTTTATATATCAGTGACTAAGGTTTCTACTCTTTTATATTTCCAAAAATCACGGTTTATGGTAATAAGGGCATAATGGTCAACATATGAGCAATTAACGGAATCATGCGTATTAATCGGTTAACTAATGAACCATGGTGTATAATCACAGAGGGTTATACTAGCATGTAACCTGGTCCAAATGAAGCTCTTAGGTATTTCTAAATCATACCAAAACGGGTCAGAACTGAAAGTCAAAGTGAAAGTCAAACTATGCGACTTTCGGTTCCGAACCGGGTCTAAACAGTAAATTGTCGGATTGAACATGTTTAGACATGTTCTTACACTAATTACCAAGTTATATTAATGATCAAACAGGTTGTATATGTTCTACATTGCTAATTATGCATCAATTAGAATTTAAGTATCCTGTTGACTTTTTCTTAGCAAGTTTAACCCGACATTTGACCTAGTTAGAGTGGGAATCAGGGGGAACCCTTATGAGGGTTTATTACCCTCATAATTACCAGCTTATAACTACTTTTGATTCGACTAATCACTGGACCATTAGTGATTAATCTTAAAGTCAACTGTTAATTACGACGGTTTGACTTTTAAGATAAAACTAAGCTAAAACTTAACCAAGAAAGGTTTAGCAAGCTTACCACGGTCCTATGCACGAAATGTGAAGACTTGAGCCTGCTTGGGAGCTCCAGAAATGCTCCAATATGCAGATGAAGGTGTGAGGAACAAAGTTGCAACTTCACGGCTTTATATAGTGATCAAATCACCATAACTTGTTGACACATAAGTCTACCATTGACCACAAATCACCAACAAGTGTCCCTAAGTGTCTAGGGGTGGTTTAGGGGTCAAGAAAGATGTGGAAATTCGGTTTATGCGTGAAATTTGGCTGCTGTTTAATGTTTCTGTATCTGGGCGGTTAACACGGCCCGCGTAAAGTTTAACCAGCCTTTACGCGGCCCGCATGGGCCTTGAAATCAGATTTTTCATTTTCTAGTTTTTGCAACTTGTCCCTTGGCTTCACGAAATGTCAACTAAGCTTAATACTTGCAATTTGACCCCTTAGTATTTACCCACTTTGCCAAGTCCCTGGACACTTCCGGTTAACCCGAAAAGTCACAACTTTCAACGTTAACGCTTTAACCCCTCGCACACGAATTTGTTCATAACTTTCTCATACGATATCGAAACTTTATGAAATTTATATCGTGCATTCTAGTGAGCATACTTAACAGTTACAAAGCTTCGGGTTTGTCAAAAAGTCACTCAGAGGTATAACTTAAACATGTTGACACATTTAACCCCTGTAGTTTGTAATCTCTCACTTTTAGCTTCGTATGATCCATGATTTATTCGTTTGATGGTATAAACATTATGTAGGGTTAAGGTACAATATATTTATTCACTGTTGACCTTTAGAACTCATATTTTCATATACTTTTCAAGTTTGTCAACTTTAGTCCCTTCAGAACATTCTTTCACACGTTCAAACATATGACACGTGTCAACGCATTATAGGACGTGAATTTTCGAGGTGTTACATCCTCACCCCCTTAAAATAAATCTCGACCTCGAGATTTGTTAAGGTAAGGGAAGTATTTTCTACCTTATATTGGGCTTAATCTTCCCCATGTCCTTTGAGCCTCTAAGGCACTCCAATTGACCTTTATAATAGGCACATGTATCTTTTTGGAGCTTCTAATCCTGTCGATCCTTAATCGACACAGGTTGCTCATACTATCATAGTTCTGCATATCATTATGTGATAGTGCTTTTCGACTTATTGGTGACACGTTGCTAACTCATTAGTGCGGGTCACATTGCGCGCTCCACCAAGCCCCTTAATTAGGTCTTGGCTCGTAAGCTATTTGATCTTGATACATTCGATTTCCTTCGAATGATCCTATATACTCGGAGCTTAACTAGCCCGATAATTTAACAAATTTAGCACACCCTTCCAGGGTGATATCTATCGTTGAACCTTATTTCTTAACAAGAATTTAGGAGGTTTGCTATTTTTATTAATCCTTGATTTTCTGCCGAATACTGGCATCTTACAAATGATTATGAATTTGCGTGATCTTATTGGTCGTTTCTAATGCAACTTTCAGATCCTGATGATTGGACTTACCAATCTATTGTCCTATCAACAGACGTTTAACATTCCATCTATACAAGGTCTTCAAAGGAGCAGCCTTGATGCTTATATATTAACTATTATAGAAAAGCTTATCTTAAGGTGAGATGGTTATTCCAACTATTGCTCAAAATTAATCTTAAGGAATAGCAATTTTTTTTTACAATTAGTCGAACAAATTGACGATCCTGGGTAGTTGATGGTGATTTTTAATCGTTGTCTAATTAGGGTTGCGGTAAACAATGCCTAAGCAAAATGAACTGCCTTTCATAATTTACTATTCGGAAATCTCAGGATACTGAGTTAGGCTTTATGAATCTATATCTTAAAACTACTTAACCAGGGTTTTCGATTCTTCCAATAATGGTACTAGCTGTCTTGGAAATTTCATAATAATGCAACCCTAAATGGGATATAAATCTTAATGCTACTGCCTCTCGGGAGGTAAACAGGGTAGCCTTAGGAGAAGATAATCAAGGTACAAGGAGATTACAGAGATTTCCATATCTCAGGCTCCAGTTCACTCATCAACGCCTGTGTCTAATAAGTGACACATTTATGTTATGAGTCCACATATTTCTTTACCAGGGAATATTTATTTGGACAATTCCATTCTGGATATCTTCTTTGAATACTATTAGTTGACTTTAGTACCATATGATCATTGGGATATCTTTGTGGTTCCATGCATTAAACCTCCATACTGATCAGGGATGGAAGCAATCTATGGAACTTATTAAGATACACCAATCCTCATATAGCGCTTTTGTCATACATTGGTATTCGAAATCAGTAGAGATCAAAGAGATATCAATTTCATATGATGATGAACTTTATCTATAGAGAGGGTACATTAGAATTTTCTACGGTTTACTATTGTAGTATCAATAGAATGCTTCGCATCATAAATGGCGCGATTGACTGTTGTCTTATCCGAGTTTATCATACTCGAGATTTAGTTCCTATTACTAGATGAATCATTTGCTTAGTTGCAATCCAACATCTGCTATTCATCACCCTGATGGCCTTAACATATACTAACCATGGTTTCATCAAATTATGCCGGCCAATAAGGCATTAATATTCTTAATGAACGTTATTTTAAGAATATATCAATATCACATAGCCTAGGTCACAAAAGACCATCAATGGCTTTTAAGGGTTGGACCTAGTCCATCACCTTTTTGACAGGGGATCAAAAGTCACATATGTCTTTATTATACTGATTAATTTGGACAGTTTGAAAGTTTGCCATAAAGGTATCAGAAAAGAGCGATTCCTAATAGATATAAAATATCAATCTAGGATTTCTTGGAGCATTTTCTAAAGTATCACCGGTCACTTTCTACCTCGCATTAAATGACCGGAGTCTTAATCAGGCAGAGACAACAGTTCTCAACATTTATCATTCATTAAAGAATCATATGTGCCAGTATCAAATAATTTCTGCATAAACTGCTTGATATGGAAAGGTACCTATTATATAGTTATCATTCTGCACCATCTCTTAGGCGTTCATCTGATTCCTACGGCAGTTGGTCTTGATATGCCCCTTCTCGTTGCAACCATAACAGGTTGCATCTTTTAACTTATTGCAATCCAGGGTTTTATGTTCCTTTGACTTGCAAATTCCACATGGTAGAGGCTGAGACTCAAATCTGCAATTCCCAAGATGGTATTTCCTACAAGTTTCGCACCTGGTCTTCTCTCCCGACTGCTGGCTGTCTCTCTTAAATCCGGAACTCTTCTTATCGGAGCGATGAGAATTCTCATCCTCCCTTTTACGCTTTCCATCTTCAGAGGCTTTGGCAGCCTTGTTTCTAATCACATCGAGTGTGAGAGATAGCTACAGATCTGCCGCTGACCTGAATGTAGTAGGTCTTGAAGCCTTAACACTGGCTTTGATTTCTGGGGCTAAACCCCCAATGAAGCGAGCAATTCTCTTGGGTTCTGGTGTTACTAGGTAAGGAACCAGTCTGGACAGGGTATTGAAACTGGTGAGGTATGCTTGACAATCTAAGTTTGTCATCACCAATGATAAGAAATCTGATTCGATTCTCTCGACCTCGTGTTGAGGGCAGTAGTTCTCCATAATGAGAGCAACAAACTGTTCCCATGACATGTTGTAAAGGGGGATCTTCCCAGAAGCTTGAATGAGAGCCTTCCACCATGCTAGTGCCTCTCCCTTAAACGATTGGGATACATACTTTACTACATCCCTTTCAGCACAACCGCTGATGTCAACCACCGTGTCCATTTCGTCCAACCAGGTCATACAATCTACTGCTCCTTTCTCCCCAGTGAAGTCCCGAGGTTTGCAGGAAACAAAGTATTTATAGGTACAGGACTTGGTATGCGGTTCATTACCGAACACTATCCTTTTGGATGGAACACTGTGTTGACCAGATGAATGTCGATCATCATCCTTCTTTGGTTCTTCTTTCTTAGCGGGCGGTGGCTTGCTGTGAGCCTCCGAATAAGTCTTAGGGTCAGACTTAGAGTGGGGTACAGATGAGGCTTTACTATTAGTCTCCCTATACTCCCTAAATTGCTCCTCTACAGCTTTAGATACAGCTGAATCAATCAATGTACGATGCTCTCCTCTGGTTATATTAATCCTTTCATCATCGCGGTTTTCCAGAGGGTGACTGTTCTCTTCCTTTGACCTAGCCATGTAGCTTTAAATGCTACATAAAAATCAAACAAGGGCAAGGTTTATACGGAAGCTTTTACAGTTTTATCGTTATAAACGATTTATTAACCATGGTAATATAAACCACATTGGTTAATTTGTTAGTTATATTTAATTAGCATTTTCATTATAATTTATCCTAGTTATAAAACATTAAGGATATTAAGGTGGCGCAAAGGGCCTAGTCACAAGGACAGTTTTAAATTTACAAGCCATGATTTCAGAGAATCGAGGCATTTAGGTTTGAATCAAAGTTCATTACCTTTTTCTTGACAGAGAGGCAAAGGCTACTACTGTCTTTTGTCCCTTAGGACAAAAAGTATGACCCGTAGGCATTTCATCACTTATGGATGTTTATAATATGATCATCTTCATTCGATGATATTAGTCAGGATCGCATTGATCATACGAACTATTATGCTTGGACGTAGTCCAACATCATTAGACGGGGGTCAGAGACCACCACGGTCGTTGTCTTATCTGACAACAAGTTTGGCCCGTAGGTACTTCATCACTAATGGATGATTATTTTAAATAAGGGAATTTAGATTTACCCTCTTTTGAAAAGATGGCCTGTGTGACTTTAACGATTCACAGTTTACCAAAAATGTTAACATACTTACAGATGTTAACAGGGATTCGAATCTTTTAAACAAGTCTTACCATCATGGCCCGTCCTTAAAATGACCCGAAGGCTAGGTTTCACTCTTAAGATTCTTATTAATATTTAACGCAGAACAATCCTAAATTGAGGTGTTAAATGTGGATCTGAATCTAATTATGGAACTACCATCTTGGCCCGGTCTTAAAATGACACGTGGCTAGGTCTTGTCCTTTTTAGATTTTGGCATTTTATTATAATGGTAGATCTTATAATATAGGAATGATAATTTAAACATAATCGTTCCTTTAAAAATTTAAACAAGTATATGGTTGTCCTAAACGGGACTTCTAATAAAAATGACTTGCCCATGCAAAGGCTAATCAGAAAAATAATCAAGGAAGTAATTAAAAGACAATGAAACAAATTGGAATTTGTCCTATGTTCTTGTCTAGACTCAAGAATATGCAACTGTGTAACTGAGATTAAACGCAAAAGGCTAGCGTTTAATTCACTCAGTGTTGGCTCTGATACCAACCTGTCATACCCCGACTTTCCACGTGTCACCGGTGGGTCCAGTGGGGAGTATCGTGACGTGGTTGGCAACATAATAGTCAAACAACACAATATATATGAATGCACAGCGGAAGCAAAAGATAAATTATATTACATTCCAAATATAAAGTAATATCCAGTATTACAACGGAAAGTAAAGGATCCACAGGCGGATCTTAAAACATCTCATTTGTTCAACAGACTTTAGACGCCTAGAACTTGCAAGATTCCTTATTAGCGCCCTGAGCTTCCAGCCAATTACGTTCAGTACCTGTCACTTAACCTTTTTGGAAAATACGTCAGTTTTCACTGGTAAATACACTCAACCGACTCATTTGAAAAGAGTTTAAGAAAATTGATTTGAATGCACGTGGCACAAAATATCCTTTATAATTTGATTAAAATGCACAGAGGCAAAATTAACCTTTTTAACTTGGAACAATTATAGTTAAAACCTTGTATACAGATTTACATGTTCGTTATACATTTAGGGCCCGATGTAGAAACCGAGTCAGATTAACAGACACACCACAAGTATAGGCCCACATGGAAGTGAGATACCGTTATTACTTAAGTAACTGTCAGGTGTATGCCTACACCCCGTACTTAAGACGTGGCCATTTTATAATACAATGATGTCAAGGATATCCGGGACATGGTCATTAACCCCTAAAGGTCTTTATTTCAAACAATACAGATTAAACTGGGTTACCTCAATAATTTAACCATAATAAGATTAAATATTCAATACCCGACCAAGCGGTATTATAATACCGTATTCCAAGCCCGTATAGGGAAAATAAGTTAAGAGTATTTACCTGAGCTAGCTCCTGTCTTAAATAGCAAGAATTTAATAACTCAGCCGTATTCACTTAAGTAAGCGTAGGTACCATTTACCGGAAGGCTCTAGTCTGGAATGATGGTATAAATAACTAATTAGAATGCTAACGGGTCTTTAATTAAGCCTAAGCTTAGACCGGTTAGTCTTACGGGAAGATACGGTTCGTACGCACAATTAAGCGAAGACCGTAATAGAATGTGATTTAAACCCAACATGTTCAGAGACTTGTCTTATATGGGTATTTCATACACATTCTGGATTTTTAGATAAAACCGATAAGGTTTGACCCGTTTCGGCTAATTTATGTAAACTTGCTACATAAACCGAACCGTAATAAGCGTGATGGGTATTCATGAGAGCCATATACAGGTTTCCTAAGTTAATTATGCCTCAAATATGTTGTGACATCAGTAAGATGTCTTTCATTATGCCCGAAACGTATTTAAACACAAACTATGCCCCGTAGGGGTAGTTTGGTCATTTTTAAAGGTTGTAAAAGAGTTTAGTGTTAACCTGAGTTACAGGTCTGATGTATTCAGAAAATATACTCAATTTGCTAAGTTATATCAGTAGGTTAAAGTATATATGTGAAATTTATCAATTATAACCAAACTATGCACCGTAGGGGCATTTTGGTAACTTCACATAAGCCGAAAAGCTCAAAACCGAAGTCTGAGTTAAACAACCTTTGCTTACTGTTAAAATATTATAATCTACCTCAAATATCAGTAGGTATCAACCTTAGTATGTTTAAAATAGTTCTAGTACATACTACGCGCTAAAAACGCTTAATTAGGCGATTAGAAGCCGTTTCCGGGTTCTATATAGAAATCTGATATTTTTATATTTATAGGAGGTTTAAAATAATTTATTTATCATATCTAATCAGTAGCAAAAGGTTTGGAGTCGTTTAGATATGTGAAACTCATTTTATGGACCGTAAGGGCAAAACCGACATTTACCGGATTAAGCCTACGACTATGAGTTATGCTCAGCCTAAAATTAATTAAAAATCTTTAAAATTCCCAAAATAATATATTACATCAGTGGGTAAAGATTTTGATATCAAAAAGTAGGCTTAACTAGGCTATACGCTAATTACGCCATTTTATTAACATAAAGCTTTCATTTTACGCTAACGAGCATAACTCTCAATCTACACCTCAAACTGATGTCAAACTTTGCATACAAGTTTATATATCAGTGACTAAGGTTTCTACTCTTTTATATTTCAAAAAAATCATGTTTTATGGTAATAAGGGCATAATGGTCAACATATGAGCAATTAACGGAATCATGCGTATTAATCGGTTAACTAATGAACCATGGTGTATAATCACAGAGGGTTATACTAGCATGTAACCTGGTCCAAATGAAGCTCTTAGGTATTTCTAAATCATACCAAAACGGGTCAGAACTGAAAGTCAAAGTGAAAGTCAAACTATGCGACTTTCGGTTCCGAACCGGGTCTAAACAGTAAATTGTCGGATTGAACATGTTTAGAGATATTCTTACACTAATTACCAAGTTATATTAATGATCAAACAGGTTGTATATGTTCTACATTGCTAATTATGCATCAATTATAATTTAAGTATCCTGTTGACTTTTTCTTAGCAAGTTTGACCCGACATTTGACCTAGTTAGAGTGGGAATCAGGGGGAACCATTTTGAGGGTTTATTACCCTCATAATTACCAACTTATAACTACTTTTGATTCGACTAATCACTGGACCATTAGTGATTAATCTTAAAGTCAACCGTTAATTACGACGGTTTGACTTTTAAGCTAAAACTAAGCTAAAACTTAACCAAGAAAGGTTTAGCAAGCTTACCAAGGTCCTATGCACGAAATGTGAAGACTTGAGCCTGCTTGGGAGCTCCAGAAATGCTCCAATATGCAGATGAAGGTGTGAGGAACAAAGTTGCAACTTCATGGCTTTATATAGTGATCAAATCACCCTAACTTGTTGACACACAAGTCTACCATTGACCACAAATCACCAACAAGTGTCCCTAAGTGTCTAGGGGTGGTTTAGGGGTCAAGAAAGATGTGGAAATTCGGTTTATGCGCAAAATTTGGCTGCTATTCAATGTTTCTGTATCTGGGCGGTTAACGCGGCCCGCGTAAAGTTTAACCAGCGCCTTTACGCGGCCCGCATGGGCCTTGAAATCAGATTTTTCATTTTCTAGTTTTTGCAACTTGTCCCTTGGCTTCACGAAAGGTCAACTAAGCTTAATACTTGCAATTTGACCCCTTAGTATTTACCTACAAGGTCTTTAAGACTTGTACCCACTTTGCCAAGTCCCTGGACACTTCCGGTTAACCCGAAAAGTCATAACTTTCAACGTTAACGCTTTAACCCCTCGCACACGAATTTGATCATAACTTTCTCATACGATATCGAAACTTTATGAAATTTATATCGTGCATTCTAGTGAGCATACTTAACAGTTACAAAGCTTCGGGTTTGTCAAAAGGTCACTCAGAGGTATAACTTAAACATGTTGACACATTTAACCCCTGTAGTTTGTAATCTCTCACTTTTAGCTTTGTATGATCCATGATTTATTCGTTTGATGGTATAAACTATGTAGGGTTAATGTACAATATATTTATTCACTGTTGACCTTTAGAACTCGTATTTTCATATACTTTTCAAGTTTGTCAACATTAGTCCCTTCAGAACATTCTTTCACACGTTCAAACATATGACACGTGTCAACGCATTATAGGACGTGAATTTTCAAGGTGTTACACTAACCAAACAACCGGACACACTAACCAAAACATCAAAATTTTACTAGAAGCATTGTTTTAATGTTTCCAAGCTAGTTATGATCCCCGAACATCATAACACACTAAATAACACACTAACAAGTAAACACCTAACTATTATACTTAGAATCTAACTAAATATCTTAACTTACCATCACCACACAACTAATACCCCCCCCCCCCCATGGAGACGGTTTCAAGGGTGGCCCCCACCTTTGATTTCATTTGATTTCCTAAGATTGTGATCATGGATATGTTATGTACCTAGAGAACACATTAACCAATGGATTAAGAAGTGTTGGATGTTTATAAAGATTAACCACAAGACCATAAGCTCATTCATCTTCATCACACTTCACCTTCATCTCTCTCTCCCTCTCCTCCCATTCTCGGCCATAGCCAAGCACCACCACCACCCTCACTTTCACCTCCAACTCATCCAATCCATACTCATCACAAGGTGTTTGAAGCAACATAAAGAAGCTTGGAGCTTGTGGATCTTCAAGGACCTCTTCCATTTACTATTATCCATCACATTTATCATCTGCATCTTCTTTGGTTCTTCCCAAGCCCTTGTGCTAGTAGTAAGCCTCTTGTAACTTGAATTTACTTCTTATTTAGTTGGTTAAAAGATGATATGTGATGAAAATCATGAAGAACACTAATGAACAAGAACATAATCTTCAACATAAAGCTCAAAACCATAAGAATATATGTTGTTTTAGTATATGTGTGATACTTGATGGTTGATTATTTGTGTTTATGATGTAAGACATCATATGAAACCTACTAGATTGTGATTAAACACATGATCTAGTAAGTTGAGGTGATGATCTTGTGAAAGATCAAGATGATCATCCTTATGTGTAAACATGAACTTGAAGTATGAAGTGTTTTCTTGAATGATGAAGTATGTAACATGTTACTAGTCATAAACTTGGATGATTTCAAAACTAGTTTTCTCAATAAACTAAGTTAAATCACAAGAATTACATAATCATGGATTTTAAGGAAACTAACCATGTTTTTAGTGGTGAGACAAGTATAAAAATACATTGTTATCAAGAAAAATTCAAAAGAATGATTTTTAGAAAAATCATCTAGTAAATTGTGAAAAATTAAATCTTGTAAGAATGGGGTTTACGAATAAATAACCACACTTAAAAGGGTAACTAAGCTTACTAAACACACTAGTAAGTTACTACAAGTTTTTATGAAAGTTCAAGTTCATGTTGTTATATAAATTGCATGATTTTGGCACTAGGTAAGTGTTGATTGAATTGTTAATTGTTTGTGATGATTTAAAAAAAATGATATGCTTTGAAAGCATGGACACCTCCATTTTTAGGGGAAACTATGGCAAAATTTTCTAAAGATTTAAATACTTAGAAAAATATCTTTTTAACAAGTATTTCTCTAGTCATGATTTTCAAACAAACTTTGCCAAAATTTTTGTTACAAAAAAATACAAATATTGGAGGTTGGTTTTCATAGATAAAAATGGCCAAATATATATTAAAGACACAAGTGTGAATATTTGTATACTTTGTGTATTAGCTATATTATTTTAGGGATAAAATAATATAACTTAACAAAAATACCAAGAAATTACAATCCAAAATAATACTAAAAATCTCAAGGAATAAATATGTAAGTTACACACATAATATTGGGAAAACGAACGAAAGAATGTAACTTACAAAATATTCCGGAAAATACATTTATAAATATATTTATGGTAAATAATATTTTGGGCACAAGAAATGAAAATATTATTTTTATGAATATCACAAAGTTATACTATATTTTGACAAGAGGGAATTATATATTTTGGCGATTAAAAATATATATGTTTTCTTGGAATTACTAGAAAATATAATATTTTTGGGAAAAATATATATTTTCTTAGAATACATTGTTTTTGGATAAAAATAAGTTTATATATATTTTATAAAGTTAGACTTGAAAATATATTATTTTGGAACTACAAATATTCTTGCTAAAAGGAAAAATTGTAAATAATTTTTCTACGTAATAATTCTTAAATATATATATTTTGGGAAATATATATTAGTGGACTTTTATTAAAAAGTAATATTCCGGAAAGTTTAACACAAAATTAAGTAAAAAAATACTTAACAATTACCAGAAAATACGTATTCTCGCACGCATAAATACACGCCGGAATACGAATACACATGTATGAGATACCCCAATCCTTGGGAAGGAAATGCGAGTATAAATACTTGAGAAGTATTATCACAAAAATATTGTTTTAACAATTATTCCAGAAGCTAATTTAAGTTAAAATATTAATTATTTTAACAAATAAGTTATATAACTTGGAATAATATTGAAGTCATAAAAGAAACGTAACTCAAAAACATTAATACTAAGACAAGGCACGACCCGTTCATCTAATAGACGTTAGTACATTTTAGGTAGTCGTGTTTGCTGAAGAAAAATGAGTTACGAGTACTGAAGACGCAAGACTGTGAGTTCATCTCCCCCTTTTCTTTAAACTGTTTTGTTTACTAACTTCGGGGGTGAAATACATGTTACAAAATGATTACATACAATTACAATTGGTATGGTTAGCCTAGGAAAGTACAATAGATCATGTGAATGGGTAGGCGCACACTTGAGACCATTAATCCTCGTATAAGGACCGAGGGGCATGAGTGATAGATCTATTTGGGAGTAGCGAGCCCACCCCCATGAGGACCAGGGTGGCCCATGAGATGACTATGTCTTACAGCCGGAAGCCCAGTACAAATTTGCTAGGTTTGAGCCTTCCTACGCCGTCACACATACCAGTGGCCTTGCAAACGATTGGTGATATGTTTCCTTGTTTGCTTTCATACCGGGATTTACAAACATACATACATTGTTTACAAAGGTTTTATACATACATATACACCAACACATGAGCTCGCTCAAGTTTTGTTGATTTTTTCAAACTACATATATTTCAGTGAATTAAGTGGATCTGGCAGGTGTTTGTTTCAAGCTGCGTCATGAATAAAAGATGTCATCCGAAGTCATTAGGGTTTAGGAGATGTATCTTAATCCTGGACGAGATACATGGTTCTAAACTCGGTTTTATTTAAGGTCTTTTGTCGAGTCTTCGTGAACTCATTTAAACATGTTGTGGTTTGTAATTTAAATTTGTAGTCTACGTTTCAGTCAAGTATGTTGTGGTATTTTCAAACTTAATTTACGGATGAACATCTTATGGTTTAATCATATAGTTGTTGTTATTATTGAATGTTATGGTATTAAGAAAGTCACACCATAATCACACTTCCGCAAAAGTCAGGGTGTGACAGCTTGGTATCAGAGCTTCGATTGTAGCGAACTAGGATTCTTTCTCGAGTCTAGACTACGATCATTAGGGCTCTCAGGAAAATGTTTTCACAAACATGTTTTCATTGCATGCACAAAACACCCTGATCCAGGAGACAAACATTTTACAAACAAAGGCACGAAACACACTTCAAGGAATTCATTTATAATTCAGTCTGAGAGACAGGGTGGTTCAGTTTGAGAGACTAGGTAGTTCAGTCTGAGAGGCTGGGTGGGATAGTCTGGGAAAACTAGGATGAATACGTGCTTACATTGTTATTACTTACATGCTTATTTGATGATTGTTGATGTACGTGCATATGTTGTGATTGTTTTGATACAGACACCATGTCCTCATCTGAGAGTGGATTGTCAGATACTGTCGACCCCATGGCCATTGTTTCGAACGATGAGATTGTCCCAGACCCTGAGATTCTTACCTCCGACACTGAGAGTGACGATGACGATGATTTCCAGCCTTTTGCATTACCTAACTTTGGCGACGATGTACCGCATGCTGATGGTTTACCCGACGAGGTTCCCTTTCTTGTTCCTATTACTGACAAGGACCATCTCATCCTCGGACATCCCGATGATGAGCATGTCGTGGTTCCGATCCTGGCCCCTTTTCCTCTTGTGGCTTTTCCTCTCGAGGATTTGCCTTTTGATGAGCTGTCAGATGATGATGTCGATCTTTTCATTGATGTCCCCCTGATGTTGCTCAGGGATATGGAGTTCCACATGATGGTATTATTGTTGTTCCACTCGTTAAGATTCCTATCGTTGAGGTTTCATCTGGTCATTCTGGTCCGGATTCTTTCGAGTCTGTGTCATCCACCACTTTGCATGCACTGGGATTGCAGCGTTACCCCACTGATTCTGATTCTGACACCGCCCTGTCTGTTGCACCTGATTTTCCACACGACTTTGATCATGATATTGAGCCTGGACATGAGATTGACTTTGTTCCCGACGATCAGCCTTTTGATGTACCCGCTGATCTGGAGCTGATACCTACTGATCCTGAGCAGGCGCTTGTTCCTGAGCCGATGCCAGCACCCGAGCCTATACCGGCTCCTGATCCTCTGCTTGACCATGAGCCTATAGCATTTGGCATACCTGTTGTTGCACCATTTATACCTGACCCGATCCCTGCACCCGCTGACCATGCTGCTTTTGCTGATCAGATAGATCCCCGTTACGCATTCACCTGCAATGGGTGGATAAAGGATGATGATGATATGGCCCCTTTTGTTGAGCCTGTTACTCCCCCACCTGCACCTACATATGCACCTGTTCATGTTGCCCCGTTTTACTCGTTTGTGTCTGATGTACACCGCACCGACCTGCCGATCACATTCTTACAGGATATCCCTTCACCCCGTCCAGGGGAAGGCCCGTCCAGCTAGCAGCTTGGTCATGCTCCAAACGTGTCAGCCGCATTTCCTTTCAAGCCACAGTATACACCTGCTACTCATTTTACTTCTGCACCGTCAGACGAGCCACTCATATGGTTTCCGCCGAACACTATGCCAGTTTCTGATCCATACCATCCTTCACACTTTATTAGTTACACAAGGGATGAGCTACTCCTGTCCTTACAGCTTCAGTAGGAGATTTTGTGTCGTAGAGTCATGGAGCCTGAGAGGATTCCACGTCCTCCACGTTGTACTTGGCAGTCACCTTTTGCGACTCCACCTGCTCCTCTTTTTCCTTATCCAGATTTTGACGTTCGATTTCTTACCATGGAGCAGCAAAGTAGTTATCTGTTGCTTCACGTTCATGCTCTTGAGGAGGAGTTAGCACATGTGCGTAGTTTACTTTTCGTTCCTCCACCTCCTCCTCCTCCTCCACCATCAGCATAGCCGATTTTTGGTTTTATGTAGGTAGCTTACTTTTGATGAGAGTGTCGCTATTGAGCCCAACTTGCACAACCTTTTGAAGACCACTTTTTGACTTTTGACTGTTGTAGATTGATAGACATTTTGGACAAGGGTGATGTGACCCTGTAGTCCCTTTTGATGCGATATGATACATTTGTAGATCATGTAACTGTATTTATGGTCGATGATATACGAAAGCTCAATCGCAATATTCTCATTATATACATTGTTGAATTACTTGTTTATGTTACGATTGAGATGTTATGTGCTTACCTGCTTAATGGATGCTATTATGTATGCATGTCATGTACTTACTATACTTATTATGGCCTGACCTATACAATCTTCTAATAGAAGATGCCTCCACGAAGAGAAACACGGTTGCTAATGACAGAGGCCGAACTACAAGAACGAATTTAACAAGCGATAGCACAGCACGTGGCCCTGCGCTCTGAGCATAGCGGGGGTACCTCAGGAAACAACCCACCACATGGTAATGTTTAAGTCACTAAAGACACATTACGTTACATTTGGATATTCCATGTGCGTTCGATAATGCTTTCTATGAATGATGTTGCTTATACAGGTTGTACCTATAAGCAGTTCCTAGACTACAAGCCTCTGAATTTTGACGGCACCGGGGGTTCTGTAGCTTTCGTCAGATGGGCGGAGAAAACAGATTATGTGCTAAGAATGAGCAAATGTGCGCCGGAGCACCATGTCACCTACATCTCTGGATTGTTGTTAGACGGAGCGCTATCATGGTGGAATCTCCAAGTCCAGACCTTGGGAGAAGAGGCTGCATATGCCATGTCATGGGATGAAATGAAGGAACTTATGCGCAAGAAATACTGCTCAAGGGCCAAGATCCAGAAATTGGAAACTGAGTTTCAGAACCTCAAGATGGATGGTCCGAAGATTGCTGAATACGTGTAGAGATTTCATGACTTATCTCGCGTCGTTCCTTACATGGTTGATCCGGAGTTCAAATGAATCGAGTGTTTTATTTGGGGATTGGCACCCTAAATCATGAGCATGGTGACGACATCAAAGCCTGCAACGATCACTGAGGCTATTGATCTGAGTGTGGCACTAACTGAAGAAGCGATCAGGTTGAACAAGTTCTCGATTTCTGACCAAAAGAAGAAGGAGACTCACGTTGAGTCATCAGGTGAGAACAAAAGGAAGTTCTCAAATTTTAAAAAGGGTAACAGCAGTGCTAACAAGAAGAAGGAAGCAAACCCACCAGCCGAGGTTAAGACTGGTGCTGCCACATCTGGTGTTGAAAACAAAGGAAAATGGTATATGGGCACCTTGCCCAAATGCGATGCGTGTCAGTTGCATTACACTGGATGATGCCGAGCTGGAAAGTGTGAGACGTGCGAAAAAGTTGGCCATGCCAAAGAGACATGCTGGTATGGTGCCGGTCGTGGTAATGGTGGCCAGAAAGGTTATGGCAGCGGAAATGGAAATGGTAACCGTGGTGGAAATGGGTATGGAAACCGTAATCAAGGAGGAAATGGCAGTAATGGTAATCATGGTGGTTTTGGGAACCAAGCTGGTAGTGGAAACCGTGGAGCGAACAATAACCAGGGCGAAAATGGAAATGGAACTGGTTGGGGACCATGTTGCTTTAACTATGGAGATGTGGGGCATTTCAAGAGAGAATGCCCAAAGATCAACCAAGCTCAGGGAAGGGTTTTCAACATCGGAGCTTGGGAAGCTCGCCAAGATCCGAACGTAGTCACGGGTATGTTCCCTATCAACCAACACTTTGCATCTGTACTATTTGATTCTGGCGCCGATTATAGCTTTGTAGCCCTAGAATTTAAGAATATACTTGGGTTGGTAGCTAGTAATCTAGATATTCCGTACTCGATAGAACTAGTTAACGGGAAGCTAGTAGAAGCAAATGAAGTCATTAGAGGTTGCGTAATAGAACTCGGGGAGCATAAGTTTACGCTTGATCTTCTGCCAGTCGAGTTGGGAAGCTTTGACGTGGTAGTTGGAATGGATTGGTTGTCGAGTAACCGAGCAGAGATCGTATGTCACGAGAATATCATTCGCATTCTAATGGCGAATGGAGAAACGATTGTGGTGCATGGAGAAAAGCACGATACGCCTCTAAGGATTATCAGCTGTTTGAAAGCTCGAAGATGTTTGCAGAAAGGATGTGTTACCTTCTTGGCACACATTGTGGACAAAGAAGCCGCTGAGCCAAAGCTGGAAGATATCCCAGTTGTAAAGGAATATCCTGAAGTCTTCCCCGAAGACTTGCTAGGATTGCTGCCGCAGCGACAAGTCGAATTCCACATTGACTTAGTTCCAGGCGCTGTGCCTGTAGCTAAGGCACCTTATCGACTTGCACCTTCCGAGATGCAAGAATTGTCGATGCAACTTCAGGAGCTTTTGGACAAGGGATTTATTAGACCAAGCTTCTCGCCTTAGGGAGCTCCAGTGCTGTTTGTCAAGAAGAAGGACGGTAGTTTTCGCATGTGCATCGACTATCGAGAGCTAAACAAGTTAACCATCAAGAATTGATATCCTTTGCTGAGGATTGATGAGCTATTTGATCAACTACAAGGTTCGAGTTTCTACTCCAAGATTGATCTTCGATCAGGTATCACCAGTTGAGAATTCAAGAGGAGAGTATTCCAAAGACTGCCTTCAGAACTCAATATGGACATTACGAGTTTTTGGTAATGCTATTTGGTTTGACAAACACGCCAGCAATGTTTATGGATTTGATGAATAGAGTCTGCAAGCCATACCTCGATAAATTTGTGATTGTGTTTATCGATGATATTTTGATTTATTCAAGGATGAAGGAAGAGCATGAGCAACACCTAAGAGCTATTTTAGAGCTGCTTAAGAAAGAGAAGTTATATGCTAAGTTCTCGAAGTGCGAGTTCTGGTTGCGTGAGGTTCAATTCCTCGGTCACGTGGTAAACGAAGATGGAATTCATGTGGATCCCACCAAGATCGAAGCGATCAAGAATAGGGAGACTCCGAAGACGCCAACCGAGATCCGTCAATTCCTAGGTTTGGCAGGATATTATCGCATATTCATTGAGTATTTTTCGAAAATCGCTCAACCGTTGACCTCCCTTACTCAGAAGGATAAGAAGTACGAATGGGGAGATAAGCAAGAAGAAGCTTTTCAGTTGCTAAGACAAGCTTTGTGATGCACCAATTTTGTCCCTACCTGAACGCACTTATGACTTCGTGGTATATTGTGACGCCTCGTGTCAGGGATTAGGATGTGTACTGATGCAGCGACAGACGGTTATAGCTTATGCTTCATGCCAATTGAAGGTTCATGAGAGGAATTACACCACACATGATTTGAAACTAGGCGCAGTGGTGTTTGAATTAAAGATTTGGCGACATTATTTGTATGGAACCCGATGCACGATCTTTACAGATCACAAGAGCCTACAGCATATATTCGATCAGAAGGAGCTTAATATGAGACAACGACGATGGGTTGAGTTGTTAAACGATTATGATTGCGAAATCAAGTATCACCCAAGGAAGGCGAATGTGGTAGCAGACGCCTTAAGTCGAAAAGAGAGGATCAAGCCCATAAGGGCCAGGGCTTTGGAAATGATTATACAGACAAACCTCTCGTTGCGCATCCGTGCTGCACAGAGAGAAGCTCTTAAGAAAGAAAAACTTGTGAACGAGTATTTCCGTGGGATGGAGAAACAATTAGTACCCAATGAGGAAGGAACATTGTGTTTCATGAAACGAATTTGGGTTCCCCTCTTTGGTGGTCTTAGAGAAGTAATTTTCGATGAAGCTCATAAGTCAAGGTACTCGATCCATCCAGGATCGGATAAGATGTACCAAGATTTGAAGGATTTCTACTAGTGGCCAAGACTAAAAGGAAATGTTGCAACATATGTTGGCAAATGTTTGACTTGTGCCAAGGTAAAGGCCAAATATCAGAAGCTTTCAGGTCTTCTGCAACAACCTGAAATATACCCATGTGGAAATGGGAGCAGATTTCAATGGATTTTATAACAAAGTTACCAAAGACACCCAGAGGTCATGACACGATTTGGGTAATCGCAGACCGTCTGACAAAATCTGCACACTTTCTGCCGATTAGGGAAAAGGATAACACTAGTAAGCTTGCCGAGCTGTACCTCAGAGAGATAGTTGCACGACATGTAGTGCCTATCTCGATTATATCTGATAGAGACGGAAGATTCGTATCAAGGATTTGGCAAACCTTCCAAGAAGCCTTTGGTTCTCAGTTGAATCTGAGTACTGCATTTCACCCACAGACAGATGGCCAGAGCGAACGAACGATTCAAACGCTAGAAGATATGTTGCGAGCTTGCGTAATGGACTTGGGTGGCAGTTGGGACACTCACCTACCTTTGGTTGAATTCTCGTATAACAACAGCTACCATGCAAGCATTCAAGCTGCACCATTTGAAACTCTCTACGGATGCAAGTGTCGATCACCGTTATGCTGGGCAGATGCGGGTGATAGACAGCTTGTTGGTCCCGAATTGGTTCAACAGACGACAGATAAGATTATACAGATCCGAGAGTGCATCAAGGCGGCTCGTGATCGACAAAAGAGCTATGCGGACCAAAGAAGGAAACCTTTGGAGTTTGAAGTGGGAGATATGGTCTTACTAAAAGTCTCACCTTGGAAAGGTGTAGCACGCTTTTGGAAGTGTGGAAAGTTAAACCCACGATATATTGGACCATTCAGAATCCTGGAAATGATTGGTCTTATAGCTTACAAGTTGGATCTACCCGCACAACTAAATGGCGTTCATGATAGATTTCATGTATCTAATCTGAAAAAGAGTCCAATCCAAGAAACAGTTGTCGTTCCTGCCGATGAAATTCAAATTGACGACACACTCCACTTTACCGAAGAACCTGTTGAGGTTACTGATTGGAAGGTTAACAAGACGCGAAGGAGTAGTGTTAAGCTAGTCAAGGTTCGATGGAACGCGTGCCACGGCCCAGAGTTCACTTGGGAGTGTGAGGACCGCATGAAAGCAAAGTACCCGGATTTGTTCCCCAACTCCCCTACATCTAGTAACAGAGCTTAAATTTCGGGATGAAATTTTCTTAACAGTGGGAGAATGTGACAACCGTAAAAAATCCAGGTATCCGTACAATTAATTAATCTTGATTAATGCTTAATGACTGTGGTGAATTACAAATAACTTCTTTCTGAATACTGCATCATACTTACATGTGCATCAAATATTGCATACTGTCACATCATTAATACATGCAAACCATATTGACACAAATGATGCACAAAGCACACCTAGCACAGTTAGCGGATAACTCAGAAAAATGCTGAGGAAACTCAGCACATAGACAGACAGTTTTTTGAGACCCAGTATGGGCCAGAGACTAAGTACTACACTAGTATGGTGTGTAGGGAACTAAGGACCACAAAACTGCATTCCTAAGCAATAGTTTAAGTGCCGGAAAGTGCCTAAAACTCACCAAAAGTGAAGAATTCTCCATAATTAAAAAAAATAGCATTTTAACAAGCTAGTATCATGCAAAAATATGACTAAATGGTCCTGAAAGCTTTCCTAAGTGTCGGGAATTAAAAGAGTCACAAAAAGGTACATAAAGAACACTAAACGGTATAATTTAGCACTTTAACGAGCCGGTATCTAACCAAACAACCGGACACTAACCGAAACATCAAAATTTTACTAGAAGCATTGTTTTAATGTTTACAAGCTAGTTATGATCCCCGAACATCATAACACACTAAATAACACACTAATAACTAAACACCTAACTATTATACTTAGAATCTAACTAAATCTCTTAACTTACCATCACCATACAACTAATACCCCCCCCCCAATGGAGACGGTTTCAAGGGTGGTCCCCACCTTTGATTTCATTTGATTTCCTAAGATTGTGATCATTGATATGTTATGTACCTAGAGAACACATTAACCAATGGATTAAGAAGTGTTGGAAGTTTATAAAGATTAACCACAAGACGATAAGCTCATTCATCTTCATCACACTTCACCTTCATCTCTTTCTCTCTCTCATCCCATTCTTGCCCGTAGCCAAGCACCACCACCACCCTCACTTCCACCTCCAACTCATCCAATCCATACTCATCACAAGGTGTTTGAAGCAACATAAAGAAGCTTGGAGCTTGTGGATCTTCAAGGACCTCTTCCATTTGCTATTATCAATCACAAGAATGTAACTTACAAAATATTCCGGAAAATACATTTATAAATATATTTTTGGTAAATAATATTTTGGACACAAGAAATGAAAATATGATTTTTATGAATATCACAAAGTTATACTATATTTTGACAAGAGGAATTATATATTTTGGCGATTAAAAATATATATATATTTTCTTGGAATTACTCGAAAATATAATATTTTTTGGGAAAAAATATATATTTTCTTGGAATATATTGTTTTTGGACAAAAATAAGTTTATATATATTTTATAAAGTTAGACTTGAAAATATATTATTTTCTAACTACAAATATTCTTGCTAAAAGGAAAAATTATAAATAATTTTTCTACGTAATAATTCTTAAATATATATATTTTGGGAAATATATATTAGTGGACTTTTATTAAAAAGTAATATTCCGAAAAATTTAACACAAAATTAAGTATAAAAATACATAACAATTACAAGAAAATACGTATTCCCGTACGCATAAATACACGCCGGAATAAGAATACACATGTATGAGATACCCCCATCCTTGGGAAGGAAATGCGAGTATAAATACTTGAGAAGTATTATCACAAAAATATTGTTTTAACAATTATTCCATAAACTAATTTAAGTTAAAATATTAATTATTTTAACAAATAAGTTATATAACTTGGAATAATATTGAAGTTATAATAGAGACGCAACTCAAAAACATTAATACTAAGACAAGACACGACCCGTTCGTCTAATAGACGTTAGTACATTGTAGGTAGTCGTGTTTGCTGAAGAAACGTGAGTTACGAGTACTGAAGACGCATGACTATGAGTTCATGTCCCCTTTTTTTTAAACTGTTTTGTTTATTAACTTCGGGGGTGAAATACATGTTACAAAATGATTACATACAATTACAATTGGAATGGTTAGCCTAGGAAAGTACAGTCGATCATGTGAATGGGTAGGCGCACAATTGAGACCATTAATCCTCGTATAAGGACCGAAGGGCATGAGTGGTAGATCTATTTGGGTGTAGCGAGCCCACACCTATGAGGACCAGGGAGGCCCATGAGGTGACTATGTGTTACAGCCGGAAGCCCGGTACAAATTTGCTAGGTTTGAGCCTTCCTATGTCGTCACACATACTAGTGGCCTTGCAAACCATTGGTGATCTGTTTCCTTGTTTACTTTCATACCGGGATTTACAAACATACATACATACACTGTTTACAAAGGTTTTATACATACATATACACAAACACATGAACTCGCTCAACTTTTGTTGATGTTTGCAAACTACATGTATTTCATGGAATTAAGTGGATCTGGCGGGTGTTTGCATGTTTCAAGCTGCGTCATGAATAAAAGATGTCATCCGAAGTCATTAGGGTTTAGAAGATGTATCTTAATCCTGGACGAGATACATGGTTCTAAACTCGGTTTTATTTAAGGTCTTTTGTCGAGTCTTCGTGAACTCATTTAAACATGTTGTGTTTTGTAATTTAAGTTTGGAGTCTACGTTTCAGTCAAGTATGTTGTGGTATTTTCAAACTTAATTTACGGATGAACATCTTATGGTTTAATCATATAGTTGTTATTATGATTGAATGCTATGGTATTAAGAAAGTCACACCATAATCACGCTTCCGTAAAAGTCAGGGTGTGACAATTTTTTAGTTTCAACTTCGGTTAAAAAAACATTAGCCAAAGTCTTTTTTTTTTTTTTTGCTAAGCCACAAAGCAATGGAAAAACCGACACTTTTTACGTTTTACACCATTTTACCCAAACACACCTACTCGAGCCAAAACCTACCCTTTTAAAAAGCCCTCTTAATATTTACGAGGATTAAACCTCAAAAAGGAGGAGGTTTGATTGTTTGTCCAGACTAGAGTAGGAGTAGGAGTAAGTTCCACACCGTGTCTGAGCATTTGCACTTAAACAACTTCGTGCGAGTGTTGAGTGACCACTTGCGAGGTGTGTAAATTTGTATATAACGAAATAGAATTTTATAAAGGCAGGTTATGCCCAAAACATATATTTTTTTTAATATGTGTTTTAAGTAAATCACGACGAATAAGATTGTAAATAAAATAAAAACAAAATAAATTTAGAACTTGGATTCCCGACACGCTAAAGATAAACCCAAAACTTCTCTTCTACCAATTCTGTTTGGGTGTGTAAGCCACATTATCGAGTTTTGCTTGAGGACAAGCAAATATTCAAGTGTGGGGGTATTTGATGTGCGTAAAATGCAACATATAAATTACATCAACCAAGGCATAAAATCAACCCTTTTTTGGTACTAATGTTGGAAAAAGCATGTTTCTTTGTTTACTTTTAATTTACAGGATCAAAAGAGCTCAAACGAACAAATGGAACAAATTGACAGCATAAACCAACACAAATACAAAGAAGAAGGATTGACATGACTCGCCGAACCCCTATCCACATCCAAAACAAAAAAAAAATAAAAAAAAGCTTAGGCACGGGGTCGTGCCTGCAAGGCATGGGCCGTGCCCCAGTCAAGATTCCCTACAAAAAAAGACAAACAGAGAACGAGAAAGGACATGGGGCCGTGTCACCTCAGCACGGGCCATGGTCAACGCTTAGATTCGCAAATTTGGGTTCGCACAACAAGTACATAAGACACGGGGTCGTGACGTTGACACACCGGCCCGTGTGTGCAGAAGAGCTGACAATGCATTAAATGAAGACAAAGAAAATGAAGGACATGGGGCCGTGCCCACCAGACCCGGGGCCGTGCCCACCAGACACGGGGTCGTGCCCACCAGACACGGGGTCGTGTGAGTCTCCTGTTTCCAACTATAAATAGAGGTGTTTGGCTCACTTGCAAACCATCCCTTGGCAAACCACTTCTCTCGCATTTGCCACCAGTCCACCACCACTACAACAACACCCACCACTATCATCCATCTTTCATCTTTTAGAGTGTGTAGTAGTCTCGAGATCCAAGATCGATCATAAGAGGTCTTTTCAAACAAAGGCTATATATTACATTACTTGATGAAGACAAATCTTTTATGTATCACTTTTTATTCAAATCTTTGGGAACTTTAATTTGGGTATGTATTAATGACTTTAATAACAAGTTTTTTATATTGAAGGTGAACTTTACTTAATGATTTCTTCATGTTTTGTTGATTCACTAATTTGTGTCTTTACGGTCTATATAGAGCATGTTAACTGCCTGGAAAGGGGTTAGAAGGGTGTTTGCGTAAAGTTTTTGCCTCGTTCATTGTATAGATCCTACGAGGACCTGATTCACACTTATTAAGACTTCCCTTGAGGCAGATAGCATCAAATTGGGGGAAGTAAGAACGGCTTGTAATCCCTTATTTATAAACTACTATTAAAAAATAACCCGACCTTATGGGACTGTATCCCTACTGACTCAGACCAATAGGTTGAGTGTAACGTCGCCTGAGACGGGGCCTACAACTTTTCACATTAATAACTTATTTAATTATCTTTCAATAATACGACATTGCGGCACTGTATCCCTGCTGACTCAAACCAATAGGTTGAGGGTAACGTCGCCTTCACAAGAGGGGCCTACCACTATAACTAAGATAATCTCTTAAAAACCCAAAGTGCGGAAATCATCAAAGGATACATAAAAGAGGAGTTGGAACCAAGTGATTCCTTCTTGTCTATTTGTTTTTCCTACATTTGTATATTTTACTAGTTTTTTTTAATTTTCAAAACTTTTATCAAAATTTGGTTAGTTTAGACTTTAACGATAAGCTGGTATTAAAAGCTCTCGTGTCCTTGGACGACCTCGGTATCTTACCATCACTATACTACGTCCACGATGGGTTCCCTTGCCTAACGTGTGTAGAGTGATAGTATTGTATTGTGTTTTATAAATTTAAAGCTTGATTCGCGAGTAAAAATTGCTTAAAATATATCTAAAATTTATATCATCCATACACGCACACGTTAAGTTTTTGGCGCCGTTTCCGGGAACACAAGGATTTTGAAAAAAACTAAAAATTTTTGGCCTAATAATTGTTATCTTTTCATTTTAGGTTTTTCTTCTTTTTATTTAAGTTTTTAACTGTCTGCCAAAGTGACACAGGGCAGTGTGTGATCTACACGGGTCGTGTCATAACCCTAGTAACCTCAGAACTATTTTCTGTCAAATACGGACTGCAGCACGGGGCCGTGTAATATCAACAGTCTGTAAGAAAATAGTAACCGCCTGATCCCAACTGTTAAGATCTTTCTGGAAAACATGGATGTTTATGATTATTTTTACCCCCGCCACTATTACGGTGAATGGATAAAGGATTAGAATGTGTCATTCTAAGACGTGCTTCCTACTACTTAGCCCCGTTGTTTTCTTGTAACGATCATATTAAGATGGGCGGGAGTAAAAACGATAAGGACGTCCATCCACCTGAACCCCATCAACCCTCTTAACTAGGAGACTTAGAAGACGTAAGTCAAATAAAAAGAGGATTCTCCAAAAACTCAAAGAAAAAGAATCCATGATGAAGGCACGGTATTCATCAAGGAATTTGAGAAAAGGAGAATCGATGGAGGAACATTCAGGAACAAACAACACCGAGACCAACAAACCTACCCTAGACACTTACGAAGATGAAGGCGATAGTCGTCCCTGTATCGACCTCACGATGACAGTCCCCTTTACAGTGTGTGAGTTTCCCACCGACAGTTTGGACGGGAGTGAGCCGACTCACACCTTTTTTAACAAGAGCCCGGAGAAGGTAAATAAGGGAAGGTTTCATTTTCCCATTTTTAAATTCTATCTTTCCGACAACCTCTTGCATTTTCGTACCTCTCGCCGGAGCCTAAGGTATATTCGACAATACGGTGTTGTTCCAACCAGTAAGGAGCCACCTGATAAAGGACAGTCCAGTAAAAACCTTAGCTGAAAGTTCATAAAAACCCTGAAACACGGGTCCGTGTTCCTCAAACACGGGGTCGTGTCCAATCTTATTCCAAACATGAGGGCGTGTTGGTCAAACACAGCGCCGTGCCCATCGTATTTTTCAAAACGGGGTCGTGTCAACCTAGACATGAGTCATGTCTTCACTAACGGATAACATTCTTTGACTCATGCAGGCGACACAGGGCAATGTTTCCCAGGCATGAGGCCGTGTCGACGTGCTATCACTTTCTATAAAGTCAGCCTTGAGGAAAATGTTTGAAGCCATTCCAAAAAGGCCAAAATCCTTCAGATCTTGCACACATACCCAAAAAGGTATGTTCTTGGAAAGGTTTCCTACAACCTTCTTGTCTTTACTACTTATAGCCATTTCCTCTTCTTCCTTCAACCAAACCTCCATTGAAGCTTGAAGGTTTAAGTCAAAATGCTTCAAATGGAGAGTCAAAAGCATGATTTTTAGCTCAAGGTTTTGCAAATCTACTACATTAAAACATTGTTTAAAGTTATTTACGTTCAGAAAAGTAAGAAATCAAACACGTTTAACTTAAAATAGAATTTCTTGAGCTAACATTTTGGTGTTGTTGGATCAGCACGGGGTCGTGCCTCATGGGCACGGGAAGTGTGATTCATATGTTATTCCAAATCATTAGTGGTTTGTCGTATTTTCTAGAATGTTAAGCCAACAGAGTGGAACATCGTCCAACAGCTCAAGGAATAACCACCAAGGAAGGAGGCTTTCTCTTGAAACAACTATCGTTCGGTACGTAAGTGCTTTAAGAGAATCTATTGAGGAGATGACCAAGGTAGAAGAGGTTCTAATTGACCGAGTGAAAGATTTCTTCAGAGAAATCAACCTTTTACATCAAAGGTTGAATGTCTTGCTTATGCCTCTAATGGAACCAATTTGGCCTTAAGAGTATTGGAACCTTGCTAACGAGGTCATCCACCCCACCGGATGGGACGTCGAGATACCGAAACCTCCTTCTATTAATGTCGCCTTTGAGGTTCCAATTAATCCCACTCTCAACCTGAAGAAGTGGTTGATGAGCAACCCTTTTATCTTCCTTCCAAGGGAGATAGAGGAAATGTTCAACGACATCTAAACGGGTATTTCCGGGAATAGCTTGAAGCCCTCTGAATATTAACCTCGGTTTTCACCAACCATTCTTAGAACTAGGAAGTAGCTATTAGGGGTTTAGAATAAGATCTCGTGGGGTATCTCTTAAGACTTTATCTATCTAGTTTAGGATTGTAATTTTTATTTCTCCTTGTATTTTTTTAAATTGGATGAAATGAAACTATCATTCGATGGTGATAACAATAAATGTGTGTGAAAGAAGATGAAAAACCAAATGGACATTGAAAAGGGACCCCATGCACGTAAACCAGAGCCTCCCGCTTCAAAAATTGCGAATCACAGTCTGCATCACGGCGTCGTGCCCACCAGGCACGCCCCCATGCCCAAATGTCTGATGTTAAAAAAAAATTTGGCAGAGAAGGTGGGACTGGCCATACCCACCCAACACGCCCCCGTGTCCACCATACTATAAGTTTTCTGTTTCATCCTTTTATTGGCACTTTGGCTACGGGGCCGTGTCCACTAGGTACGCCCCGTGCCCATATTGTAGGTTTTTTGTTATTTTCACCAACTACTTGCACATTTTATCCGAACAAATCCTATTTGGGACACATTGAGGACAATGTGTAATGTAAGTATGGGGGGGATGTTAAAACCTTCAATCTATTGTCCTAAAAAGAAGCCTTACACAAAACTCGTCTTGGAAAACCGCTAATCACCCCAAACTTTTTTTTGTCAAAATATTTTTTTTTTACTTATCTTGGTTTCGCTGGGGAAAAATAAGTTCTGAAAATTATGTTTTTACAAATTTATACATGATATGGTCGTGATAAAAAGAACCAATTAAGAAATTTATAAAAATGAGCATAACATTTTTTTGTAAAATTTGATTATATATACATTCTTACACTAGACCCTTTTTCCCACAAAAAAAGTTAGTTTTGAGCCTTTACCGAGCATACAAAAATATATCTATACTAGTTTTGAATAGCTCGTTTGGTTTTTACAAATCTAGAAATTGCCAAAACAATACGTTCCAAATCCTTACAGACATAAATCCAAGTAAGTAAATACTAGAGGCATTGGGACTAAACCCATATCTTCTAAACCTTTGTTTTTCTTTTCATATCTTACCAAAACATCCTCTTAGTTAAACCCCTTTGAGCCTTAACCCTTTCGTTTCTAAACCCGCAAAAAAATATAAACTTTTGCAAAACCAACCACCCACATCCACAAAACCTTTTATTTACACCCTTTATTTTTGTAGAAAGTTCGGTTATAAAATTACAAGTATGGCTTAGTTTCAACTTTGGTTAAAAAGAAAAAAAAACATTAGCCATAGTCATTTTTTTGCTAAGCCACAAAGCAATGGAAAAACCGACAGTTTTTACGCTTTACACAATTTTACCTAAACACACCTACCCGAGCCAAAACCTACCCTTTTAAAACCCCTCTTGATATTTATGAGGATTACGGTCTATATAAAGTGCGTTAACTGCCTGGAAGGGGGTAAGAAGCGTGATTGGGTAAAGTTCTTGCCTCATTCATTGTATAGATCCAACAAGGACTCGATTCAAGCTTATTAGGACTTCCCTTGAGGCAGATAGCATGAAATCGGGGGATGTAAGAACGCCTTGTAATCCCTTATTTATACACTAATGTTAAAAAATAACCCGACCTTGCGGGACTGTATCCCTACTGACTTAGACCAATAGGTTGAGTGTAATGTCGCCTTCAAAAGAAGGGGCCTACAACTTTTCGTATTAATAACTTGTTTAATTATCTTTCAATAATCCGACCAGCTGACTCAGACCAATAGGTTGAGGATAAAGTCTCCTTCACAAGAGGGGCCTATCACTATAATTAAGATAATCTTTTAAAAAGCCTAAAGTGCGGACATCATCAAAGCATACATAAAAGAGGAGTTGGAACCAAGTGACTCCTTCTTGTCTATTTGTTTTCCTAACATTTGTATTTTTTTCTAGTTTATCTTTTAAAAACTTTCAAAACTTTTATCAAAATTTGGTTAGATTAGATGTTAAAGATAAGCCGGTGTTAAAAGCTCTTGTGTCCTTGGACGACTTCGGTATCTTTCCATCACTATACTATGTCCACGATGGGTGCACTTTCCCTAACATGTGTAGAGTGATAGTATTGATTCGCGAGTAAAAAGTGTTTAAAATATATCTAAAATTTATACCCACACCCGCACACTTCAGGGACGCTGGAGAAGTACGAGGAAAGTACATGCCTCATTAATGACGTAGATCATCTCTCGGATAGAAAAGGGACACGTACTGTGGTGCTACAAGGATCCATTCTGTCCGACAGGGAACCATTAGATCATTTTGTGATCTCTACCCGACTGATAAGTCGTTCCTTCTATATAAGCCACCTTCACCTCACACTAAGGTATGCATTGAATAACCCTAGCATTTACCCTCACAAGCACATTAACTCCAAACATTCTCTCAGTCACATTGAATACTCGGAATCTAGGATTCACACCAAATATTCCGGTGGCACCATCACGCCGGAATCACCTTTTGTCTCCAGTAAGTTTTTTTATTCTCACGTCAGAGCTTGGTCACGGATCCCCCCTCCAGGGCCCTCAGTGATGAGGCTAACGGTGCTTTGTTTTGCAGACTTTAAGGGAGGCCCATTCGACCATTAATGAGTCTCTTCAACCTCCAAATAGAGTTGGGGATTCGACATTGGCGCCATGCGTGGGACCTCTGTCAAAAGAGATATCCCAACAAGAACATTTACACTTAGAAGGATTTTTTCTTTCAAATACGATCCACAGAATGACGACCCCACCACCTCCTTACTCAAAGATTACGAAGGAAACTTAGACAGCTGAGGAGCAAGTCACTGTCGATGTAACACCTCGTAAAATCACGTCCAATGATGTGTTGACACGTGTACTAAACTCTAATGAAGTCAAACGTTGACTATTAAGGACTAATTTTGCGAAAAATCAAAAACTATGAATATAGAAGGACCAAAAATGTCAACATGCCAAACTTGTGCCTCTGATTGACCTCATATGATGTTCGTATTTTTTTTATTGAATAAATTGTCGGACACAAGAAGTCGTTTGTGCTTAAAACCAAAAATTTACAAACGACAGGGGTTAAAAGCGTCAACATGTTCAAATTAACCTCTGAATGACCTTTTAAAACTGGTTTGCTGGAATTTGGTGTGGTGGCGTCGCGTGACCACCCCCCTGTTGCCGTCACACGCGGAGACGGCTCAATTTTGACAGAATCTCAATCTTGATCTCTAAAACCATTTGATCATTCTAGGGGCTTACTAACTGAATTATAAGTCTGGAATACACCTGTAATGAACTCATTACATCCCAAGAACACCTGTCATGATCATAATTCATTCCAAAAACTATAAATAGTCCTTCATTTTTCTCATTGATCACTTGCATCTCATTCAATCTGCTATCTCTCTCAATTCAATGAGGATCCTGATCATTTTGGAACCTCTCTTGAGTTCTATTCAGTCCATAGGACCATTTGTAAGTGTGCTTTCTTAACTAGTTATTTTGTTTGGATTTTAAAGCCAAAAAGTCAAGCGTTTTTTATAAACACCTTGATTTTTAGCTAGACCATAAATGGTCAAGCCATTCTTCCCAGCGAACATGGCTATGTGATCGTAATTAGGTAGGTGTTAAACCCTCAAAAGGGCACCTCCTAATTACCACGGTTACTTAGTTAATTGTCGGGTCAAAGTAATTAAAATAAAAGTCAAACTGGCCAGTTTTAAATAAAATTCATAACTGATATTGTAGAAGCTATAAAATCAGTTTTGTCACTTTAATAAGTTAGTAAATATTAATTGAACATGTCTAGGCATGTTTAACCCGACAATTCTGAGTTTAGGATCGGTTCGCAACCGAAAGTCGCAAAAGTAGACTTTTGCTTTGACTTTCAGTTATGACCCGAATTAGCTTAGTTTAGTTATGCCATAGGGTTCCTTTGTGACCATGTTATATGTTAGAATAATCATCTGAGGTTATACTTCATGGTCCCTTAGAAATCATAGTACATTGCATGTTCCGTTATTTGCTTAAAAGTTGACTATTATGCCCATATATTATAAAAACGAGATTTTTGAAAATGTGAGAGGACAAAAAGCTTTATTACTGATATATAAGTATGTACATAAAATTTGACATCGGTTTCTGGTCCCAAAATAAAGTTATGCAGGATAGCGTAAAATGAAACTTTTTTGTTAATTAAATGTCATTTTTAGCATAAGTCATATTTAAACCCAAATTTTGGCACCAAACTCATTGGCTACAGTTTTAATATAATTTTTAGGGAATTTTTGGTCAGATTTTATACTGACCATAACATAGAGTTCTTGCATAAATTCGGTAATTGACGATAATGCCCTTTTCATTAATAAAATAAGATTTACATATCATTTACACGCCAAACCATTTCCTACTGATGTTAAATATTAAATAAAATATTTTAAGCATTCAAGACTGATAAAAATCTCAGGATTTCATAAACATCTCAAATGTCGTCAACTACCGACTTTTACGCAAATTAGGTGCATAGTATGGTTTAAAACCATATTTAACACCTAAGACTTGTTACCTACGTATTTTAAAAATAAATTTTAATACTTAATAGTAAGTATAAGTCTTGAACTCAGACTTCCAAATTTTAACTTAAAAGTATATGTGAAATGACCAAAATGCCCCCTACAGTGCATAGTTTGGCCATATATGGTGAAACTCACATATGTATGATATCTTAGTGATTTAACTTGATAAAATAAATATTTTTACTGAATATTTTAGACCAGAACCTTAGTTTACTATTAAATCTCTTTTATAAACTTTAAAATGACCAAAATACCCTTACGAGGCTTAAATTGTTTATAAATTCGTTTTGGGTATAATTGTGGATATCCTACTGATATCACAACATATTTTAAGCATAATAACTTACGGAACTTATACTTGTCATCTCCGGTTACCCGTTATGCTTATACGCGTTTGGTACGGTTTGTATAACTAGTTTGCATAAATTAGCCGAAACGGGTCAAACCTTATCATTTTTATTTCAAAATCCAGAATGTATTTAGTTTACCCATTTTATACAAGTCTTCATACTTGTTGGGTCTAAATCACATTCCAATCCGGTCATCGCTTAATCTCGCGTTTCGTACCGTAAACCTTTCTTTAAACTAACCGGCCTAAGTTTATAACTTAAATAAGACCCGTTAGTAATCTCATAGGTTATTATAACCCTCATTCTAGATTAGGAGCCCTAGTAAAAGATACTTGCACTTGTTTGAGTAGATTGTATGGTTGAGTATACAAAACTTGCATTTTAAGCTCAAGTAAATACTTTTAACTTATTTTCCCTTATACGGGCTTGGGATACAGTAAATTATTACCGCTTGGTCGGGTATTGAATATTTAATTGATTAGTGGTTAAATCATTGAGATAACCCATTTTAATAAGTCTTGTTTGATACAAAGCATTTGGGGTTAATGATCGTGTCCTGGTTATCCTTGGCATCATTTAAATGCAAATGGCCACGACCTAAGCACGGGGTGTAGGCATACACCTGACAGTTGCGATACGAATTCATTTCCCCAAAAAGGGAACTAAGATATAAGATATAACACACGTTAGGATAACTCCTTGTGGACAATATTAGTGGTGTGTTAATTAATCATGATTAGGCTCTTCTATTCCGGGCCTTGAACGTACGACAAACATGTAAATCTGTATACAAGATTATTTCATATAATTGTCCCAAGTTATAAAAGATTTTATGCCTTGTGCATCCAAACCAATTTTATAAACACTTTTCAAATGAGTCGGTTAATTTTATTTACCAGTGTAAACTGACGTATTTTCAAAAGACTAAGTAACAGGTACTATACGTAATTGGCTGGAAGCTCCTTGGTGTCAATGAAGGATCTTGCAAATCCTTAGGATGCCCTAAAGTCTGCTAAACTTCATTTTGTACATTTTAATATGATCCGCCTGTGGATTTAATATTGCAAGCTCGAATGTAATTATCTTTTCAGAATTTCTGACAATTGGGTTTGTAATAATATTTTATATTCCAAGACATCCGCTGTGCTATTCTGTGTATGTTTAACTATGACGATACCAATCTTATGTCACGATATTCCCCATCGGGCCCACCGGGCTGAGCTGTAAATATCGGGGTGTGACAGGTTGGTATCAGAGCCAACGTTTGAGTGAATTAAACACTAGCCTTTAGTGTTTAATCTCAAATGACACAATAACATATTCCTTAGACCTTCGGAGTCTGGACATAACATAGGAATGCTCTCATCCCTATTAAGTAAACATTGTTTTCGATTTTATGTGTTTTAAATATGTCGCCAAGCAGAGAGGCCGTTAATGGAGATTCTTCCCGTTCAAGGACAAGAAATGCTAAGCTTCATACCACAGCTAGAATGGGCATGCAACCGGTTTGGATGAAGACCTTTATGGACTCATTCCTAAAACCAAACCCATTGAATTTTTAAACAAACTGTGGAGTCCATTCCAGGATATCCCTGAGGCTCCCATATTGAAGATGATACATGTGGATGCTATTAATCCATATTTCCTACCTCCAAGTTTTGGAATTCCAGACTTGGACTATACCAGTCAAAACCTAATCCGTGATCCATGTCATTTCTTTAATCATTGAATCCTTGGATTCTACTTCTGCAATGGATTCTGATTTGAAATATTTACTTTATTCACTAAAATCTTCAAGAGTCGTTGCTACGCACGATAAATAAAGAAGAAGAAGAAACAATTAGAATAAAGCAAGGAAAACATTAGAAACCTTTCTTCCATTACATTTAAATTTTTTACCTATTAAGTCCCTGTATGGGCATTTGATTACTAAAGTCCTTTGTGGACATATTATTTCATCATAGTCCTTGTGGACCTACGTCTCCTGATAAGACTTTGTATATACGTATGTTTATCATAGTCCCTTCGAGGACATTATATTTCAAAATAATCCCTTCGTGGACATTATATTACAATAAAATCCCTTAGTGGACGTCATATTTCTATATAGTCCCTTCGTGGACTTAGTATTTCAAAATAGTCCTTTTATGGACATTATATTTCAATATAGTCCCTTTGTGGACATTATAATTCAATAAAGTCCCCCGGTGGGCATGCCATTTCAATATAGTCTTTTCATGGACAAGTGATTTTATTAAAAATCCCTTTTGTGGATACACTATTTAAATCGTCCCTGTGTGGAGATATCTTTTGACTTAAGACCCTGTATGGGCATTTGCTATATAGTCCTTATATGGACGTGTTATTTCAATAAAAATCTTTTTGTAAACATGTTATTTCATTAAAAATCTTTTGTAGACATGTAATGTCATCAAAGTCCCCTGGCGAATATAATAATTTATAATAGTCCTTTTGAGGACATATCATTGCACTATAGCCCCAATGTTAATATTACTTATAGTCCCTATAAGGACTTATATTTTCCTTTCAATTCCCACATGGACTTATATCGCTTCAAAATCCCTATTAGGACCTATCTCTTATATATAGTCTCAGTATGGACATTTGTTTATTATAATCCCTATATGAACATATCTTTCGATTTAAGTCCATGTGAGGACATCTGTTCAGCAAAGCCCTTTTTGTGTGCACGCTGTATCAATATAGTCCTTTTATGGACATGTTATTTTATTAAAATCCCTTTTGGGATATGCTATTTCGAAGTAGTCCCTTGTGTACATGAGATTTCACTATAGTCCCTTAGCGGATATAACAATTCATTATAGACCCTTCGTGGGCAAGCTGTTTCGATATCATCCCTATACGGACTTATAATATTTTAAATAGTCCCCATACGGACTTGAAAATTCCTTTTAAGTCCTCTGTGGACCAATATGATACTAAAAGTCCTGATTAAGGCACTATTGTAGATTTCTTAATGATATATGGAAAGTTTTGAAAATTTTAAATAGGTATTCATTTCGTCCTTTATCAAACAATAGTATCAATTTTATTTGAACTTTATCGATCTGCTAAATAATCTCACAAAGATCTTCTATAACCTAGAAACTATGTCAATACAGACATGCTATGATGGTAAAACCCTCTTAAGACAATTAATCATTGTTAACATCTAAGAACATGTTAACACTCCTGGTAGTGTGACTTGAGAGACCACAACAGCCGTCGAGGTGTTTAGACTATGTCCAAGCCTTAAAGCCTATATGATCGAATTAGCTCATGGCAAGTATCATCAATGTGATGATCAAAATATAAACATCCATTTATGATAAAGTGCCTACGGGCTATAACATATTGTCTATTTGAGACGTTGACATTGTGATCTTTATGATCCCCTGTCCAAGGTAGTGAGCTATGCTCAAGACTAATAATCTATATATGATCAATGCAATCATGACTAATATCATCTGATACGATGATCATATTATTTAAACATCCTTTAGTGATGTTTCGCCTACGGGCTATATACTATATAGTCCATTAGTGACATTGACAAATGTGATCGTTATGGTTCACCGTTAAAGGTGACGGGCAATGCCCAAGCCTTATAGTCTATAAGATCGATAAGATCATGACTAATATCCTCAAATACGATAACTATATATACATATATGTATAAACATCCATTAGTGATGTCTATTGATTAGCCTATGTGGCAAAATAAATCGTCTTTCAAAATAAAGACAGATGTAGTCTATGACTCTCTGCCCAAAGGTGAAGAACTAGGTTCAAACCTTACAGTCTTTGATCGAATAAGATCGCAACTTATATATTAAAATGTACTCCGTGACAGGCCTTTTATGCCATATCCTATATGTCCTTTGCGACAAGGCCTCCGTGCCATAGGACTATTATTATCCTTGGTGACAAGCCTATGTGCTACATTTATATGTCTTTCATAACAGACTTATGTCCCATATTCTAAAAAGTCCTTATGGAGAGCTTTTGAGCTATCCAAAAATCTTCAACATAACAAAGACAGTTGTGACATTTGATCCCTTGTCAAAAAGATAATGGACTTTATCCAAACCCTAATTGCCATTGATGGTCCTCTTGTGACCTAGGCTAAATGTAATTGATAAACATACAAATAACATTCATTAGGAATGTTCATAACCTATTAGCCTATATGGTTTAATGATACCATGACTAATGTTTGTAAGGTCGTCAGGATGATGACAAGCTGTTGGAATGCAACTAAGTAATTATTCATTTGGGGTTTAGGACCAAGTCTCGGGTATGGCAACCTCGGATAAAACAACCAACAGTCGCGATGTTAGTGATGCGACAAATGCTAATGATGCTACAAATGTGAACCTCAATGTTAACGGAGTTAATCTCCAAGCTGGGATTAACGCAGCTATTAGAAAGGCCATGAGAAAGGTTCAAATAGCCAAATGCTACTTGCTCTAAATCACATTCCTCTGCTCATAAGAAGAGCTTTATTCGTACTTCAAATGCAAAGAATAAACCAAATAAGATCAAATATGACAAGAAGCCCCGTTCCTCTAAAGGATGTACTTAAAAGTACTTTGTCACTTGCAAGTTAAAAGACTTCAACAGCGAAAAAGGGGCCATTGATTGCATGAAATTGTTGGATGAAATAGAAACCATTATATGTATCAGCGGTTATGCTGAAAAGGATGTTGTAAGTTATGTATCACAGACATTCAATGGCAATGCCCTTAGTTGGTAAGAACATTAATAAAGTCCACAAGAAAGATACCCTCATACAATGTAGGATGGTTCAAGTTTACGGACCTTATCAGAAAAACCTATTCTCCGTAAGATGAAATGGAAAAGGTGGAATTAGAATTTTCTGACTATCACCATAAAAGTTCTAGACTATAGAAAGTACGTTACAGACTTTATTTCATTATCTAGAAGTAGTGCCCTTTTCGGTTAACCCAAAATTTAAGCTTAAAGCATAAATTATTTGTGGTTTAGCATCGGAAATAAGAGGGCATATTAAGGTTTTAAAGCCTGGTTCTTGTAAATCCATTATGGATCTATCTCAGCCACTCACATTATATGGGTTAAGAAATAAACCAGTCAAAGCTGAGACTGCCAGAAAAGGAGAGAGGAGGATAACTCCCAGAAATCTAAGATAAAGGGGTGTAGTTAAGTTAAAAAGACTAAGAATGGAGGCGCCTAAACCCTCCTAATGAATGCTTGAGGCAGTTCGTATCAATAATGGCACCGGGTACACCCTTATCGTGAATCAATTGATAAGAATTATGTTTTGATTCAGGAACTATTAAGTCTTTCATAGATCATAAGCATAGCAAACTTTTAAAAATTTTCCATAAGAACTCCAGATATTAAGTGTAAGGTAAAACCTACCGACGAAAATCATACGAACCATTTCTTCTATTCTTATCGGAAATCTTCATTCATAAGATCTGGAATACTCTATCTTCAGATGGAGTACGACAATATATGTTATTTTATTTTTGATATCTCATTGATTTCTATCAACTGCGAATGCCAGATTATGCCTGATAAAAGCGCCATATGAGGATTGGAGTATCCTAATGTGTCCCGTAGATTGCTTCCATGCCTGATCAGTATGGAGGTTTAATGCACGGAACCAATGAGATATTCCAATGGTCATATTGTACTAAAGTCAGCTAATGTCATTCAAAGAAGATATCTGGTATAGAAATGTCCAAAGAGGTGTCACTAATTAAGGCATTCGTGCATTCATAAATAAAAATGTGTCATTTATATGGCACGAATAACGATAGATGAACTGAAGCCTGAGATTCAGAATATCTCTGTGAATCTCGATTGCCTTCTTCATAGAACTACCCTTTTTACCTCTTGAGAGGCAAATAGAGTTAAGAATAATATCCCACTTAAGGCTGCATCTATTGAAAACCCTCCATATCGGTTAGTACCGACGGGAATGGAAGAACTAAGAACCAATTAAATAAGGTTTTAGATAATGTTTCATAAAGCCTAAATCATAATTCTGAAAGCTCCGGTATTATTAATTAAGAAAGACTGTTCATTGTGCTTATGCATTGTTTACCGCAACCTTATTTAGCCAACATTTGAGAGTCGCTATCAGCTACCCAGGATCGTCGACTTGTACGACTAACCATGAGGTTAGCTATTCTTTAAAGATTGGATTGAGCAGTAGTTGGAATGACTATCTCACCTTGAATAAGCTTTCCTATAATTAATAATTGGTATATAAGCATCAAGGATGCTCCTTTGGAGACGTTGTAAAGATGGAATGTCAAACATCCGTTTGTTGGATGAAAGCTTGGAAATTCCAATTTTTTAAGACCTGAAATTACCATGGAGTTAACGGATAAGATCATACGAATCTGTGATTATCCGAAAGCTGCCAGTAACTGGCAGGAAATCAATATTAATGAGGGTCGCAAACCTCTTATGTTCTCAATCAGGAACAAGATTCAACAGAAAGTACCACCCTAGAAAGGTGTGCTACATTTTGATATAACAAACAAGTTAAACTCTGTATATATTAGACCGTTTGAGAAAAACCAAAAATGTCAAGATCGGTAGTTTATACGCTGAAACTTACCTAAGGAGCTTGACGGCAATCACAATGTGTTTCACACTGGTGATTTCAGAATATGTCTAGCTGATAAGTCGATAGCAATACCACATTGATGTGTAGACTAACGAAAAACTTATGGTTTGTTAAGAAACCAGAGTCGAATAAGGATTGACAAGTTAAGAAGCCCCAAAAGAAAACATGTACCTATTATAAAGGTCAACGGGGGTGCCCGTAGAGGCCCCGAATATGCTATAGAGGTTAAGACCATTAAAGGACAGAAAGTACTTCCATCTTTTGAGCAAATCTCGAGGTCGAGATTTCTTTTAAGGGGGTGAGGATGTAATACCTCGTAAAATCACGTCCAATGATGTGTTGACACGTGTACTAAACTCTAATGAAGTCAAACGTTGACTATTAAGGACTAACTTTGCGAAAAATCAAAAACTATGAATATAGAAGGACCAAAAATGTCAACATGCCAAAATTGTGCCTCTGATTGACCTCATATGTTGTTCATATTTTTTTTATTGAATAAATTCTCGGACACAAGAAGCCGTTTGTGCTTAAAACCAAAAATTTACAAACGACAGGGGTTAAAAGCGTCAACATGTTCAAATTAACCTCTGAATGACCTTTTAACGAATCCGAAGCATCGTGATGTTTTATAATGCTCTCAAGAATGCCTAATATGGATAACATAGGGCTTTGATGCAATAAAATGATAATGCGCACAAGTTATGCATTAAAAGGGGCCAAAAGCGTCAAACTATAAAACTACACCTTTGAGCGACCATTTAAGCGAACTGGAGTAAACTGGAGTGTCGTAATATCCCATCATACTCTTGGGAATGCTCGTTATTGATCTTGAAAGGCTTTTATGCCATTTCGCGTTAAAACGCACAAGTTCGTAAATTAAAGGGTTAAAAGCGTCAACGAGCAAAAACTGGTGTTTTCGGTAATCGTTTAACGAAACCGGACCTAATGGCGTTTGGTTATACTCTCTAGATCATCTACAAACCAACTAGAAGGATTAAAAGTGCCTAAAATGAAAGATACATTTCATTAGAAGGTGCAGGGACTGAAAGTGGCAAGATTAAAACTTGTTTGCTGGAATTTGGAGTGGTGGTGTCGCGCGACCACCCCCCTGTTCCCGTCGCGCGTGGCGACGTCTCAATTTTGACAGAATCTCACTTCTAGCTGTGGGTTCTTCTTCCTTGTTCACCAATCTTGATCTCTAAAACCATTTGATCATTCTAGGGGCTTGCTAACTGAATTACAAGTCTGGTATACACCTGTAATGATCTCATTACATCCCAAGAACACTTGTCATGATCATAATTCATTCCAAAAACTATAACTAAGCCCTCATTTTTCTCATTGATCACTTGCATCTCATTCAATCTGCTATCTCTCTCAATTCAATGAGGATCCTGATCATTTTGGAACCTCTCTTGAGTTCTATATTGTCCATAGGACCATTTGTAAGTGTCCTTTCGTGACTAGTTATTTTGTTTGGCTTTTAAGCCGAAAAGTAAAGCGTTTTCGATAAACGCTTTGACTTTTAACTAGACCATAAACGGTCAAGCCATTGTTTGCAACGAACATGGCTACGTGATCGTAATTAGGTAGGTGTTAAATCCTCAAAAGGGCACCTCCTAATTAACAGGTTTACTTAGTCAATTGTCGGGTCAAAGTAATTAAAATAAAAGTCAAACGGGTCGGTTTTAAATAAAATTCATAACTGATATTGTAAAAGCTATAAAATCAGTTTTGTCACTTTAATAACTTGGTAAATATTAATTGAATATTTCTAGGCATGTTCAACCCGACAATTCTGAGTTTAGGAACGGTTCGCAACCGAAAGTCACAAAAGTATACTTTTGCTTTGACTTTCAGTTCTGACCCGAATTAGCTTAGTTTAGTTATGCCATAGGGTTCCTTTGTGACCATGTTATATGTTAGAATAACCCTCTGAGGTTATACTTCATGATCCCTTAGAAATCATAGTACATTGCATGTTCCGTTATTTGCTTAAAAGTTGACTATTATGCCCTTATATTATAAAAAAGAGATTTTTGAAAATGTGAGAGGTCAAAAAACTTTATTACTGATATATAAGTATGTCCACAAAATTTGACATCGGTTTCTGATCTCAAACTAAAGTTATGCAAGATAGTGTAAAATGAAACTTTTTGTTAATTAAATGGATTTTTTAGCATAATTCATATTTAAACCCAAATTTTGGCACCAATCTCATTGCCTAGTGTTTAAATATAAATTTTAGGGAATTTTGAAATTTTTGGTCGGATTTTATATTGACCATAACATAGAGTTCTTGCATAAATTCGGTAATTGACGATAATGCCCTTTTCATTAATAAAATAAGATGTACATATCATTTACATGCCAAATCTTTTTCTACTAATGTTATATATTAAATAAAATATTTTAAGCATTCAAGACATATAAAAATCTCAGGATTTCATAAACATCTCAAATATCGTTAAGTACCAACTTTTACGCAAATTAGGTGCATAGTATGGTTTAAAACCATATTTAACATCTAAGACTTGGTACCAACTGATTTTAAAAATAAATTTTAATACTTTAACAGTAAGTATAAGTCTTGAACTCAGACTTCCAAATTTGACCTTAAACGCATATGTGAAATGACCAAAATGCCCTACGGTGCATAGTTTGGCCATATATGGTGAACCTCACATATGTATGATATCTTACTGATGTAACTTGATAAAATAAATATTTTTACTCAATATTTTAGACCAGAACCTCAGTTTACTATTAAATCTCTTTTATAAACTTTAAAATGACCAAAATACCCTTACGAGGCTTAAATTGGTTTTAAATTCGTTTTGGCCATAATTGTGGATATCCTACTGATATCACACCATATTTTAAGCATAATAACTTACGAAACTTGTACTTGTCATCTCCGATTACCCGTTAGGCTTATACGCGTTCGGTACGGTTTATGTAACTAGTTTGCATAAATTAGCTGAAATGGGTCAAACCTTATCATTTTTATTTCAAAATCCAAAATGTATTTAGTTTACCAATTTTATACAAGTCTTCATACTTGTTGGGTCTAAATCGCATTCCAATCCTGTCATCGCTTAATCTCGTGTTTCGTACCGTAAACCTTTCTTTAGACTAACCGGCCTAAGTTTATAACTTAAATAAGACCTGTTAGTAATCTCATAGGTTATTATAACCTTCGTTCCAGATTAGGAGCCCCAGTAAAAGATACTTGCACTTGTTTGAGTAGATTGTACGGTTGAGTATACAAAACTTGCATTTTAAGCTCAGGTAAATACATTTAACTTATTTTCCCTTATACGGGCTTGGGATACGGTAAATTATTACCGCTTGGTCGGGTATTGAATATTTAATCGATTACTGGTTAAATCATTGAGATAACCTGTTTTAATCTGTCTTGTTTGATACTAAGCATTTGGGGGTTAATGACCGTGTGCTGGATATCATTGGCTTCATTTAACTTCAAATAGCCACGACCTAAGCACGGGGTGTAGGCATACACGTGACAGTTGCGATACAGATTCTTTTCCCCAAAAGGGAATTAAGATATAAGATATAACACACATGAGGATAACTCCTTGTGGACTATTTTAGTGGTGTGTTAATTAATCATGATTCGGCTCTTCTATTCTGGGCCCTGAACGTACGACAAATATGTAAATCTGTATACAAGATTATTTCATATAATTGTGCCAAGTTATAAATGATTTTATGCCTTGTGCATCCAAACCAATTTTATAAACACTTTTCAACTGAGTCGGTTAATTGTATTTACCAGTGTAAACTGATGTATTTTCAAAAGACTAAGTGACAGGTACTATACGTAATTGGCTGGAAGCTCCTTCGTGTCAATGAAGGATCTTGCAAATCCTTAGAATTCCCTAAAGTCTGCTAAACTTCATTTTGTACATTTTAAAATGATCCGCCTGTGGATTTAATATTGCAAGATCGAATGTAATTATCTTTTCAGAATATCCGACAATTGGGTTTGTAATAATATTTTATATTCCAAGACTTTCGCTGTGCTATTCTGTGTATGTTTGACTATGACGATACCAATCTTACGTCACGATATTCCCCATCAGGCCCACCAGACAGAGCTGTAAATATCGGGGTGTGACAGTCGAGGATATAACCAGTGAGTTCGAAGCCATCAATGACACAGAGCCATCATCCAAAAAGAGCGATATCACACCAAAGTTTGTGTCCAGACACAAGGATGAGCTACGAAGATAACTTAACGATTTGGGAAAAATGGAAAGTTAACGATCAAGGCTTGTTTTCAATACACCCCAAAATGAAGGTAACACTTCTTCTCACGACAAGGGTACCAACCCAGACCCTTTGGCGACCTTCATGGTTGTATTCAAACAAATGACTCATGAAGAAAAAACTACGATAATGGAAGAGAAGAGAGATGACAAAGGATACCACAAGGGTGATAGGGGTGAGGGTAACAATGCACTAGACAACCCTACATTCCCAATGACCTTGCAGTGGTCTCAAAGTTCAATAACGAATTGCCGAGGCACCTTTCCCCCAAAGCTTAAACCACCCAGTAACCTGGATAGGTATGATGGAACCAAGGATCCAGAGGACGATCGCCATGCCTTCTGGGGAGCCGGTCAGGTTGGCAGATGGTCTATGCCTACCTAGTGTCACATGTTTGTGCAAACGTTAACCGAAGGAGCCCGTCTTTGGTTTGATAGTCTTCATGCAGGAAGCATAGACAGCTACGAGGTTCTATGAGAGAAGTTCCTCAGGAACTTCAACCAACAAAGGATGGTAGTTAAGAACCCTAATGAAATCATGCATATCCGTCAAAGAGACAACGAACGGGTAGGTCAGTACATGGAGAGGTTCATCAAGGAGAGCATGAACATAAAGGGAGTCCCCGAGGTAATGAAGTTAAGCAGCTTCATCAATGGATTAAAGCATACTCAGCTACGTGAGAAGTTAGGGGAGGAATTCCCCGAGACATTTGACGGCCTCATGGATAAGGTCGGGGCCTTCGTTAGGGGAAAAACACCAGCAACAAGGCCAATGAACTGGATGTCGGATCCCAGAGGATCAACCCCACTCCTCGACTACAAGATAAAGGTAACCTTTACTCTAAGAGAACTCTTTATGATAAAACACATCATGACTGGTAGAGACCCACCTTTTCCTCTTATAAGCCCTGAACCATGGACCAGACCCCTACTACGAAATTTTTACCACTTTGACCAAGACGCCAAGTGAAATACTGGTCACTGAAAGAGTCAAAAACTCCTTCCTAAGACCCCCTCCCCTCAAGCTTGGACCAAAGGCCTACCCGAATGAATATTGTGAGTTCCATAAGCGATGTGATCATAAGACAGACAATTGCATGTACTTGAAGAGAGAGAAAGAGAGATTGAACTAGTAGTTAAAACAGGAAAGCTCCCATTTGATAAAAGAAATAAAAGAGGGAGGGGACAGAAAGGGGAAGGATATAAAGCTGGAAAAGCCGTAAAGGGGTTTTGTAGACATGATTAGAAGGAGAGAGGAATACAGTTCTACCTGGAGTGTCTAAGCCAGAGTGATGGGACCCAGGATTGCATGAAAGACCCTATACTCATGCCCCCCCCCCTGGAGGAACACGAGGTCCAGAGGCTTTCAGCTAAGACAACAAAACATAGAGTTGCACGAATACACGTAGATGCGGGAGTGGGGTAGAGGTGATAATTGAGCATTGTTTCCTCAGGTTAGACAGAGATATAAGAGACAGGCTGGAGGAAGACTCCATGCTCCTCGTAGGCTTCAATAATACTGTTTCACACCCTCTAGGGAAGATAAGGCTCCCATTCATAGTGGGTATAGGTGACAGGGTAAGAATCATAGAGCTGGTATTTTCTATAATCTGATCACCCTCAAAGTATAACGCTATATTGGGGAGGCTCGGAATCGGGGACTTTCAAGCACAAGCTTCAACTCCTCATGGAGCCCTTGTATTCCAACCCACAGAGGGCTTGCTAGAAAGAAATCCCTGGAGGAGGGGATAGAGGAATGGATCCTGAATGAAAGATTCCCGTAACAAGCTGTTCGAGTGGGCGAACATCTAAGTAACAAGTGTAAAAGTGCCCTAAAGGAGTTTTTGCTCTTCAACGTAGACGTCTTCACATTTCATCATGGATACATGTGTGGCATACCCCGGAGTTTTATGGAACATCGTCTCAACACCCATAGCTGGGTAAAACCAATCAAACAAAAGAAACGAACTATGGGACCGGATAAGAGGAGGGTAGCATGTGAGGACACTAGGAAGCTCCTCAGGGCGGGCATCATGAAAGAAGTCAGATATCCTACCTGGGTGGTAAAACTAGCGATGGTAAGTAAAAATGATGGAGAATGTGTGTGGACTACAAGGACCTGAACAAGGCATGCCGGAAGAACTGTTACCCCCTACCAGAGATTGACGTCTAGGTAGACTCGCTGGCCCAATACCACTTAAAATGTTTCTTGGATGCATACAAAGAGTACCACCAAATCCCGATGTCCCAAGAAGACGAGGAAAGGACGACATTTGTAACGGATAAGGGGGCCTTCTGTTACACCAAGATGTCATTCGGGCTCAAGAACGCAGGAGCGACCTACTAGAGGTTTATGAACACGTTATTCAAGGACCAATTGGGGCAAAACCTGGAAACCTGTGTGGACGACATCATCATTAAGAGCCTCACGTAGGCTACTATGCGAGAAGATATGGCGGAAAACCATCAGAACCATGCAGGAAGTGAACATGAAGTTGAATCCAGAGAAGTGCGATTTTGGAGTAGAAAAAGGAAGGTTTTTGGTGGTAGTGGTGACAAAATAAGGGATCAGAGCAAATAAAAAACGCAAGCGGTTGTGGAGATGAGATTCCCAAGGCCCCTGAAGGACATTCAACAGTTAAACGGAAGATTGATCGCACTCAATCATTTCCTATTGAAAGTTACTGATAAGACACTTCCTTATATGAAAGTCCTGAAGGATTGTTTGTGAGAAAGAAGATTTTGTTAGAGTCCGAAGGCTGATGCGGCCTTCCAAGAAATGAAGAAGCTCATGTGCAATTTGCCTACTTTGGCCACCCCTGTACCTGGGGAAGACCTTTTGTTATACTTATCAGCATCCAAGATAACGATTAGTGCTATTATGATGGTAGAGAGACAAGGCAAACAAATACCGATATATTTCATCAGAAGGACGCTCAAAGGGCTGGAAGAGAGATATATGTGTGACACCCGACCTCTCAGGCCGTACCAGACAATAGTAATTTGTGTAGTAAACATGTAACATGACTATTTGTGACTGACTGTGATGTTAATATATGATAGTTGATGTGTTGATAATTTTAGATGTGCATGAAAATTATGTTGGCAACGATAAAACTAACGCTTATCGCGTAACGTTTAAAACGCGAAACGAACGTCGGTGACCACCCGATCAGTGTTAAAATGCAAAAAATAGTGTGTTATGATTAGAATAATAAATTTAATCATATCCGTGTGGAAAAATAATTTAAAACGCTAATAAACTCTATTTTTCGAATTTGAGCGTTTAACGCGCGATACTGCGCGAATTAAACAAAATACTGTCAACGCAGCCAGTCAAGGAAACTGGTAATTATTTCAGTAATATTTTTATGTGATTATTTTAATAGAGTGATAAAAATAATTTAAAACGCACTAAAACGGGATTAAAACGCTAGATAAAATACCCGGTATCTAGTAAATTACCTGTTTTTGAGCTAAATTACATATAATATGTGTATGTATATATATATATATATATATATATATATATATTTGTGAGAGGGGGGACATGGGGGCGGCAATGTGGGTTGCCCACATTCTATTGAATGAGGGAACTTGGACACTTGTCCATCCTAGATGCATTAGAATGATGATTAGGCTTGTACATGTCTCCATAAACTCACAATTCCAAGAACACATTTAAACACTTCACAATCTCTCTCTCCCTCAGACCAAGCTCGGCCGAACACTCCCTTGTACACTTTCATTTTCATTTTTAAAATTAAATCTTGAAGATCATGTCCATTCCAAGGTGTTTTCAAGCTTACATAAAGGTTTAGAGGTGATTTCAAGGAGATTGGAGCAAGAACAAAGCTTCACATCATCATAAATCTTAAAACCCACTAAGAATCTTGTAGGTATAACATATTTTCTTTTCAATCTTGCTCTTGATTCATGGTGATGAAGATGATAGTGAAAGTTTCTCTTGTTCTTGAATCTAAACATAAACTTGAAAATAAAAATGGGTGTATGCATGTATGTATATATGGCCGAGAATGATGTGTGTATATGTGTATATTGTATTTTAAATTTTTGATGAAAGATTTCTTGGTTGTTTGATTTGTTGAAAAATAAGATGATTAAAGGAATTGTTAGTTGTCAAATAAGAATGTTCTAAAGAGATTAGAGATTTGAAAGTGAAATATTTAAAAGTGAAATTTTGAAAGTATATGTGTGTATAATTTTTGTATATATGTATGCATGTATGTTAAAGTTGATGTGAAATCATAAGGTGTTATGTATGATATTTTGAAAGTAAAAGATTTGAGTATGAATGAACATGAATGATTGAAGGATCTAAGGTGTTATGTATGATATTTGAAAGAATAAGATGTTAGTGAGATTTTGATGTATTAAGATCATATTAGATGATAAAATTTTGATATGAACATACTAGATGCATATACTTAGACATGCATGTTGATATATGATCTTAAAAAGATTATTTAAGTATGATTGAGTAAAAATCGGTTATGAGCAGATTATAAACACTAAAATGAAGTTATTTTAAAGTGTTTCGTGACTTATAACTTTGTTATAATGTTTGCTAGCTTTGCATGTTCTACATGGTGCATTAAAAGTTGTAAAATATGTGAAATCGCATGATTTATGTGACTTATACAAAAACTGCACTAATCTGATTATAACTATTATTTTAATCAGTAAATAACATGTATTGTGTTAAAATATCAAGTCGTTTCGAGTTGGGACGATTATAGTAACGTTTAACGCAAAACTATGCGTTAAAACGGTCAAAAATCGGCTTTTGGAGTGATTTTTGTGAAACTGATTTAGATCAGTAAATAAACTGATTTTTTTAGTTTAAAAACAAGTATTTTAACTAATTTTAAGTTTACTTAGTGTTTGGTTGGTCATACGTGACTTCCGACGCCCGAAAACGTTACCGAATCATTAAAATACGCATTTTTTTCAGTGTACACTATTGTGGGGAAAATTTTGGGGAAACTTTATGTGGCAAAATGTGTCATGTGATTTAAACATTAGAATATGAAAATATGTTAAGTTTTTAACATAATTTTAGAAATCTAGCTTACGCATGTATGCATGTACGTTTTGTGCGGTAGAAACAGTGAAAATTGTGTTAGACGAGAAACTTGTTTGTCGAGCATGAAATTTGATACATATATGATATTTTATGTATATTTTCTTTAAAAATGACAAAATAGATAAGTTTGTGATATTTCGCGTACTTCGGTGTTAAATTATATGAATGTTTATGTATATATATTACGACGCGCAAATCGTAGATATATTGCGTATAAACGGGAAAAGTTAACGGATTTACACAATAATGGTCACCCATAAAATCGTTCAAGTCGCAAAATCATAAATATATATATATATATATATATAAATATATAGGGGATGGTTCAAATGAAAACCACTTTTATTGTGAAAACTCGAAAACTAACTAAAAAAAGCCTAAAAACACACAAAAAAAAAATTTTCAAATTTTTTTTTATAAAAATCGCTGCTTTTTATGTATAAAAAAAACATTTTTTCAAAAAAAAAAAATTTGTGTAGTGCACATGTGTAATACTACACATGTGTAGTACACATACACATGTGTAGTTTACACATGTGCACTACACACAAAAAAAAATTTTAAATTTTTTTTTATATAATAAAACCTGCGAAAATTGGTTTGCAAAAAAAAAAAAAAATTTGTATGTTTTTTGGCTTTTTTTAATTAGTTTTCGAGTTTTCCCAATAACTAGTGGTTTTCATTTGAACCTTCCCCTATATATATATGGACTCATGTATATATTAACGTGCCAACATAATCCAAAAATAACAACTTTTCGAGATAATCTCAAAGTTATGTGATCATTCTAAGAAACGGAGAAACTTAGGGTTTTTGTGTTATGTGTATTGATTTAGAATCGTTGCTATATTAGGACGTGTAGAAAATCAATCTCTGTGATTGAGATATTAAAATACGAACCCAAAGGTGAGTGTCATTAAACCCCTTTTTTTTACTGCTTTGTATATATTTTGGGGGTAGATGTAACACCTGTCTAATTTTACTTGAATTTAATAATAATTGATGCCATTTTTATACAAAAGATACCAAATTAACATAACTTACATAAGTCAAGTTCATTAGTAGCATAGACCTTAGTCAACTAACGGCTAAGTTAAAACATTCAAAAGTTGTTTAACAAATTGTTTACAACCCATAAACATAGTCTATTAAAGTTTAAAACATTGCGGAAGCTTGTAAATAGTGTTCGGTTCTTCAAAAGCTTGCTCGATCATCTTCCGGTTAGTTTTCAACATCACCTAAGATCAAAACCACAACAAGTGTTAGTTTTGATCAAGTTATAATGGATACAAACAAGTTCCAAGGGTCAACAACCAAGAAAAAAAAAATTCCGGAAGGGGGCGCCGCGTGACGGCAAGGTCCCTCGCGTCACGCCTAGCCCTGATTTTCTTAGAATGTTTATTTCTTTGATGCTGCAGATTCCCAGCTCAAAGTTTAGTCAGGTTCCAACTTAAAATAGCCATAACTTATGATTCGGAAGTCCGTTTTTAGTGATTCTTTTTCATATACGTCTGTAATCTTATTACCAACATGTCTATTACAATAGTCATGTCAAAACTTCAACTTACGGACAGAAAGTCTATATGTCGTTATGCATTAATTCGACCTGTAGGTCACGTAAGCCATGCGGATCGTAACAAAATCGTCGATCTAACCTAGAGTGCGGAATCCCCTAGAACAGATTTCACAGAAAAGGTGTAGCAAACCGAAATCACTTTAAACCCGATCTTTATTGATTATCTTCAAACGATTACAATCAATCAAGATCTCCAAATTCGTCCAAGCCTTTGTCTTTCACGAATTCTCTCCAAGAGTGATTACCAGATTAATCTAAACCCTAATGCTAAGCTTTGTTTATATAGGACAAATCTTTGCATATGGGCTAGGTCATGGGCTAGGCCCATTTCGCCTACCATCCCCCTATGTGGGTTTGGTTTGGCCCAATCACTCTTAATTAACTATTACAAAGCTAAACCCGCTAACTGTTTATCGTTTTACTAATTACAAGATATCCAAAGACCAAATCTAAGCTGTTGTCACAGAACATGCACCAACAAACTCCCCCTTGACAATAGCTCGCAAAGGTAACTTCAGTCTTCAGAATATCACAGTCTTTTGGTCTTTGGATAGCTTCAGCTTTAACAGCTTCTGTTAGCAACAGACTCCCCCTAAGCTGATGCATCCAATCACCAAATTTTCAAAACTTTAGCGTTTGAGTAAACTCCAGTTCAGCATTTGTATAGCACTCTTCAAACTCTTCAACTTGTTTGCAATGTAGAAAGGAGGTTCTACCATGCATCCAATCAAACTCTCATCTTCACAGCAACTTCTCAGCAACACAGCAATTTCTCAGCAACACAGCAACTTCTCAGCAACACACTGCTTCAATCTGTTTACTATAAAACAAACATCTCGAGAAACCATAAGAATTTTCAACATAAGTTAAACAAATTATTATTATTCAAGAGATTTGTTAAATTGTATAACAGATTAAGCATTTTCCAATTTAACACCAACACCCACAAATTTTAAACAAACACCTTATAACTTGCATGATTTAAAAAATTTGAACCCACTTACTAACACTGTCTCCCCCTATCAGTAACAATTCCTCCAAGAATAACAGTTTTCCGTACATTAAGAATTTTAACAAAAAAAGACACTATTTTGTATTTTTGGTATTTTCTGAAAACAAATAACTACGAAAAGTAATAAACACTCTATTTTTGTGAGAATCACTAGTAAGAAGATCATATCAGCACAATCAAACTGTTTCACACCATTAGTTAATTCTTTATATAATTTTTCATGAAAAGCAGTTCAAGACGATTACCAGTATGTTCATCCACTTAAACAAAATGCATGAACATTTCAAGTACCATTACCGTATGATACGTTAAGGTAATATTAATTCTGATATATTAGCGTGTCCCACTTCAGGATATACCCCCGCGATCAAGGTATGCACAAAAATTCATCGTAGTAGGTGAGTATACTGAATTCAACCGTTTTGTTTTTCAACGTTTAGATAATTGGTGAACAGGTCAGTACTTCTGTACAGCAGAGAGACCAAAATATCTAACGAGGGCTAAGACAAATACCATTTTTGGTACGATTTATGCATTTTGCACTTTTTGAATGACTCTCTATGAGAGCTTCTTCATTTTCAGGGTTTTGGCATTTTTAGCTCTTTTAAGATATCCTGGGTGTGTCTAGGTCAGCATGTATCTGGATGCAGCAGAAGGACACCCCTGATATACCCAGATGAAATAACAGTATAAAGACCCAAAACTTCAGATTTTGGCAATCTATCAACGCAAGATTTAAGGTCATTAAACCATACACCACTGATGTGTTCCCCACTCATACTCAGTGCATTTATGTTTATATCACATTGGTAAGTTGATTATTTCATGCTTTTTCCTACTAGTACATCATATGATGAAGCTGCAATCACACTTAAGCAATTTAATTCAGTTCGAGTGTGATAGTCTAACTTGCTGATGTACTATCATTTCTTCTTTTTCACACAGTGAAAACTCATTTTTGATTTTCTATTTTTTTTATGTTTTTGATTTTTCAATATTTTTGTATTTTTGATTTTTAAGAAAAACAGTAAACTGTTTACAAAATTCTTATGAAAAACCAGTTATTCAGGATTCCTCATCCCGTTGAGTTCGACTAAGTGTTCAAAGTGAGCTCTATCAAAAGCTTTAGTGTAAAGATCAGCAAGGTTATCTAGTGTGTCGACTCGATGTAATTCAATTAGTCGTTTTTCAGCACAATCCCGTATAAAGTGATGACGTATGTCAATATGTTTAGTTCTATTGTGCTTTACGGGATTGGTTGTGATTGATATGGTGGCATTATTCTCTATCATAATAGGAGTACGAGTGAAATCAAACCGTAATCGCGCATCTGCTGTTGAATCCAGAGAACCTGAGAGCAACAGCTACCCGCAGCAATATATTCAGCTTCACACGTAGATGTAGACACACAGGATTTCTTCTTGCATTGCCAAGACACAATCCTGCCTCCTAAGAACTGACAACCACCAGTTGTAGACTTTCTGTTTGATTTGCATCCTCCAAAGTCTGAATCAGTGTAAGCAACGAACCTCAAATCACTATCCGCTTGATACCACAACCCAAGTTTAGGTTTCCCCTTCAAGTAACGAAGAATACGCTTCACTGCTTTCATGTGTGACTCTTTCGGATTCGCCTGATATCTGGCACATAAGCATACGGAAAACATGATGTCAGGTCTTGAAGCAGTCAGGTACATTAGAGAACCAATCATCACCCTGTATTGAGTAGGATCAACGTCTTCAGTGCTTTCATGATCTGGGCCAAGATTGTGATTTTCACAGATGGGTGTGTTGAAAGTAGAGCAATCATTCATTTTGAATCGATCCAGAATGTCATACACATACTTCGTTTGATAAATAAACAACCCATCCTCCTTCTGTTCAACTTGTAATCCCAGAAAGTAAGACAGCTCACCCATAGCACTCATTTCAAACTTGCTCTTCATCACCTGTTCAAACTCCTTACACATGTTCTCATCAGATGACCCAAAGATGATGTCATCCACGTATACCTGTACCAGTAGAAAAACTTCCTTCTTTCTCTTTATGAACAATGTACTGTCAATCTGACCTCTTTCAAAACCATTTTTGAGCAGATGTGTAGACAGTGTCTCGTACCACGCCCTGGGAGCTTGATGTAACCCATACAAAGCCTTATCAAGTTTGTAAACTCGATCTGGATAGTCTGGATCAACGAACCCATCTGGTTGTGAGACATACACCACTTCTTGGACTTTCCCGTAAAGAAATGCATTCTTCACGTCTAGTTGAAAAACTTTGAAGCCCTTGAATGAAGCAAAAGCCAGAAATAAACGAATTGCCTCCAACCTTGTGTCACACCCCCAAAATCCACCTGCGGAGTACTACCGCTTGGAGGCGTGACTGACCAGGATCCAGCCACCAATCATATTGAACAAGCATATAAGTAGTTATAAAAATCCACCCAGTACAATTGGTGTTCAAACAAAACGTAGTTAAGTTGCAAGCGGAAGCATAAGTCTTAAGTCAAAACATAAGTTTAATTGTTTCATAGTTTAACATGGCACGCAGTCGTCCATGTCCCACAACGATCCTCCTCCATGCAAGCTCCAGCTAAGAAACCTAAGGACCTGCAAAGCATGTAGTAACGAGTCAACAACAAGTTGAGTGAGTTCACGGTTGGGTGTTCGTTTTAAGTTGTTTCGAAAACAGTTTCCTTTAGCTGGCATCCTGCCGTGGGGGTTACCCCATAGTTAAAAACGTGACTTGTTCATCCCCGGTTACTCTGGCTATCCAGCCGTGGGGGCTACCCCGTGTTAGTTATCTGGCATTTCAGCCGTGGGGGCTACCCCATGTATACACTAGACTCGTTACCATATCGACTGCTGACTGTAGTCATGTTTATGTGCCCTGAAACTGTCAATGTCTATCAGCATTGACGTGCCCCAGATCCATTAGTTCACGCCCGTCCTCTGCGGCACGGTGTGAGGTTTGTCAAACCTAAATAGCGCTATCTAACTAATGACCCGCTCGCCATTGGCCCGGCGATTAAGTCGATATAAAAAGGAGGGACTTCGTGATAGAGTTTTGGTCTAGTACGAGTTATCTGTCCGTGAGGACGAGGAATTACATTCCTGAACCTTTGCTGTCCTACCCAAGGAGGACGAGGAACCCAGTTCCTTAACCCCATTCCCAACCCAGGGAATCCCATGCTTTGTAGAGGGTGTGAACTCACCTTGGTTTGCTCGGTAGAAACACAGAAAAGTCAAACAAGCAATGTTGTGGCTACTCACGTCCTATCATAGTTGTATCATACAAGTCAGGTTCCAACCATGTATTGCACGTATGTTCTACACGTATGCTAGCACGTTGCATGCAAGTTCATCTATAGCAGCCCAAATAATCGTTCATAAACAACAGTACGTATGAGGTCCGTGTAGTAGGCCCAAAGGTCCGGCCCAAACAATTAAGTCCGAAATGAGGTGCAAGCCCAAACAGCGAGTATCCGTGTATAGTCTCGAGTCGCAACTAGGTGTTTACGACTCGCAACCGGAGTCGCAACCATGGTTTCGGTTCATGCTGTCTTGGTTACGAGTCGCAACCGGACTCGCAACAATGGTTTCGAGTCACAAATTTGGTGTGCTGATCATGTGTGGTTTCGAGTCGCAACCAGGTGTTTGCGACTCGCAACCGGTGTCGCAATCGGGGATCTCGACTCGTTGTGCTTGGTTTCGAGTCGCAACTGATGGTTTCGGTTGGACAGGAGCTGATTCGGTACAGTGTACTACCCACTAGCATTCTGATTTCATGTAACAGTTTGTACTATCCAACCAAAATCCTTAAACATGTTTCTTGTCTAGCAAATTACTAAAAATGGATCAAACATATCAGATTTCAAATATTCAACATGTTCATATGATATTCAACAAGTTCTTCATGTGTTCATCATGTTCTTCAATATTCAAGTAGTTCATCTTCATTCCTATGAACCTAGGTCTAACAAGAATCATGAACAACTTATCAACAAATCACCCTAATAGCAAGCTTTCGGTTCTTAACACAAGAGTACACAATCCGATTTATATGAACATCAACAACTAGTGTTTTAGACTACATTTAAACACAAAACATCATGAGTTCATTATGCCACATATCCGAAATCAAAGCATGTTCCGATTATCAACATCATACACACGATTCACAAGCACATCATCATTGTACAAACGGTTCTAGTTCAATCATGTCATCCATAACATCAAACATCATAAACACTAACCAACAAACATCATAAACACTAACAAGCATCATAAACACTAACAAACATCATAAACACTAACCAACAAACATCATAAACACTAACAAGCATCATAAACACTAACAAGCATCATAAACACTAACAAACATCATAAACACTAACCGGTTGTGAGGTGGTGAAAGATGAAGCTTTGTTTGGTGTGAACAAGCAAATCCGAGAAATCCATTTGAGGTCGGTTGGTTTGATCCGAGAAGAAGGAGAAGAGTGTGATGCTTGGTGTCTAGGGTTTTAGTGAGAGAATGGAGAGTGTGTGTGTAGAGGAGAGTATGAGTGTTATCAAAATGGCAACATGTCTAACTATCAAGTTTATATATCCGCTCCTAGTAATACACCCTAGTGGGCTCTCGGATAGGCTAAGTGTGGGTGTGTGGCCCAACCGGCCCAATGTCGCATCGTTCACTCGAGACCACATGGTCTCGAGTCGGGTTCTTGTGTCTCGGTTCATATATACATACATCGCATACTCACAAGCACACACAAATAACACATAATCACGTAAAGGTTCATTTGTCATTAATCACATAAGCTAACTAGCCACGCGTTTAAGCATACACGAAAGGTTCTAGATTTCGAGTTGTCACATCATCCCCAAGTTGAAAGAAATTTCGTCCCGAAATTTGGTAAGCACTCACTGAGGAAGCTAGTTAAGTTGTATGGTTTTCCCGGTTTTCCTGGGGTGTCACATCCACCCCCCGTTGATCTGGAATTTCGTCCCGAAATTCCGTAGCTTCGGCCTCAGTAGTGGGTGTACTGTTTGCGAACAGTTGGGGATATTTTTGTTTCATCTGATCTTCGCGCTCCCAGGTGAACTCTGGGCCGCGACGTGAGTTCCAACGAACTCGAACGAGAGGTATTCTGGTGCTCTTGAGGACCTTAACATCTCGGTCCGTGATTTCAACTGGTTCCTCGACGAATCGTAACTGCTCGTCGATAGTGAGTTCCTTCAAAGGAACTACGTGGGTCTCATCTGACGGACACTTCTTCAGATTCGACACGTGAAAAACGTTGTGAACTGCACCGAGTTCCGCGGGCAAGTTTAATCTGTAGGCCACCCTGCCTATTTTCTCAATGACCTCGAAAGGTCCAACGTATCGTGGGTTAAGTTTACCGCGTTTACCAAAACGAACCACACCCTTCCAGGGTGAAACTTTGAGTAGTACCCGCTCCCCAACCTGGAGCTCAAGTGGTTTCCTGCCCATGTCGGCGTAAACTTTCTGACGTTCACGAGCGGCCGTCATGCGTTTTCGTATCTGAGCGATTTGCTCGGTTGTATCTACCACATATTCTGGACCAGTGATCTGACTATCTCCCACCTCTGCCCAGCAAAGAGGAGACCGGCATTTACGTCCGTACAATGCCTCAAACGGAGCAGCTCCAATGCTGGTGTGGTAGCTGTTATTGTACGAGAATTCCACAAGTGGCAGATGCTTTTCCCAGCGGTTGCCAAAGTCGATTACACATGCACGAAGCATGTCTTCTAAGGTTTGAATAGTGCGTTCGGACTGCCCGTCCGTCTGAGGGTGATACGCTGTGCTCATGTCTAATCGTGAGCCGAAGGATTTGTGCATTGCTTGCCACAGCTCTGAAGTAAAACGTGCATCTCGATCTGAGATGATAGAGGTGGGCACCCCGTGCCTCGAAACAACTTCCTTGAGGTAAATTTCTGCGAGAGTGGAGAACTTATCCGTCTCCTTGATAGCCAAGAAGTGTGCAGATTTTGTGAGTCGATCCACGATCACCCAAATAGTACCGTTCCCCCGCTGGGATCTAGGTAGGCCAGTAACAAAATCCATGGAAATTTGCTCCCATTTCCATTGAGGTATCTCTGGTTGTTGGAGTAGGCCTGATGGTTTCTGGTATTCCGACTTGACTCTCGCACAAGTCAAACACTTGCTGACATAGGTTGCTATGTGGGCCTTCATGCTAGGCCACCAATACGTAGTTTTGATGTCGTGGTACATTTTATCCGATCCAGGATGTACCGAGTAGCGAGACTTGTGTGCTTCATCCATCACAAGTTCTCGTAGGTTGCCATAGTGTGGGACCCAAATGCGTCCCGTTACGTAGTACGCACCGTCTTCCTTCTGCTCTAAGCGTTGCCTCGATCCGCGTAGGGCTTCAGCCCTGACGTTTTCTGGTTTCAGTGCTTCTATCTGAGCAGCTCGTATCTGGGAGGGAAGACTAGAATGGATCGTGAGTTGTAAAGCTCGCACGCGCTTCGGCGCAGTGTCCTTTCGACTGAGGGCGTCGGCCACAACATTGGCCTTGCCCGGGTGGTACCTGATTGAGCACTCGTAGTCACTCAGTAGTTCGACCCATCGTCGTTGTCGCATATTCAGTTCCTTCTGCTTGAAGATGTGCTCGAGGCTCCTGTGGTCAGTGTAGTTGGCGCACTTGGTACCATACAGGTAATGCCGCCATAACTTAAGTGCAAAAACAACAGCTCCCAGCTCTAAGTCGTGCGTAGTGTAGTTCTTTTCATGAACTTTAAGTTGGCGTGAGGCGTAGGCTATAACTTTGTCTCGTTGCATCAACACGCAACCAAGACCCTGAATTGATGCGTCGCAGTAAACCACAAAGTCGTCTGTGCCTTCCGGCAAGGAAAGGATAGGTGCGCTACAAAGTCTATCCTTTAGGTGCTGAAATGCTGATTCCTGTGCGTTTCCCCAGCGATAAACAATGCCCTTCTGCGTTAGTGAGGTGAGAGGCTGTGCAATCTTAGAAAAATCCTTTATGAATCTCCGGTAGTATCCCGCCAAACCCAAGAATTGGCGAATTTCCTTTGGTGTACGAGGTGCAGTCCAGTTCTTTATCGAGTCTACCTTGGATGGATCAACGTGAATCCCATCCTTGTTTACCACGTGGCCTAGGAAATGGACTTCTCGAAGCCAAAAGTCGCATTTCGAGAACTTTGCATAAAGCTGTTCTGTTCGAAGGAGTTCCAGAATAAGTCGCAGATGTTGCTCGTGTTCCTCCCGACTCTTAGAATAGATCAAGATGTCGTCGATGAAGACTATAACGAACTTGTCCAGGTAAGGCTTGCACACTCGGTTCATCAAGTCCATGAAAACCGCAGGTGCATTTGTCATCCCAAAAGGCATGACCAAAAACTCATAGTGTCCGTAACGTGTTCTAAAAGCTGTCTTGGAGACGTCCTCTTCCCGGACTCTCAGCTGGTGATAACCCGATCTCAAATCAATCTTCGAATAGTAGCTCGACCCTTGCAGCTGGTCGAACAAGTCGTCGATCCGCGGTAGAGGATAACGATTCTTCACCGTCACCTTGTTGAGTTCCCGGTAGTCGATGCACATTCTGAAAGTACCGTCCTTCTTCTTTACAAATAACACTGGAGCTCCCCAGGGCGATGAGCTAGGACGAATAAAACCTTTATCCAAGAGCTCTTGTAGCTGCGTAGAGAGTTCTTTCAACTCTGATGGAGCTAAACGATAAGGTGCACGAGCTATGGGCGCAGCTCCAGGAGCTAGTTCGATCTGAAACTCGACTTGGCGATGAGGCGGAAGACCAGGTAATTCCTCAGGAAATACCTCTGGATAATCGCGTACAACTGGAAAATCTTCTATCTTCTTCTCTTTTTCTGAGGTGTCAGTAACGAGAGCCAAAATAGCAGTGTGGCCCTTTCGCAAGCACTTTTGGGCCTTAAGGAGAGAAATGACGTTCTCAACAGCACTCCTCTTGTCTCCATGAATCATGAGAGGTTCGCCATCGGGACCTGGAATACGGACAACCTTCTCGTTGCAAAGAATCTCTGCTCTGTGCTGGGATAACCAATCCATCCCAATGACAACGTCGAAACTACCCAAGACAATAGGAATGAGGTCGATAGAGAAGGTCTGGTCAGCGAGAATAAGTTTACAACCCTTGACTACGTGTGTGGCTTCTAAACTCTTACCGTTTGCTAGCTCTACGGTGTGCTTGTTGTTCAAAGGTGTTGGAATACGCTTAAGCATTCGACTAACTTCTAGTGACACGTAGCTAGTATCGGCACCCGAATCAAATAAAACTGAAACATAAAAGTCGTCGAGAAGGAACTTACCCGCCACAACATTGGGGTCATTCCTTGCTTCACCTTGTCCAATCACAAACATCCGCCCCCTGGCGCCATTGTTGTTGTTGTTCCCATTGTTACCATTCCCTTGATTGTTGTTATTGTTATTGTTGTTGTTCTGGTTCCTGTTCAGTTGGGGACAATCTCTCTTGAAGTGGCCCTCAGCTCCACACTGAAAGCACCCTTTGTTATCACCTTGCTGTTGCTGCTGCTGGCGCTGGTTCTGTTGAGCTTGCTGACGATTCTGATTGGCGGGGTATAAGCTCCTGCAATCCTTTGCAGCGTGACCAGGCTTGTTGCACCGATGACAGTTGCCCCTGGTGCATGGCCCGCTGTGGTGCAGGCTGCAGCGATTGCATTTGGGGTGATTTCCTTTGTACCCACCATGACCTTGACCACCAGATGATTGCTGACAAGGGCTCTTGTAGTCCTCAGTCTTTCGCTGCTGAGACTGGGACTGAACAGAAGTCGAACCCTTACTTGAAGTTCCATCCCATTTTCGTTTGTTGTCACTAGAGGTACCAGTAGTAGTTGCAGCACCTATGCGTTTTGGTAACTTGTTCTGCTCCACCGCCTGATCCGTGAGACGGTGAGCCAACTGAACGGTTTGCTGGTAGGTGGCGAGGTTCGCTGAAGTCACATGACTTTGGATTTCTGGCACTAAGCCCTGAAGAAATAGTTCGATGCGTTTGATGGGAGGATCCACCATAGTAGGGCACAGAATTGCCAGTTCGTTCGACCTTTTCACATAAGCTTCAATTTCGGACCCCGTCATCTTGAGGTTGAAGAATTCCACCTCGAGTTTGTGAATCTCATCACGACTGCAGTATTCTTCTCTGATCATTTCCTTAAAAGTTTCCCATGGAGTGGCGTTGGCAGCAACCAACCCTAGCATCTGAACTTGAGCGTTCCACCATGTGAGGGCTAAACCCTCGAGAGTACCAGTAGCATACTTCACCCTGCGCGCCTCAGGGCATTCGCACATTTCGAAGACCGATTCTAGTTTCTCAAACCAGTGTAGGAGACCTACTGCTCCTTCAGTGCCGCTAAACGTAGTTGGTCGGCAGTCCATGAAAGTCTTAAAAGTGCACACGGGTGGCTGAACGTGCTGACCTATCGTAGGTGAAAGAAAAGACAGAGTTTAACACAAAGGTTGGTTCACGAGAGTAGGATTCTAAAGATCCTAGAATGAGTTCGGACTGCAGGATATACCTCCTGCGTGTGCAGCTGCAAGTGCTGCGGCAACTCGTTCGTTGATCAGAGCCGTCAACTGGGCTTGTGTCAGGTTAACGCGTCCAGACATGATCTTCATATCAAGAAGAACGTGAGTGAGAGGGGTTTGCGAAGGTACGACGATAAAATAGAGCAAGCACGCACGTGTTCAAGCAACAGTAGTTATACTAACCAAGCATACCATAAGCAATGTACTATGTAACTAACAAGTAGGCAATATATACACAGATCATATCACCTAGAATGTCGAGCCTTGCATGTAGAGTGAAGCATCGTTGTGGACCGTTGAGCACTGTACAGGTTATAGTCTGGTTTTAACAAAAACGTTTTTCCCTTTATTAAAACCAAGTTCTCTATAACCAATGGCTCTGATACCAATCTGTCACACCCCCAAAATCCACCTGCGGAGTACTACCGCTTGGAGGCGTGACTGACCAGGATCCAGCCACCAATCATATTGAACAAGCATATAAGTAGTTATAAAAATCCACCCAGTACAATTGGTGTTCAAACAAAACGTAGTTAAGTTGCAAGCGGAAGCATAAGTCTTAAGTCAAAACATAAGTTTAATTATTTCATAGTTTAACATGGCACGCAGTCGTCCATGTCCCACAACGATCCTCCTCCATGCAAGCTCCAGCTAAGAAACCTAAGGACCTGCAAAGCATGTAGTAACGAGTCAACAACAAGTTGAGTGAGTTCACGGTTGGGTGTTCGTTTTAAGTTGTTTCGAAAACAGTTTCCTTTAGCTGGCATCCTGCCGTGGGGGTTACCCCATAGTTAAAAACGTGACTTGTTCATCCCCGGTTACTCTGGCTATCCAGCCGTGGGGGCTACCCCGTGTTAGTTATCTGGCATTTCAGCCGTGGGGGCTACCCCATGTATACACTAGACTCGTTACCATATCGACTGCTGACTGTAGTCATGTTTATGTGCCCTGAAACTGTCAATGTCTATCAGCATTGACGTGCCCCAGATCCATTAGTTCACGCCCGTCCTCTGCGGCACGGTGTGAGGTTTGTCAAACCTAAATAGCGCTATCTAACTAATGACCCGCTCGCCATTGGCCCGGCGATTAAGTCGATATAAAAAGGAGGGACTTCGTGATAGAGTTTTGGTCTAGTACGAGTTATCTGTCCGTGAGGACGAGGAATTACATTCCTGAACCTTTGCTGTCCTACCCAAGGAGGACGAGGAACCCAGTTCCTTAACCCCATTCCCAACCCAGGGAATCCCATGCTTTGTAGAGGGTGTGAACTCACCTTGGTTTGCTCGGTAGAAACACAGAAAAGTCAAACAAGCAATGTTGTGGCTACTCACGTCCTATCATAGTTGTATCATACAAGTCAGGTTCCAACCATGTATTGCACGTATGTTCTACACGTATGCTAGCACGTTGCATGCAAGTTCATCTATAGCAGCCCAAATAATCGTTCATAAACAACAGTACGTATGAGGTCCGTGTAGTAGGCCCAAAGGTCCGGCCCAAACAATTAAGTCCGAAATGAGGTGCAAGCCCAAACAGCGAGTATCCGTGTATAGTCTCGAGTCGCAACTAGGTGTTTGCGACTCGCAACCGGAGTCGCAACCATGGTTTCGGTTCATGCTGTCTTGGTTACGAGTCGCAACCGGACTCGCAACAATGGTTTCGAGTCACAAAGTTGGTGTGCTGATCATGTGTGGTTTCGAGTCGCAACCAGGTGTTTGCGACTCGCAACCGGTGTCGCAATCGGGGATCTCGACTCGTTGTGCTTGGTTTCGAGTCGCAACTGATGGTTTCGGTTGGACAGGAGCTGATTCGGTACAGTGTACTACCCACTAACATTCTGATTTCATGTAACAGTTTGTACTATCCAACCAAAATCCTTAAACATGTTTCTTGTCTAGCAAATTACTAAAAATGGATCAAACATATCAGATTTCAAATATTCAACATGTTCATATGATATTCAACAAGTTCTTCATGTGTTCATCATGTTCTTCAATATTCAAGTAGTTCATCTTCATTCCTATGAACCTAGGTCTAACAAGAATCATGAACAACTTATCAACAAATCACCCTAATAGCAAGCTTTCGGTTCTTAACACAAGAGTACACAATCCGATTTATATGAACATCAACAACTAGTGTTTTAGACTACATTTAAACACAAAACATCATGAGTTCATTATGCCACATATCCGAAATCAAAGCATGTTCCGATTATCAACATCATACACACGATTCACAAGCACATCATCATTGTACAAACGGTTCTAGTTCAATCATGTCATCCATAACATCAAACATCATAAACACTAACCAACAAACATCATAAACACTAACAAGCATCATATACACTAACAAACATCATAAACACTAACCAACAAACATCATAAACACTAACAAGCATCATAAACACTAACAAGCATCATAAACACTAACAAACATCATAAACACTAACCGGTTGTGAGGTGGTGAAAGATGAAGCTTTGTTTGGTGTGAACAAGCAAATCCGAGAAATCCATTTGAGGTCGGTTGGTTTGATCCGATAAGAAGGAGAAGAGTGTGATGCTTGGTGTCTAGGGTTTTAGTGAGAGAATGGAGAGTGTGTGTGTAGAGGAGAGTATGAGTGTTATCAAAATGGCAACATGTCTAACTATCAAGTTTATATATCCGCTCCTAGTAATACACCCTAGTGGGCTCTCGGATAGGCTAAGTGTGGGTGTGTGGCCCAACCGGCCCAATGTCGCATCGTTCACTCGAGACCACATGGTCTCGAGTCGGGTTCTTGTGTCTCGGTTCATATATACATACATCGCATACTCACAAGCACACACAAATAACACATAATCACGTAAAGGTTCATTTGTCATTAATCACATAAGCTAACTAGCCACGCGTTTAAGCATACACGAAAGGTTCTAGATTTCGAGTTGTCACACCTTGCCACTTGTGCAAACACCTCATTGTAATCTATTCCTTCTTGTTGATTGAACCCTTTGACAACCAACCGAGCCTTGTTGCGCGTAACAATACCTCTTTCATCCTTCTTGCACGTAAATACCCATTTAGTGCCAATCTCTCTTTCACCTTTAGGAAGGTCCACTAACTCCCATACCTTCAACTTTGCAAACTAGGCCAATTCTTCTTGCATAGCTTCAACCAACGAATTGTCTTTAAGAGCCATATGAATGTTCTTCGGCTCCTCTTGGGAAATAAAGCAACTATACAAGCATTCATTCACTATCCCAGTCTTCTCAATCGAAACAAATAACCCAGAATTCCTTGCTATGCTTCTTCTCGTCTGAACACCTGTAGTAGGATCTCCAAGTATTATGTCAACTGGATGATCCCTATTTGCTCGTGTAGTAGCAACCGCATCGACTTCTAGATTATCACCCAGGTTTGATCCAACCTCCCCCTGAATATTCTGATTTGCAAACGGATTAACAAACTCCTCCCCCTGAATGGGTTCAGAGTCACTATCGCTTGAATCAGGATCAGCAGCACCTTGGGAAGATTCCGGAGCATCTGACATATCAACATTCGATCTAGGCATGAACTCGCCTTCATCGTCTTCACATACCACTGTTTGAATCAGCTGAGAATCATCTGCATCAGAAACCTCAGGAATATTAAATGATTTAAACACACTTTCATAATCATATAATATAGCAGGACCACTCGTTCATTGTTGAGGTTTGTAGGAAGTAATTTCCACATTAAAAACAACCTCAATTTTACCATTTTTGAGATTAAAAACCCTTTTATTCGGTGTGCCAGGCACGTAACCTAGAAAGTAGCCTTAGTCAGCCACCTCACCGAATTTTTGTTTGTCTTTGTTTCGCACAATGGTGCAGGGTAATCCAAATGGTTCAAAACCTGTTAAGTTAGGTTTCTCGTTAAAAATAAGTTCATGACAAGTTTTGTTAAAACGTTTAACGGTTAAAACTTTGTTTAGGACGTAGCAAGCTGTATTCACAGCTTCTCCCCAGAAAAGAACTGGTAGCTTTAAATCTGAAAGCATAGTCCTAGCGGCTTCAATCAACGTCCTGTTTTTCCTCTCAGCAACTCCATTCTGTTAAGGCGTATAAGGAGCAGAATATTGATGTTCAATTCCCTTTCGAAGACAGTAGAGATCCAGAATCCGATTCTTGAACTCCGTGCCATTATCACTCCTTATTCTCTTGATCCCTGCATCATGAACGTTTTCTAATTTTGTAAAAAGATCGATCAACATCTCTGCTGTCTCATCTTTTGTACCTAAGAAGAAAACCCATGAATAACGTGAGTAATCATCAGTGACAACCAGACAGTAGTACTTTCCACCTATGCTCCTCACGTTCACAGGACCGAATAAATCCATGTGAAGTAATTCATAAGGGGCATTAATGGAATTTACTGTTTTAGACTTATGAGGTTTCTTGTGTTGTTTTCCCTTTTGACATGGAAGACATTTATCTTCCACTTGAAACCTCAGCAATGGAACCCCTTTCACTAGCTCATTTTTAATTATATAATTCATTTTGCGGTAGTGAATATGGGCCATGCGTCTGTGCCACAACATAGATTCAGCTTCAGATGCTTTTGACAGCAAACACGCCACTGCTGCAGTTGGATCCTTGGCACCCATGTCCATGACATAAGTATCATTTTTCCTTGGTGCACGCATTACTATCCACTCGTCCGGAATGACCAAACCCGGTTTCAACACCAATGCCTCAGTATTAGTAAAGTGGACCGAGTGACCCTTGTCGCAGACTTGTGACACGCTCATCAGATTGTGTTTAAGTTGCTCAACATAGTTCACTTTGTCCAAAGTGATCTTCCCATTCGTCACTTTTCCTCGTCCAGTTATCCTACCACCTTTAGCACCAGCAAAATTAACATGTCCACCATCATAATCTTCAAATTCAGAAAACAACCTCGCATCCCCCGTCATGTGCCTGGAGCAGCCACTATCAACATACCATAAGTTGATAATCCTCCTTAGCAGCTCCTACACACACCAACCAAAAGATTAGTTAGTTTGGGGGACCCAAGCCTTAATGGTCTTGGGTCTTCCAGATTCATCAACTACCGGAACATTCATCCAGTATCCATTACTCCTAACAGGAGTCTTGGATCTTGGACCTGTTGATGGAAATGGGTTTTGATTTCCATAAGGTCTCTGGTCCTGAGGGAACCTATTTGTGTTTGGACTATGTGACCTTTGAAAATTTTGATTTTGATTCCAAGAACCTTGATTGTAATTTCTAAAGCCATTGTTATAAAAAGTTCGACCACCATTATTTTGGTATCGATTTTGATATTGACCTTGACTTCTGAAATTATTTGAATTTTGGTTGTTCATTCTTGGTGAACTACTTCTAGGTCTTTCATATCTGCCTGATGTAGATTCAGGCTGAAATCTTGGTTGATTTCTTTGAAAACGAGGAACTTGAGGAGTTCCTTTTTCAGCCTTATCTACACCACCTGCAACACCCTGTTGTTGCTTTGGAGCAGATTTCTTTGGAGAATTTGAGACTTTCTCCTCATTATCACCTTTCTTCTCTGGTGATTTACCTCTTTGTTTCTCACTAACTTGTGCTTCAACCTTTTTGTTAGGACAGCAGCTAGCTACATGTCCCCTTGTGTGACATTTGAAGCACGATCTCTTTTTCGAAGACTTCTCAGCTGAAGCCTTTGAACTAGATTCTGGTTTTGATGATGATGCCTTAGAAGGATTTGGTTCAGTTTGCTTAGTTTCAGAATTTTCTTTGTTTTTATTTTTTGCAAACTCTAAATTTGATTCGTTTTCAATAACAGCTGTTTCATTTTTCATGTCACTTCCTTGAACAAAATTAACCTTTTTAACAAAAGTTGGATTTTTATTCGTAGGATTTGAATTTTTCTTTTTCAAAACAGGTTTGCTGTTATTTTCCTTCTTAGCATCATTATTTTCATACACGTCACCTTGACTAGATGTGAAACTACTTGGTGATGTTGACAGAAAGTCTGTGAACTCATCTTCATCAGGTAAGAAAGAATAGTCATGACTAAGAGGAGGTGGGACTTCATTGAAGCCCTTGAATCCCACACTGGTCTTGTCATTACTCTTCTTTAACCACCCATCATGTGTTTCATAACAAAAGTAGAATCCCTGAATTGACCTAATTTCTTTTCAAGTTCAACAATTTTGAGTTGTGCATCTGACAACTCTTTGCATTTTTCAGAAATCTCTTTTGTTTTCTCAGCCATCATGTCATGAGCTAAGTCTATGACTTGAAGTTTTTCGTTTAGTTTGCAGGTTAAAACTTAAATTTCAGCTTCATAGCCTTTTATCTTTTTCAAATATGATGACTCATTTCTTTTAGCAAAGAAATTTGATTCCTTTACGTTAGATATTTCGCTCACCAGACTTTTGTTTTGAGTTGACAACCTGTCAACTTCACCCTGTAATTCACGACACTTTAAACAAACAGAAGTAGCAGAATTACTTAGCTCTCCTGTTGATTTATCTGAGTTGTCCATAAGAGCGGCAAGTTGAGCTTCCATTCTTTTGATGAATTCATCTTTTGCTTCATATTCCCTTTCATGCTCAGACGTTGGCTTTTCTTTTTCAGCATTTGTTGTCTGATCAGCCTTATCTACCTCAACTTCATTTTTCTTCTCAACCTTAGCATCATCTACTGTAGCTTCACATTCATCAACTTGCACAATCTCTGCCATGAATGCCTGAGTGACATTCTCATCATTTTCCAAGTGAATACTCCAGTCATATGAACCCTCTCTTGCAGTTGAGATCAACGCCCTTGAGTTAGAGTTGTTTGATGAACTTCTATTGTTTGAACTCTGACTTGAAGTCTCATGCTTTGGTTTCTGACATTCCCTAGCGAAATGACCATAACTCTGACAGTTAAAGCACCGGACTTTGGCCTTGTCAAAACCAACGTTCTTTCCTACAAACTTCCTTCCAGTTCTGTTCATGAACCTCTTCACACGTCTTGAAATCATGGCCATCTGCTATTGCAAATCCATCTCTTCAAGATCATCAGGATCAATCTGATCATAATCTTCATCTAAAGTGGCAGGATCATATATCTTCCCCTAAATGTAGTTCTCATAAGAAGCAACAAACGAAGCAAGTAGAGCAAGATGTTCTTCAGCAGACTTCACACTCATTGGCATCGACTTAGTACTACTACTTTGCTTAGCAGCTGATGATCTCTTCACTCCTGTTGATCCTCCTGAAGCAGCTACAAAACATACATCACCATCCTCATTTACTGTGACCTGCTCATTATCACACGAAAGAAATGCAGTAGCAGAGTCGCTAGAAGCATCATGAGATGAAGAAGATGTAAGCCCATTGTAGATCCCTGGATCTTGAACCTGATCATATCCAGTGTCCTTCTTTTTCATGCTGAGCTCATAAGCTCTTAGCTTTCCAACTACTTCTTCCAGTTCCTTTGTTTCATAATCAGCTTCTCCCTTTATCATGAGAGTGTAAATATCCCATTTAGCAGGTAGAGCATCAAGCAACTTGTCATTTTTTTCTATGTCAGTATAGCAATCTACATCATAATTGTCTAATTCTGACATCAGATGGTAGTATCGAGTGATGACGTCTTCAAGTGACTCATTTTTCATGTACTTGAACACAGCAAACTGCTTCTTCAGTAGATCAACTTTGTTCTTCTTGACATCAGGATTTCCCTCATATCTCTTCTCTAGTGCATCCCATATTTCCTTTGAAGTAGTGTACTTCTTAAAGGTATGCTTGATGCCATCAGGTAAAGACATTTTAATGGCAGCCAAAGCTCTCTTTTCAGCCTCATACATTTTCTTTTGTTCGGCATCCATATCAACATAAGCAGTTATACGTTGTATTCCCTCAAACTCATGAGTTGGGTTCACATACCCATCGTCTATACATATCCACATACGAGTGTCCTGGTATTCAACAAAGGATTGAAACCTGTCCTTCCATGTCAAGTAGTTCTCCACCTTCATCATCTTAGGTGGTTTGTTGGTTGTGCCAACCTCATGTTCCATCCTTAAGAGTTCGTTCAATTTAGACATGTTCGACATTTTAACTTAAGCAGACTGGTTAAACCGTACAATTTTAGTCCGAAACCTGTTTTTACCAAGTTATACCGTTAGATTCGTCTCGAGATTACGATTCCAATGATATATAATGTCAAAAACCTGTTTTTTTTTTGTCCTAAAAATCCAAGGAATTTAACGGTGCGAACGGTTTTCTGAGATTAGTTACGGATAGTTTTCTAAACTCGGTACACTGAAATTTTTCGTACGCGAGCCAAGAAAAATTCCACCCCGTCCGAAATGGACATTAAGGGTCCGAAATGGTTCGAAAAGGTTATTGCTATCCGAAATGAACAAGTGTGATCCGAAATGATGTTGTCTGATCCGAAATCAAGCTTAACCGGTCCGAAATGCAGCCTACTGATCCGAAATCAACTAGTTCTGGTCCGAAATGCAACCTACTAATCCGAAATCAACTAGTACTGATCCGAAATTGAACTGTTTGATCCGAAATGGTTGAAATCTGATTCGAAATGATTCGAAATGGTGCTGTTTTATCTGAAACCCCTTGCTGATAATCCGAAATAGCTGATTTTTGGTTCGAAACTGATCCGAAATACAATATTCCTATCCGAAATCCTTGAATTTTGTCCGAAATCAGCAGCAAACCCTAGAACAGCCGTCAAAACACGTCCAAAACTTCGATTTTCTGCAGAAAACGATTCTGAACCGAGCAAATCAAGAGCCTAATGCTCTGATACCAATTGTAGGTCCCGTAAGCCGTGCGGATCATAACAGAATCGTCGATCTAACCTAGAGTGCGGAATCCCATAGATCAGATTTCACAGAAAAGGTGTAGAAAACCGAAATCACTTTAAACCCGATCTTTATTGATTATCTTCAAACGATTACAATCAATCAAGATCTCCAAATTCGTCCAAGCCTTTGTCTTTCACGAATTCTCTCCAAGAGTGATTACCAGATTAACCTAAACCCTAATGCTAAGCTTTGTTTATATAGGAAAAAGCTTTGCATATGGGCTAGGTCATGGGCTAGGCCCATTTCGCCTACCATCCCCCTATGTGGGTTTGGTTTGGCCCAATCACTCTTAATTAACTATTACAAAGCTAAACCCGCTAACTGCTTATCGTTTTACTAATTACAAGATATCCAAAGACCAAATCTAAGCTGTTGTCACAAAACATGCACCAACATGACCCATTCCTACTTGACACAAATTACTACCATATAACTGGTAAACTTATGATACTTTATTCCCAATATCTCGGGCTTATCATCACTTGCATTTCTTTACCAATCTTATGGTTTAATGCTCTTGTGATTAGTATCTCTGTTTTGATTCTCTAAAACACAAAAACAACAACTTGCACAATTAACCGACCCGTTTGGCTCATCTTATGGAATTCCCCAATATGATGATTACCAAACGATCCCGTGTCACTCTTAGACTATTAAGTTAAATAACGATCATAGTCGCTACAATTGACACCATAATTATCCTAAAATGAGACTTCTCATAATTTAACAACTATTCGTTTAATGTAACGGGTCTAGTTACATACCTTCAAAGTAGACCTTTCAAACGTGATTCGCCACCCGCTTGTCCGCTTGACGCTCCTGCGTCCTTTCCTATAGAGTTCATTTATGACATATTTAGAACTCTCTTTAAATCATAATTCGCATAATACACCAAGACATCATAATTATGCGTTTAAACTTTGAATTTCAGTTTTAAGCCTTCTTAGAGGCATTTCATCAAGCACTTTAAGGGAAGATTTTTACATGATTAAATATCAAGTCTCTAACTTATCAATTAGCCCTAATTTCACATCAATCAACCATTTTACACAATTGTTAGCTTCTATGTTTCTGAAATCACTTCGAAATTGTCAAATTACACTAGACCAACACCCGATTTCCTAGTGTTTATCAAATTCTACATAACCCACTAATCACCTACAATGGTGTTCATGGATTTTACTAAAATTTCACATGATTTCAACTTGTATTTGTCTAGGGTTTGTCCCTAGACACTATAGAGTTCCTAATTCATCATAAAACAAACATGCAACCATAAACTTCAGATTTTTTTCCCAATTTCATGAGAATTTCAAACAAAGAATTAGCACTAAATTTTACATACCTTGTAATCCCCTTGTGATGAGGATCACTAATCTATGTTTGGATTTTGATTTTGACTTGATTTGAACCCTCAATTTGTGAGTTTTAGTGATGAACTAGGGTTTGGATCGAGTTTGGAGTCGCTCCTGCTCTTGATCGATTTCAACAAAACACAGACAATGTGTTTTGTGTTTTAATTTTGTTAATTCAATAATATTAGTTTTCATTTAGGCACATTTAGTCCCTCATTTTCACTTTTTGTTTGTTTGAACCCCTAACTACTCATAAGTGACAAACTAACTTAGTTAGTGTCATTTCTAGTTAGTTTATTTTACTAATTTATTTACAACTAAATTGTAAATTTATGAACTCGTATTTTCGGGATGTTACAAGTCCATCCCCCTTAAAAGGGTTTCGTCCCCGAAACTAAGGTACGTACCAAATAAAATAGGGTAGAGACGTCACATTTCTTCTTCGGACTCCCATGTGGTATCCGCACCCTTCCTGTGTTCCCATTTAACCTTCACTTGGTTAATCACCTTGTTCCTCAAACTCTTCTCTTTACGATCTAAAATCGCAATTGGTTTTACTGCATAGTTGAGGCTGTTATCCACCTCGATATCATTGTAGTGGATACGAGCAGTTTCGTCTGCTAAACATTTTCGAAGATGTGACACGTGGAAGGTGCTATGAATCCCAATCAACTCCTCGGGTAATTCGAGACGATATGCCACTTTACCAACTCGTTCGATGATTCTGAATGGCCCAATAAATCTTGGGCTCAACTTCCCTCTTTTTCTGAACCGTATCACTCCTTTCCACGACGATACTTTCAGCATTACTTTACCACCCACTTGAAATTCAATCGGCCTGTTTCGTTTAGCCGCATACGATTTTTGTCGATCCTGAGCCGCTTTTAGGTGAGTTCAGACCATGTCGATTTTCTCATTCGTGGTTCGGATTATATCAGTAGGTGCTAGCCCTCGTGGACCCACTTCTCCCCAACATACCGAAGTTCGACATTTTCTGCCATATAACATTTCATACGGGGCCATCTTAATGCTCGCGTGATAGCTATTGTTATATGAAAATTCGACCAAGGGTAGATAGACATCCCAACTACCCCCGAAGTCAATAATGCAAGCCCGCAGCATATCTCCCAGGGTTTGTATTGTTCTTTCACTCTGCCCATCCGTTTGTGGATGGTAAGCAGTGCTAATGAACAGTTTAGTTCCCATTTGTTCTTGAAATTCATGCCAAAAATTCGAAGTGAACCGAGTATCTCTGTCTGACACAATGGATATCGGTACCCCATGACGTGCTATGATTTCATTGGTGTACACCTCCGACATCTTCTCGGATGTATAAGTCTCACGAATCGGAATGAAGTGAGCGCTTTTCGTCAATCTATCAACAACTACCCATTTAGCATCAAACCCGCGGTTAGTTTTGGGCAATTTGGTCAACAAATCCATGGTGATTTGTTCCCATTTCCAAACTGGGATGTCCAATGGTTGCAACTTACCATATGGTTTCTGGTGCTCCGCCTTGACTTGTAAGCAGGTCAAACACTTCTCCACATATTTCACAATATCTCTTTTCATCCCGGACCAACAATAATTTTGTTTCAGATCATTGTACATCTTGGTCGCACCCGGATTAATTGAATATCGGGATTTTTGAGCTTCATCAAGTAAAAGCGCCTTCACCCCACAAGTATTTGGAACCCATATCCATCCGGATCGAGTCTTCAGCCCGTTATTTCCATCCGACAAATCTTTCAACTGGCCGATTATTCTTTCTTTCTTCCAATTCTCCTCTTTCACTGCTTCTAATTGCGCCTCTCGGATACATTCAAGTATACCCGAGGTTACCACAAGCTGCATCGATCTTACTCGTATTGGGACATAATCCGCTTTTCTGCTCAGAGCGTCTGCCACCACATTAGCCTTTCCGGGGTGACAGTGTATTTCACAATCGAAATCTTTCACCGTTTCTAACCATCTCCTTTGTCGCATGTTTAACTCCTTCTGATCGAAGATATATTTTAAGCTTTTGTGATCGGTGAATATGTTGCATTTTACCGCATATAAATAGTGCCTCCATAATTTTAATGCAAATACCACCGCAGCCAACTCGAGATCGTGCGTGGGGTATTTCTTCTCATGTATCTTCAATTTCCTCGAGGCATAAGCTATAACCTTGCCCCGTTGCATCAAAACGCATCCGAGCCCCGATAGTGAAGCATCTGAATAAACCACCATGTCTTCGACTCCGTCCGGCAATGTCAGTACCGGAGCTTAAGTTAACTTCTCTTTTAGCGTTTGAAACGCTCTTTCTTGTTCTACACCCCAAATAAACTTTTCTTCCTTCCGGGTTAGTTTTGTTAGCGGTGACGCAATCTTGGAGAAATCTTGAATAAATCACCTATAGTATCCCGCAAGCCCCAAAAAGCTTCTAATTTCCGAAGGGTTCTTTGGAGGATTCCATTTTGACACGGCCTCGATCTTTGACGGATCCACCAATACTCCATCGGCACTTATGATGTGGCCAAGAAATTGTACCTCTCGTAACCAAAAGGCACACTTAGAGAATTTCGCATACAACCTTTCTCGTCTAAGTGTCTCTAACACCTCTTGTAAGTGGTGTGCATGCTCAGCTTCGTTTTTCGAATACACCAAAATATCATCGATAAACACGATGACTGACTTATCCAACATTGGCTTGCAAACCCGGTTCATGAGGTCCATGAAAGCAGCGGGTGCATTTGTTAGCCCAAATGACATCACGAGGAATTCGTAATGTCCGTATCTCGTACGGAAAGCCGTCTTCGGCACATCTTCCTCCTTGACCTTTAATTGGTGATACCCCGATCTAAGGTCAATTTTTGAAAACCAGTTCGCTCCTTGTAATTGGTCGAATAAATCATCTATCCTCGGAATCGGGTATCGGTTCTTTACCGTGAGTTTGTTTAACTCCCGGTAATCTATACACATCCGCATGCTTCCGTCTTTCTTTTTCACGAACAGTACCGGTGCGCCCCAAGGAGACACACTCGGCCTTATAAATCCCTTGTCAAGCAGGTCTTAAATTTGGGACATCAACTCTTGTAATTCCGACGGCGCGAGTCGGTATGGTGCTTTAGCTACGGGTTTTGCGCCCGGAATCAATTCGATCCCGAACTCTACTTCCCGTTCAGGCGGTATCCCCGGTAAATCCTCCGGAAACACATCTTCATAGTCTAGTACTACCGGTACATCTTCAATCTTCCGTGATTCTTTCTCGGGCTCATTTTCGTATATCATGAATGCCTTGCATCCTCGCTTCATAAGCTTGTGGGCTTTCAACATTGAGCATACTATGGGGTTACCTCCTTTTTCTCCATAGATAGTGACGTGCTTCCCGCTCGGAGATGTTAGTTTTATCTCTTTACAAAAACACACGACCTTTGCATGGTACTGAGATAGCCAATCCATCCCAACGACTACTTGAAATTCCCCCATTGACATCGGGATTAGGTGTATCAAGTATTCCTCATCGTCGATGCTTAATTTGCAGCCTCGACAAACATCATAAACTATAAAACTTTTGTTGTCCCCTATTTCAACTTCTAAGGGCGCAGATAATTTCGTTAATACAAATGAAGGATGTCGAATAAATCCATGCGAAATGAAGGATTTATTCGCACCCGTATCAAACAGTACACGTGCTGGAATTGAGTTAATTGTGAATATACCTGAGACCACATCGGGTTCCGTTTTTGCTTCAGCCGCGGTAAGTTGGAAGGACCCAGCCTTCGCTTTGGGAG